>CM020012.1:2929630-3276953 GCA_009771035.1 Lupinus albus | reverse complement strand
AGGAGGCAAGGATGCCGGAAGGTGACTTACTCATGGTCCGAAGGCTCTTGGGCAGCCAAGTCAAAGAGAATGAGGAAAGTCAGCGGAAGAACATCTTTCACACAAGATGTTTAGTTTCTGGGAACGTTTGTTCCATAATCATTGATGGTGGCAGCTGTGCCAATCTGGTGAGCACAAGGTTAGTTTCCAAACTAAACCTAGTGACTAGGACCCACCCATCACCTTATCAGTTGCAATGGTTAAGCGAAATTGGAGAAATGGTTGTCAACCAGCAAGCTGAGATCCCATTTTCCATTGGGAAGTATGAGGACACTGTATTGTGTGATGTTGTCACCATGCAAGCCAGTCATATGCTATTAGGCAGACCTTGGCAACATGATCGGAAAGCCATCCATGATGGGTTTTCCAACAAGTATACATTTGTATTTTATGATAAAAAAATTGTACTCTCACCCTTGTCCCCAAACAAGTGAGTGAGACCAAAAAAAGTTAAAAGAGAAAATGGATCAAGAAAAAAAATGATCCAGAAAAAAGAAAAGAAAAAGAAAAGCAAAATAGAAAAAAAGTAGAAGAAAAAAAGATTGAAAAGAAGAAAGAGAAGGAAAAAGGTTTACTGGCCTCTCCGGGCGAAGTAAAGGGTGCTTTAATCTCAAAGCCACCTTTATATGTTCTTTATTGAAATGATTTTAAACTAACCAATTCTTCTGTTTCTAAAGAACTGTCAATCTTTGCAAAAGGTTCTTTGCAGGATAAACAAGGAATACAAGAAAACCAAAAGCAGATCCTAGTGCCCAAGGAAAATAAAAGCTAGAGGGTGTGCAAGGACTCTCCGATCACTTACTGCAATCGGAAGTTGGGAGGACCTACTTTTAACCACTCCTTGTACGGTAAAGAACTGTATGCCTTGGTAAGGGCATTACAGACTTGGCATCAATACCTGCTACCAAGAGAACTTATGCTATGTAGTGACCGCGAGTCAGTTAAAGTTCTGAAAGGGCAAGGCAAGCTGAATAAGCGCCTTGCTAGGCGGATTGAATTTCTGGAGCAATCTCCTTATGTGTCAAAGCATAAGCGGGGAAAGGCCAACATTGTGGCCAATGCGCTCCCTAGGAGACATCTTTTGCTCTCCTCTCCCGAGACCAAGCTATATGGTCTCAAGTTCTTAAAGGATCCTTACTTGCATAATATTGATTTTGCTGAATTAAACAAAAATTGTGTGAGTACTGTTGGGGATGGATCCCATAGGCACAAGGATTTCCTTTTCAAGGAAAATCGCTTATGCGTACTGAAGAGTACAAAGGGTAAACCACAAGGTCTTTACACGCCCCTACCCATTCCTGAACCACCATGGATTTACGTATCCATGGATTTTGAGGTTACCCTACCCAGGATAAAAAATGGCAAGGCTCTTGAAAGTATGAACAAAAATGTTTTTAAGGTTGATATTCCAAGTGATTATGGCAATGTTAGTGTCAATTTTAATGTTGCTGATCTCTCTCTATTTGAACCAGGTAATGAGGACCTTGATTCGAGGTCGAATTCAGTCCAAGAAGGAGGGGATGATAGCGACTCACCAAGGGCCATGAACTTGGGTGATCTAATGGGCCCTTTTCAGCCCATAACTCGGGCTAGGGCCAAGAAAGCCCAAGGCACACTTGGCCAACTTACACTAAGCTTCCTAGCATCAAATGGGCCAACTGACAATATCAGGCCCACTAATTGCCTCCTTGTAGAGGATGAGCCTTTTGAAGGCCACGGCTAAGATTTCCCTTTATGATTCTTTTTGTTAATAATAAGTGGTCCAACCACGTTTTTAATTATGTTTAATATATTTATTTTGCTTTTTATATTAAATATCAACTAATAAATATGTCTTTTATGTAGAATGCCATGGGTTGCACTTGGATTTCAAAAGCAAAACAAATATCCCACGTTTTCAGCCAAAACCATTAAAGCCAACCGTGAGGATTAATTATTGTGCATTTGGACCACATCAAGATGGAAAGGAGAACTTGCCAACTTTAGCACGGCTCAACCATTAAGGTTTTGCTCATTTTGGACCAGCCATAAAAGATCAACCATGTGCTTGAATGCGTGATCAATTTCTGAATAATGGCTACACCAAAACTTTCCAAATCTGGCCAACCGTGTTTAATGGGGCATTTTCGAATTATGGCCACATTAAAACTTTCCAAGTCTGGATAGCCATTTTTTATGAGGCATTAAACACGTTTAAAGGATTTACAACAAATTTGAATTCAGATTAGCCAAGTAATGGAGCTATCAAGACTTGCCTTTTCTAGAAAACACATTAAAGAGGCTTTTACCCAAGCATTCAAGTCTGGCCACACGTGCTCATCATATTTGAATTAGGGGACAACCATTAAAACAAGGCAACCAGAATAAAGGATATGCTTTTATGTTGGCCATGAAGCTTGCCACAGCCAAACAGCCAAGTAATGAGGCCAACACGAGATCAGCCTTGTGTTCAATGCATTTTGAATTCTTAACTCTCCTTTACATGGCTAGATACAAAGTTAAAGGGGACATCAATGCAAGACAAATTTAAATATGTGGCACACCCCATATTTCCAGCCACACTCTTAACTACAATTTATGCAAGACTGATTAGAAATTCAAATAGATATACATGTGTCATAATTCAAATTATTAAGAGTGAATGCCATGTTTTTAGCCCATGTTGGGAGCTAAGTCATAAAAGTCCTAGGCTGACTTGATTTCGAATTTAAGTATCTTTAAAATTACGTTTTGGGAGCCTCTTTCAAGGCCAGCCCTCCTATATATGTATGAGGTTGCATTTGGAATAGAATAAGTTGAATTTTGTTGGATTAAATCCTTTCTTGTTTAGTTGAGTTATGCTCCTAACATATCACCTTGTTGTGGTGTTCCTTGGCTTATCACCTTCATCGGTGTGGCGCCTCTCCTAATCCTTATCAACATCCTTGTTGTGGCGGATCTCATTTGGTTTATCAAGCTTCATGCTTGTGGCACCTTTCCCCTTCATATCTTATTCACCTTCTTTTATCCAACTACACGCACAACCACTTCATAACCCCATCATACACGGCCAAATAGCCACCTAAACACAATCCTAAAGCCAGAAAAACTACGTAGGATATAAAAGCCTCGGGGAGAATTTCCTAACCAAACACTAGCCCAAAAACACATCCCCACTGCCATAAACAAAGCCAAAGACATTTCCTATCAACCATACCCCAAAGCCAACCCAAAAAAACCCAGAAAAAAAACATCCAAAAATACCAATTTCCGCAAAGATCAATTCAAAAGTGAATCATCAAACAAGACGATCGTTTCAACAATACCAACCCCCACAAGGAGGTTGCTATCAGTTTGTGGCACCATCACCCTTCATACCCCCACCCATCTTCCTAAAAACACTAAACCTAATCATCAAACCACCCCCATTACAATTCCATACACGTTCCCCCATACAAATTTCCCAAACACAGCCCACAATTTCGTTCTTTCCTAACACCAAGAATTCAACAATCAAGAATTCATGAGTAAAGCAAGAAACAAGTCAAAGAACAAGCTTTCAAACAACAAGACACTATCCTTACAACAAATCAAATCAAAGTTTGATAACAAAAAGGCAACCACCCCTAGAGTTTGGCAGTTATTTGTGCTCAAAAGTAGCCACAAACAACTTTTGGAATTATTTGTGCTGAAACAACTTTTAGCCTTGTATTCTACACTCCTCCTTTATGATCTTCAAGTGGTCCCCACATGCCCATTTAAGTGCAGCCTCCAAAATTGATCTTGAATGTTGGTGGCACCAAAGGAGGCCGTGGCTTTAATGTGGCTTGTTGAAATCATCCCATTAAGCATCTTGTAATCTACACGACATCATTATGGGTACAAAAGTGGTCCCAATGTATCCATTAAAAGCAGCCACCTGAGTTGGTCTATGGTTTAATTAGATTCCTTGAAAATATCCATGACTTAACTCCAATAAATGTGGACGGTGGCTTTAAGTGTGGACAATCATTAATGCTTTGACTTGGACATAATCATCCACGTGCATGGCCTAGCCTTGCATGCAAAGTTGTCATGGTTTCTTGCCTTAGCTCCTCTTTGGCCGAGTTTGGCAAGCTTTAACAACCCTTTCATGACTTATAAAGTTTAAAACCGAAATAAACTTATTTCCTAAGTAAATAAAAAAAAACATGACTTAAAATAATAAAGGTGGGACATAGGACCCCCACTTATTCAAAAGCAACAAAATGCAAGGTAAACTTAAGCCTTCAAGCCTCCATCGGGTGGGTCATCTAGGAGTTTGGCTTGCTTGATGATCATGTGACCTTTCTTAGACTTGGGCCTAGGTGGGTTGCTATCACATGGCTCAAACCAGGGCCAAGTCAGGTCTAAACAAGCTCACCAAGGACTCCATTGACCCTGGAATTCGTGGGCTTAAAGGGCATTTATGTCCTTGAGTCAACTATTTTATTTTATGTTCAATAAATGAGAATTATATCTCATGGGTAGCTTAGGATTTCTTAATTCAGCATTATTATTTGATTTATGTTAAAAGTCATGAAATTGGGTTGAGGATTTATTGATTTAATTCTTGAAAGGGAATTACTTTGTAAATGGGTCCATTAGTGGCCAAGTTATTAAGATAGACATGCCTTGAGCCGAATTGGCCAAGACCTGCCTTAGCTAAGCGTGTGAGATAGGTGCACCAAAGCTAGCCAGATTCATGGGCCAACATAGGCCAGCATTCTTGGCTGGGCAGATTTGAAATCATGGAACATATGCTCCTAAAATTAAGGAGCAAGCTGACTAAGGCATATGAAGGCAAGCCAGCCTTGTGGATCAAAGTTCCCTAGAATTGAGGAGAGTCTTGTGCATACCAAGCCAAATTCGAAATTCAAAGGCTTGCATTCAGATTCAAAGAGGGTGATTCAAAAATTCAAAGTTTGAATTCAAAACTTCAAAATTTGAATTTCAAAATTTGAAAATTCAAATTTGAAAATTCAAAATTTGGAATTTCAAAATTTCAAAATTTGAATTCAAATTTGAGATAAAGACGAAGCTATCAAAACCAAGTCTTATGAGTCAAAGAGGGCCAAGTGTCTCATCAAGGATCCTTACCAAAATAAGGATTCCTTAATTTTAGGCAAGTCAAAGCTAATAAATCTACAAGCCACCAATTTCGAATGGAGAGATAAAGTCTTCTAAAGACTTAATCTAATTTATCTTCAAGTGGCTTATCAAGAATCCTTCCAAAATAAGGATTCCTTAAAAATAGGCCAAGCCAAGCTGAACTTCAAGTCAAGGATAAAGTCTTCTAAAGACTTAATCTAATCTATCTTCAAGTGACTCATCAAAGAATCATTCCCAAAAGAGGATTCCTTGAATTTCGGCCAAGCATATTCCAAGCATCCACATGTGGCCAATTCAAAAGCAAGGACCACACCATCTAGGTCAAGCCTCCAAGGAGAAGATAGAATTAGGATTTGACTTAGTTTGAATTCTTCCTAGTTTTTAGCTTTGAATTATCTTAGTCTAAATTTAGCATTATCTTATGTGGATTTGAGGCCCAACTTGTGGGAACCCTAATCCTAGTTTCTTCTTCTATATGTATTTCGTTTTAGTCATTAATAAAGTTAAGTTGATATTGAATTATTTTGGATTAACTTCCTGAGTTAGTGAGTGAGTCTCCTTGCATTCTTGGCTAAGCCAAGGAACCGTTCTTATCAAGTTACCTAGTTGGCTTGTGGCGAACTTCGCAGGCTTATCAAACACTTAGTGTTTGTGGTGCCCCACCATTCATACCCCCCATCCACCTTCTTGTTCTTTACCCTTAAACACTTATCAACTGAAACACAAATCATAAACACTTCCGCATTCATTAAATTTTCAAGTACAAATTCAAACAAATCATAAGAGTTCCAAGCAAGAAACGGTCCAATCAATTCTCTCAAAAAGGAGAATTTTCAAAAAGGCAATCACCCCCCTGAGGTTGTCATCAAGTGGTCATCAGAGCTCAGTTCTTGCCTGGAAAAGAAAAGTGAAGCCGAATCAAATCAAGTGACCTACAAAAAAGGTCAAAGCTACAAATTCGGCCAAAGTAAGTGACTTTGTTTTTCAAGTTAAAACCTCAAACACCTACCCAAAACCCTTCCCAAACACGTCCCAAGCAACATACCAAAACCCAAAAAAAAAAAACCAAATTTTTTTTCCGAAGCCACAAAGAATTTCCCAAAACACTACCCTAAACACATAACCCAAAAACACCTACCCAAACACTAAGCCTTTGGTACTTTTGCGACCTAGTCACAAGACCTTCTACAACAGCTTGATTACTTGACTTGTCAAGGTTCTTAGGAGACTTGAGTGTCATATTGAGTGATTGTGAGGCAAACACATTGAGTGACATCAATTGAGTGATTGTGAGAACAAACACATTGAGTGACCATACTTGAGTGATTGTGAGCACAAACACATTGAATGACATTTGAGTGATTGTGAGGTACAATTGGTTACAAACACAATGGCTGAAGAAGAGGACAACCCACCTATGTCCCCAAGGACAGCCATGCTATTTACAACAATGGAGGCATGGTTTGCAGCAATGCAAGCACAATTGGAGCAAATGAATAGGCGTCATGATGGAGGATCTAGTGATGAAGATGGAGGACCCCGGAGGAGATATAGCAGAGGCAGGCGTGAGGAGGATAGGAATGAAGGAGGAGGAGGCCTTAGAGGCATGGAGGAGAGGCTAGAGGGGGTCAAGGTCAAAATCCCATCCTTTGTGGGATTGAACAACCCCGAGGCATACTTGGAGTGGGAGCTTAAGATGGACCAGATCTTTGATTGTCATCATTACAATGAGGACAAGAAGGTCAAAGTGGCTGCTCTTGAATTCAAAGAGTATGCCATGGTTTGGTGGGATCAATATCAAAAGGATAGGAGGAGAGTAGGAGGTGTGATGATTGACACATGGGAGGAGATGAAGCTGGTGATGAGAAGAAGTTTTGTCCCTAGCTCTTATCAAAGGGACTTGCATAACAAGTTGCAAAGGCTTACACAAGGCTCCAAAACTGTGGATGAGTATTTCAAGGCAATGGAGTTGGCCTTATTTCAAGGCAATGAAGCAACAATGGCTCGATTCCTTCATGGATTGAACACTGAAATCCAAGATGTGGTTGAGTTGCAACCATATGTGGAACTTGATGACTTGGTCCAAAAGGCAATGAAGGTAGAACAACAAATGAAGTTTGGGAGTTATTTGTCCTGAAAACAAGCCACAAACAAGTTTGGGAGTTATTTGTGCCTAAAACTAGCCACAAAGAAGTTTGGGATCTATTTATGCTTAAAAGTAGCCACAAACAACTTTGGGAGTTATTTGTGCTGAAAACTAGCCACAAAGAAGTTTGGGAGTAATTTTTGCTGAAAACTAGCCACAAAGTAGTTTGGGAGTTATTTGTGTTGAAAACTTGCGACAAAGAAGTTTGGGAGTGATTTGTGCTTAAGTAGCCACAAAGAAGTTTGGGAGTTATTTGTGCTTAAAACTAGCCACAAAGAAGTTTGGTAGTTATTTGTGCTTAAAACTAGCCACAAAGAAGTTTGGGAGTTATTTGTGCTTAAAAGTAGCCACAAACAACTTTGGGAGTTATTTGTGCGTAAAAGTAGCCACAAAGAAGTTTGGGAGTTATTTGTGCTTAAAACTAGCCACAAAGAAGTTTGGGAGTTATTTGTGCTTAAAAGTAGCCACAAACAACTTTGGGAGTTATTTGTGCTGAAAACTAGCCACAAAGAAGTTTGGGAGTAATTTTTGCTGAACAATAGCCACATAGAAGTTTGGGAGTTATTTTTCCTGAAAACTAGCCACAAACAACTTTGGGAGTTATTCGTGTGTAAAAGTAGCCACAAACAACTTTGGGATCTATTTGTGCTTAAAAGCAGCCACAAACAATTTTGGGAGTTATTTGAGCTGAAAACTAGCCACAAAGTAGTTTGGGAGTTATTTGTGCTGAAAACTAGCCGCAAAGTAGTTTGGGAGTTATTTGTGCTGAAAACTAGCTACAAAGAAGTTTGGGAGTTATTTGTGCATAAAACTAGCAACAAAGAATTTTGGGAGTAATTTTTGCTGAAAACTAGCCACAAAGAAGTTTGGGAGTTATTTGTCCTGAAAACTAGCCACAAAGAAGTTTGGGAGTTATTTGTGCCTAAAACTAGCCACAAAGAAGTTTGGGATCTATTTGTGCTTAAAAGTAGCCACAAACAACTTTGGGAGTTATTTGTGCTGAAAACTAGCCACAAAGAAGTTTGGGAGTAATATTTGCTAAAAGCTAGCCACTAAGTAGTGATGATGAGACCAAAGGGGGTAACACAACTTTTTGAGCAACTTGTCCTTTACTTGGCCACCTTCCTTACATCTTAAGGACTTTTTATAAATTTGCATTAATAAAGTGGGGGTCCTTTGTCCCACATTTATTTTATATATGTTTTTTTAGTTACTTGGAACATTTACTTTTAAGTATTGCCTCATTTGGAGTAGGCATGTAATAAGGGGTAATAAGGGTTTCTTATGGGGAGTGGGTTAGTTCCTTGTTACTTTCCATAAGGAGGCTGCCATATGAAGCACAACAAGGGTGGAGTTTCCTTATCTAAGTCAAGCTGTATGGTTATTTCACCATGTGCTGATTTGCATTTTGAATTTTGCCTTTAAAGTCATGAATGAGCATTTGGAGCATTTAAAGATGGTTGCCTTTTCAGCCTTGGCATTCATGGAGCGTGGGGCCTCATCAAAAGCTGCCTTCAAGGTGTTCATAACTTGCCTTATAAGGAGAAGCAATTCAAACAAAGCATTAAAATCTTCATAAAAAAGCTCCAACCAGCCATAAAGAGGTCATTCATGGCCAAAACTTTCCTTATCAATGCAGCATTCAAGTAGGGACGTTTGCAACTCCCTCTAGCATTAAAATCATCATTCAAAATGAGGCAAAACGTGTGAATTAACAATCCAGCTTTGAAAACCAATTGATGACTTTCCAAAAATAGTGCAAGGAGTGTGAATGCTACCTAGTCAGCCTTGTGTAGCATTAAAATATTGCCTTATGGGGATTTCAGAATTGAATGGCATCTTAATCAGGCCGTGTATTGACTTTCCACATGTGCCTAATCAACTTCAACACTTCAAAAACGTGGAGCCACACAATGCCATTCATGGAGGAATTATTTGTTGCCTTATTGGCGTGTGGAAGCTTGGCTATTGCCTTATTTAGAATACAAATTCAAACTCAGCATTTAAGGAGCCATGTGGACATTGAATTCAGCAAACATGCGGGGGTTTCGCACTCATTTCCATCAATGAGTCGTGTGGAAGTTGCCATATTAGGAACATAGGCTTAAATGCATTGTTTTATGAGGTTAATATGTAATACAAGAGTGGAGAACGAATCTGGACCAACTGCTTGGTCCAATCCATGCTCTAGCCATGCAAAACTAAGGTTGTGCCATCAAGGTTTCGGCCAAACCTTAGGCAGCCTATTGGCTGGCCTCCCTATATGTATTCCTTTGCTAAATGAATGAAAACAAGTTGAATTTTGTTGGATTAAATCCTTTCTTGTTTAGTTGAGTTATGCTCCTAACATATCACCTTGTTGTGGTGTTCCTTGGCCTATCACCTTCATTGGTGTGGTGCCTCTCCTAATCCTTATCAACATCCTTGTTGTGGCGGATCTCATTTGGTTTATCAAGCTTCATGCTTGTGGCACCTATCCCCTTCATATCTTATTCACCTTCTTTTATCCAACTACACCCACAACCACTTCATAACCCCATCATACAAGGCCAAACAACCACCTAAACACAATCCTAAAGCCAGAAAAACTACGTAGGATATAAAAGCCTCGGGGAGAATTTCCTAACCAAACACTAGCCCAAAAACACATCCCCACTGCCATAAACAAAGCCAAAGACATTTCCTATCAACCATACCCCAAAGCCAACCCAAAAACCAAAAAAAACATCCAAAAATACCAATTTCCGCAACATCAATTCAAAAGTGAATCATCAAACAAGACGATCGTTCAACAATTCCAACCCCCACAAGGAGGTTGCTATCAAGTTTGGGAGTTATTTGTGCTGAAAACTAGCCACAAAGAAGTTTGGGAGTTATTTGTGCGTAAAAGTAGCCACAAACAACTTTTTGAACTATTTGTGCTGAAAACTAGCCACAAAGTAGTATGGGAGTTATTTGTGCTGAAAACTAGCCACAATGAAGTTTGGGATCTATTTGTGCTTAAAAGTAGCCACAAAGAAGTTTTGGAGTAATTTGTGCTAAAAACTAGCCACAAAGAAGTTTGGGAGTTATTTGTGCTTAAAAGCAGCCACAAACAACTTTGGGAGTTATTTGTGTGTAAAAGTAGCCACAAACAACTTTGGGATCTATTTGTGCTTAAAAGCAGCCACAAACAAATTTGGGAGTTATTTGAGCTGAAAACTAGCCACAAAGTAGTTTGGGAGTTATTTGTGCTGAAAACTAGCTGCAAAGTAGTTTGGGAGTTATTTGTGCTGAAAACTAGCTACAAAGAAGTTTGGGAGTTATTTGTGCTTAAAACTAGCCACAAAGAATTTTGGGAGTAATTTTTGCTGAAAACTAGCGACAAAGAAGTTTGGGAGTTATTTGTCCTGAAAACTAGCCACAAAGAAGTTTGGGAGTTATTTGTGCCTTAAACTAGCCACAAAGAAGTTTTGGATCTATTTGTGCTTAAAAGTACCCACAAACAACTTTGGGAGTTATTTGTGCTGAAAACTAGCCACAAAGAAGTTTGGGAGTAATTTTTGCTAAAAACTACCCACTAAGTAGTTTGGGAGTTATTTGTGCTCAAAAGTAGCCACAAACAACTTTTGGAATTATTTGTGCTGAAAACTTGCCACAAATAAGTTTGGGATCTATTTGTGCTTAAAAGTATCCACAAACAACTTTGGGAGTTATTTGTGCTGAAAATTAGCCACAAAGAAGTTTGGGAGTTATTTGTGTTGAAAACTAGCAACAAAGAAGTTTGGGAGTTATTTGTGCTTAAAAGTAGACACAAACAACTTTGGGAAATATGTGTGCTGAAAACTAGCCACAAAGAAGTTTGGGAGTTAGTTGTGCTCAAAAGTAGCCACAAACAACATTGCGAATTATTTGTGCTGAAAACTAACCACAAAGAAGTTTGGGATCTATTTGTGCTTAAAAGTATCCACAAACAACTTTGGGAGTTATTTGTGCTGAAAACTAGCCACAAAGAAGTTTGGGAGTAGTTTTTGCTGAAAACTAGCCACAAAGTAGTTTGGGAGTTATTTGTGCTGAAAACTAGCCACAAAGAAGTTTTGGAGTGATTTGTGCTTAAAAGTAGCCACAAAGAAGTTTGGGTGTTAATTGTGCTTAAAACTGCCACAAAGAAGTTTGGGAGTGATTTTTGCTTAAAAGTAGCCACAAACAACTTTGGGAGTTATTTGTGCATAAAAGTTGATGAGACCCAGGGGGGTAACCCAACTTTTTGAAGAACTTGTCCTTTACTTTGCCACCTTTCATAAATCTTAAGGACATTTTATTTATTTGCATTAATAAAGTGGGGGTCCTTTGTCCCACATTTAAATTAGTTTTTGTTTTATATTTCTTTTATTTTCACAATATGTTTTAAGTTTTGTAATAAGGCTTTGAAGTTGTGCGCTTTGTTCATTACTGGCCATGGGCCATGTAACCTTTATTGTCATAAGAGGAGCCAGCCATATGGTATTCTAGCATAAATGAAGAAGGCACAAGTCCAAGCATTAGGTTTTCTTCCCAACTACATGTCCAGCCGTAGAGGAGCATTCAAGGGGATTTATGAGCACATGTTATCTTCAAGAAGGAGGGGATGATGAGATCTTTCCTTTTTGAGCCCAAGTCGTGTGGCATTGCTTAAATCAGCCAAATATATTATTTCAAATTCAAAACATGCATTGAAGACCTTCCAAAACAAAGGGCAGCCGTGTATATGCAAATCCAAGGAGTTAATAGTTTCCTTTCTTGGCTAGGTGGTAAGAATTCAAGTGGAATCAATGCCTTCACCATTTAAAATAGGCATGTAACTTGCCTTGTGGAGAAACATTGAATCTAGACTCTATTTGGGCGTGGGAATTAACCAATAAGGATAGTATGAATACTTGCCTCATTTGAACCAAGAAGGAATTCGTGACATTCAAGAGGAAAATCAAGGATACATGATAATCCCCTAACATATCAAGCTAGGCGTGCAAAAAGGGAAGGAATTCAAACTCAATGATTTTCTTTCCAAATTGAGAATGCAAACCACGTGGCAATCATTTATTGCACTCAAAACATGTCGAATTCTCCATAAAGAGCTGATTCAAATTCAAATGAAGAAGTTAATGCTCTCCTAAGCCAAAGCTAAAACGTGGGAATTCATATTCAAGAGAATTTTGACCATAAAACATTGATTTTCCTAGAATTCAATGCACTTGGACCCCCTAAACCATGTGTGGCTGAGTCAGCCATAAGGAAATTACACACACATGTATATTCAATATTAATTACACGAATTAATGTAGTTTAATCCCTTGTCTTAGGTTTGAATATGGCTTGGCCGAATTTCCTATATGTAATGGAAAAAAACAGCATGAATAAAACAAGTTGAATTTTGTTGGATTAAATCCTTTCTTATTTAGTTGAGTTATGCTCCTAACATATAACCTTGTTGTGGTGTTCCTTGGCTTATCACCTTCATTGGTGTGGCGCCTCTCCTAATCCTTATCAACATCCTTGTTGTGGCGGATCTCATTTGGTTTATCAAGCTTCATGCTTGTGGCACCTTTCCCCTTCATATCTTATTCACCTTCTTTGATCCAACTACACCCACAACCACTTCATAACCCCATCATACACGGCCAAACAGTCACCTAAACACAATCCTAAAGCCAGAAAAACTACCCATGATATAAAAGCCTCGGCGAGAATTTCCTAACCAAGCACTAGCCTAAAAACACATCCCCAAGGCCATAAACTAAGCCAAAAACATTTCCTATCGACCATACCCCAAAGCCAACCCAAAAACCCAAAAAAACATCCAAAAATACCAATTTCCGCAAACATCAATTCAAAAGTGAATCATCGAACAAGACGATCGTTTCAACAATACCAACCCCCACAAGGAGGTTGCTATCAAAAGTAGGTGATAGCAACCTCCTTGTGGGGGTTGGTATTTATACTTGATCGTTTTGTTTGAAGCTTTGATTCAAGACACCTTAGACTCTTTTTGTTGGCTGTTTTGGGTTGTTTATGTGTTTTGGGGTGGGCTTTCGGTTTGATGAAGGCTAATGTTTTGATGTTTGGCCAAGGGAAGGGTAAATGTGTATGAGGGGTGATGTTTGGCCGAGAGGATATGGTTTGTTGGTTGGTTGTTTTAGGCCGAGAATGGGTGTTGTTGGGTAAGGTATTGTGTTTGGCCGAGGCTAGGCTTGTAGGTTAATGGAGTTTGGTTGGTTTGGATAAAAGAAGATGATGAAGATAGAAGATGAATGGCGCCACAAACAAGGTTTTGTTTGATAAGCCTAATGAGGTTCGCCACAAACAAGGATGTTTGATAAGAACAATACTCTTGGTTCAACCAAGAAACTTAGGAGAGAATTCTCACTAAAATATTTTTGCATAAAATTCAACTTAACTTCTATTCATCATAGTGAAGAGTACATATAGATGGCCAGACTTCTAAAGGCTGCCGAATTAAGTGCATTATTTGGCCATAAAGCATGAACTTAATACAAGCTAAAAATAAGGAGAGCTTGTCCCCATGTGTGGCTTGTAATTCAGAATGCTTTGGGTGAATGTAGACACTCTTAATTCAAATGCTCCTTAAAGAATTTCCATGTTTCTTGCCTTTGTCTTGAAGCCACGGTTTGAATTCCCTAAGCTTTAGCACATGTGGTTTTTGGCATTGAAGCTGAAGAGGAGAATAAGGAGGCCCTTAATTCATGGTTTGAATTTGAATTCCCATGTGTTAATGGCCTGGCCGTGTTGTATGTTGGAGTCTTTAAGGCATGGCTGAAAATATGGGTCTTTAATTCATGGTTTGAATTTGAAACTAGCCTTGAATGCCTTCCCTCTTTGTAGCTTGGCCGAAATTTCCATAGTAAGTGCTTAATTAAAATGGCCTGAAACATGGGGCAAAGAATATGGGATGTGTCATAAATGTGTTTAAGTCCCATTTGAATTTGAAATTCAGCTTTGAATGCATGCTTTAAAGTGAGGCAGAAAATGTGGGATTGGCCTTGAATGCTTTGGCTGAAACAATTCAAAACAATTATTAGTGAATTTATTTAAAACAAATCATGCTTAAAATAATAGGCTTAGTAAAGGTGGATGGTCCACTTATTTAAAGCTTAAAGAAAGAAAATAAAGTAAGGCCTTATGCTTGGTCGTGGCCTTCAAAAGGTTCATCCTCTACAAGGAGGCAATTAGTGGGCCTCATATTGTCATTTGGCCCAATTGTTGCTAGGTTGCTTAGTATAACTTGGCCAAGTGAGCCTTAGTTTTTCTTGGCCTTGGCCTGAGTTATGGGTCCTCTTAGGCCCATTTGAACATCCAAGTTGATGGTGATAGCAACCTCCTTGTGGGGGTTGGTATTTCACTTTGATCGTTTGCTTGAAGTTTGCTTTTCGGGATGAAATTATATGTTTTTGTTGGCTGTTTTTGGATGTTTCTGTGTTTGGGATGGCTTTGGGTCATTTGGGATGGATATAGGTGGTTTTAGGCCATGGTTGTTGATGAGACCCAGGGGGTAACACAACTTTTTGAACAACTTGTCCTTTACTTGGCCACCTTCCTTAAATCTTAAGGACTTTTTATTTATTTGCATTAATAAAGTGGGGGTCCTTTGTCCCACATTTATTTTATATATGTTATTTTTAGTTACTTGGAACATTTACTTTTAAGTATTGCCTCATTTGGAGTAGGCATGTAATAAGGGGTAATAAGGGTTTCTTATGGGGAGTGGGTTAGTTCCTTGTTACTTTCCATAAGGAGGCAGCCATATGAAGCACAACAAGGGTGGAGTTTCCTTATCTAAGTCAAGCTGTATGGTTATTTCACCATGTGCTGATTTGCATTTTGAATTTTGCCTTTAAAGTCATGAATGAGCATTTGGAGCATTTAAAGATGGTTGCCTTTTCAGCCTTGGAATTTTGCCATGTGGAAAAATCAGCTTGGCCATATTATTCCTACACATAAAAATTAAAGTTAATGCAAATAATTTAAGACAACTATTAAATAAAGCTTGTGGACTTAAAGCCACTTATTTGAAACATAAAAATTAGCATCCAAGGCCTTAATTTTCCCTTGTTTGGCCGTGGCCTTCAAGGGGAGTGTCCTCTAGGATGAGGCAAGTTATGGGCCTTGTGGTGTCACTTGGCCCAATGGCTGCTTGGATGTTTAGTACTAGTTGGCCCAATGTGTCTTGGGCCTTCTTAGCCCTAGCCCGAGTTTTGGCTCCTCCTAGGCCCACTAGGTCATCTAGATTGATGGGCCTTGGTGGGTTGCTATCATCCCCTCCTTCTTGGACTGAATTCGACCTCGAATCAAGGTCTTCATTACCTGTATCAAAAAGAGAAAGATCAGCAACATTAAGGTTGGCACTAACATTGCCATAAACACTCGGAATAATAATTTCATAAGCATGATTAAGACCATTAGCATGTTTGATCCTGGGTAGGGTCACCTCAAAATACATGGATAGGGCAATCCATGGTGGTTTAGGATGGGGTAGGGGTGTGTAAAAACCTTGTGGTTTACCCTTTGTACCCTTTGGTACGCATAAGCGATTTTCCTTAAAAAGGAAATCCTTGTGCCTATGGGATCCATCCCCAATAGTACTCACACAATCTTTGTTTAATTCTGTAAAATCAATATTATGTAAGTAAGGATCCTTTAAGAACTTGAGACCATATAGCTTGATCTCGAGAGTGGAGAGCAACAGATGTCTCCTAGGGAGCACATTGGCCACAATGTTGGCCTTTCCCCGCTTATGCTTTGACACATAAGGAGATTGCTCTAAAAATTTAATCTGCCTGGCATGGCGCTTATTCAGCTTGCCTTGCCCTTTCAGAAATTTAAGTGACTCGAGGTCACTGTATAGCATAAGTTCTCTTGGTAGCAGATATTGCTGCCAAGTCTACAATGCCCTTACCAAGGCATACAGTTCCTTACCGTACAAGGATGGGTTAAAAGTAGGTCCTCCCAACTTCCGATTGCAGTTGGTGATCGGAGAGTCCGTGCACATCCTCCAGCTTTTATTTTCTTTGGGCACTAGGATCTGCTTTTGGTTTTCTTGTATTCCTTGTTTATCCTGCAAAGAACCTTTTGCAATGATTGACAGTTCTTTAGAAACAGAAGAATCGGTTAGTTTAAAATCATTGCAATAAAGAACATATAAAGGTGGCTTTGAGATTAAAGCACCCTTTACTTCGCCCGGAGAGGCTAGTAAACCTTTTTCTTTCTCTTTCTTTTTTTCAATCTTTTTCTCTTCTTCTTTTTTTTGATTTTTCTTTTCTTTTTCTATTTTTTTTCTTGGATCATTCTTTTTTTCTTGATCCATTTTCTCTTTTAACTTTTTTTGGTCCCCACTCACTTGTTTTGGGGACAAGGGTGAGAGTACAATCTTTTTATCAAAAAATACAAAAGTATATTTGTTGGAAAACCCATCATAGATGGCTTTCCTATCGTACTGCCATGGCCTGCCTAATAGCATGTGGCTGGCCTCCATTGTGACTACGTCACACAGTACGGTGTCCACATATTTCCCAATGGAAAATGGGACCTCAGCTTGCTGGTTAACGGTCATTTCTCCGACCTCATTTAACCATTGTAGTCGGTAAGTGCTCTGATACCACTTGATAACAACCTCCTTGTGGGGGTTGGTATTTCACTTTGATCGTTTTGTTTGTAGCCTTGTTTAGGACACTTTAGGACTGTTTTTGGTTGTATTTTTGGGTGTTTAAGTTGGGTCACGGCTGGCTTTTGTTTAGGTGGGGTTTGGGATGTGTTTGGGAATGATTCTGGCCGAAAGTAGGTGTTTTGGGATGGAAGAATGTGTATATTTGTGTGTAGGCCGAGGGTTAGTGTTTGGGTTGGTGTGTGTTTGTATTTTGGTCACGGTTTTGGATAAAAGAATGGTGAAGAAGATTGAAATGGAAGGCGCCACAAACTGAATTGATTGATAAGCCAATTGAGGTTCGCCACAAACAAGGATGTTTGATAAGAACTTTACTCTTGGTTCAACCAAGAACTTAGGAGAGAAATCTCACTAACACTTTGCTTTTGCATAAAATTCAACTTGTTTTCATTCATTTAGCAAAGGAATACATATAGGGAGGCCAGCCAATAGGCTGCCTAAGGTTTGGCCGAAACCTTGATGGCACAACCTTAGTTTTGCATGGCTAGAGCATGGATTGAACCAAGCAGTTGGTCCAGATTCGTTCTCCACTCTTTTATTACATATTAGCCTCATAAAACAATGCATTTAAGCCTATGTTCCTAATATGGCAACTTCCACACGACTCATTGATGGAAATGAGTGCAAAACCCCCACATGTTTGCTGAATTCAATGTCCACATGGCTCCTTAAATGCTGAGTTTGAATTTGTATTCTAAATAAGGCAATAGCCAAGCTTCCACACGCCCCATTGATGAGCTTGAATGCTGATTTCAAAAAGCTTCTCCCAATAAGGCAACAAATAATTCCTCCATGAATGGCATTGTGCGGCTCCACGTTTTTGAAGTGTTGAAGTTGATTAGGCACATGTGGAAAGTCAATACACGGCCTCATTAAGATGCCATTCAATTCTGAAATCCCCATAAGGCAATATTTTAATGCTACACAAGGCTGACTAGGTAGCATTCAAACTCCTTGCACTATTTTTGGAAAGTCATCAATTGGTTTTCAAAGCTGGATTGTTAATTCACACGTTTTGCCTAATTTTGAATGATGATTTTAATGCTAGAGGAAGTTGCACACGTCCCTACTTGAATGCTGCATTGATAAGGAAAGTTTTGGCCATGAATGACCTCTTTATGGCTGGTTGGAGCTTTTTTATGAAGATTTTAATGCTTTGTTTGAATTGCTTCTCCTTATAAGGCAAGTTATGAACACCTTGAAGGCAGCTTTTGATGAGGCCCCACGCTCCATGAATGCCAAGGCTGAAAAGGCAACCATCTTTAAATGCTCCAAATGCTCATTCATGACTTTAAAGGCAAAATTCAAAATGCAAATCAGCACATGGTGAAATAACCATACAGCTTGACTTAGATAAGGAAACTCCACCCTTGTTGTGCTTCATATGGCTGCCTCCTTATGGAAAGTAACAAGGAACTAACCCACTCCCCATAAGAAACCCTTATTACCCCTTATTACATGCCTACTCCAAATGAGGCAATACTTCAAAGTAAATGTTCCAAGTAACTAAAAATAACATATATAAAATAAATGTGGGACAAAGGACCCCCACTTTATTAATGCAAATAAATAAAAAGTCCTTAAGATTTAAGGAAGGTGGCCAAGTAAAGGACAAGTTGTTCAAAAAGTTGTGTTACCCCCTGGGTCTCATCATCCCCTCCTTCTTGAAGAGAATTTTGACCTCAAATTCAATTGGTCATCTCCTCCCAGATCAAAAACAATCCTCTTCATTTTGACTTTATTCACATAATGGATAGCTTCATCCCCATCCCCCGGATCAAAAACTATCTTCTTGAATTGCTTAGGACCCCGTACATATGCATTTTCATCTCCTAGCTCAAAAGCAATTTTCTTTAATCTTTCTCTCCAACTCTCCACATATTCATCAAGGGTCAACCCGTTGATAAATACCTTAGCACCATTACAAGCATTGTTGATGTTTTTGGTTGAAATTTTTTTTGTCCTTTTTGAGCTATCATTCTTCAACAATAAGGTTGATTCTTCATTACTACTCGTCTTTGTCCAATTCACATGATCCACCACTTCTTCAAGTTCCGCACGTTGATTAGTATGTGGAATAACACTAATCATTTCTTGAGGAAATATTTGACCAACTCCCTGCAAAAATTGTTGAACAAATATTGACAAACAATTGTTATAATTAGTATGGTCAGTAATAACATAAAATTCCCCACAAGAGGGTAGGTATAAGGGTTGCCTTGACACAACAGCATCCTTAATCTCACTTTGAATTTCACTCATAGTGTTTGCACTCATTGTGTTTTCACTCAAAGCACTTTCACTCAAAGTAGTCTCACTCAAAGTATTTTCCTCACTCAAAGTGTTTTCCTCACTCACAAGTGTTTCACTCAAAACTTCCCTACTCACAAGTGTTTCACTCATGATCCCGGGCTCTCTTTTTCCCCTTGTGGATTCATATTGTAATGCCTTTTCGAAATCCTCTATGATTTGGCTCAACTTGGATCGGCTTTGCACTTTATTGTGATTGGTTTGGTGATAGGCCTTTGGGGCATAACTTAACCTCATCGCACTTTTCAATCTTTCCCAAGTATCGATTGATTTAAGACCACATCTACTCCACTCCTTTTGGATTTGAACCCACCAGCTTAAGGCATAATCCTTAAACGCTGAAGTAGCCAACATAACCTTTTTCTCTTCGTTGTAAGAATTACAATTGAAGACTTTTTCCATCTTAATTTCCCACTTCATATAGGTTTCTGGATCATTCTTGCCAATAAAGGATGGAACCTTTATTTTGGCTTCCCTTTTAGGAGGTTTCCTTTCAAATTCCAGCCTCAATTCTTCCATTTGCCCTCGAATGGTTCGAAGTTCAACTTTTATTGCTTGCAAGGTTGCTTCAAAGGTTGGTGTCCTAGGAAATTCATTTGGACTCGTTTTTGGACTATACATATCTTTCTTCATTTTCTTTTTTTAATTAAAATCATCAAGCACGGCTAGCTCTGATTACCACCTGATAGCAACCTCCTTGTGGGGGTTGGTATTGTTGAAACGATCGTCTTGTTTGATGATTCACTTTTGAATTGATGTTTGCGGAAATTGGTATTTTTGGATGTTTGTTTTGGGTTTTTGGGTTGGTTTTGGGGTATGGTTGATAGGAAATGTTTTGGCCATGAATGACCTCTTTATGGCTGGTTGGAGCTTTTTTATGAAGATTTTAATGCTTTGTTTGAATTGCTTCTCCTTATAAGGCAAGTTATGAACACCTTGAAGGCAGCTTTTGATGAGGCCCCACGCTCCATGAATGCCAAGGCTGAAAAGGCAACCATCTTTAAATGCTCCAAATGCTCATTCATGACTTTAAAGGCAAAATTCAAAATGCAAATCAGCACATGGTGAAATAACCATACAGCTTGACTTAGATAAGGAAACTCCACCCTTGTTGTGCTTCATATGGCTGCCCCTTATGGAAAGTAACAAGGAACTAACCCACTCCCCATAAGAAACCCTTATTACCCCTTATTACATGCCTACTCCAAATGAGGCAATACTTAAAAGTAAATGTTCCAAGTAACTAAAAATAACATATATAAAATAAATGTGGGACAAAGGACCCCCACTTTATTAATGCAAATAAATAAAAAGTCCTTAAGATTTAAGGAAGGTGGCCAAGTAAAGGACAAGTTGTTCAAAAAGTTGTGTTACCCCCTGGGTCTCATCAGTTGTGTATGGAATTCGGTTGGGATGTGTTTGGGTTGAATGTAGGCCGAGAATATGTGTTTTGGGATGAGTGGGGTTGTAGTCTTTGTGTTAGGCCGAGGCTTTGGTGTTTTGGGTAGGGAATTGTGTTTGGCCGAGGCTAAGCTTTGTTGGCTAGGATAAAAGAAGATGACGAAGATTGAAAAGATGAAGGCGCCACAAACATGAGTGTTTGATAAGCCTAGAGAGGTTCGCCACAAACAAGGATGTTTGATAAGAACTATAAACTTGGTTCAACCAAGAACTTAGGAGAAAAACTCACTAATATGTTTTGCATAAAAATCAACTTAACCATTTCATATTCAGAATTCAATACATATAGGCATGGGCTAGCCTCCTAAGGCTTCCCGAACTTATTTGCACTATTACACTTGATTACAAATTCAAATTCAATGACATAATTCGGCCATAAAGCATACAAGTTATTAGAGGCTAATCCTAAGGGGAGCTTGTCTCCACGTGTGGATTGGAGCCTGACTTGCCAATGTATTTGGGCATCCCCTTTCAAGAAGCTCCTTTAAGTCTTTCCATGCCTTTGCCTTGAAGCCACGGTTTGAGATCCCTTAACTTTAGCACATGTGGCTTTTTTGCATTGATGCCAAAGAGGAGAGTAGGGGATGGCCTTTAACTCTTTCCATACCTTGGCCGTGTTGTAGGCTGCCTTTAATTTTAGGCGGAAAACAAGGCTTTGTCTTGAATACAATTTTGAATTCAAATTCCAGCCAGGCCAAAGGTGTGCTTTAATGAATTTGGCACACAACAAGGAACAAGAACCAAGGCTGAAGAAGTGGCGCCTAAGCCAAGCATGAGGCGGAAAATCAGGGCTGGCCTTAAAGGTCTGGTCGAGGCTGATGCGTGTCTGGCCAGGTCAGCTAGGCCACCTGGTGCTGAATTCACGGCGCCTAAGACCAGGTCACTCTGTCCAGCGTGGCTTTGGGCTTTAGTCATTTTATTCCTGCACATAGATTTAAAGCCAATGAAAATACATTAAAGCAAGTATTAAATAAAGCTTGTGGTCTTAAAGCCACTTATTTAAAACATAAAAATTATCATTCAAGGTCTTAAATTTCCCTTGCTTGGCCGTGGCCTTCAAGGGGAGTGTCCACTAAGATGAGGCAAGTTATGGGCCTTGTGGTGTCACTTGGCCCAATGGCTGCTTGGATGTTTAGTACTAGTTGGCCCAATGTGTCTTGGGCCTTCTTAGCCCTGGCCCGAGTTATGGCTCCTCCTTGGCCCACTAAGTCATCTAGGTTGATGGGCCTTGGTGGGTTGCTATCATCCCCTCCTTCTTGGACTGAATTCGACCTCGAATCAAGGTCTTTATTACCTGTATCAAAAAGAGAAAGATCAGCAACATTAATAGTGGCACTAACATTGCCATAATTACTCGGTATATCAATCTTATAAGCATTATTATTGATTCTTTCAAGGACCTCGAAGGGTCCATCCCCTCTAGGTTGAAGCTTAGTCTTCCGTTGTGAGGGGAACCTTTCTTTTCGCATATGAACCCAGACTAGGTGATGGCGACTCGCCCAAATCAATCAACTTGGATGAACTAATGGACCTAGGAGGACCCATGACTCGGGCCAAGGCCAAGAAAGCCCGAAGCACTCTTGGTCAACTAGTACTAAGTATCCAAACTTCAACTGGGCCAAGTGACAACTCGAGGCCCATAAATTGCCTTATGTTTGAGGCAACGTCCCTTGAAGGCTACGGCAAAGAGGGACAAGAGTGAAGTGCTTTCCTTTTTTTATCTTAGTTAATAAGTGGTCCAAAAGCCACGGTTATTTATAGATTATGCAAATTTAAATTAATGCCTAATGTTTTAATTTAGTTACTTTATATAATATTTGAACCAATACTAAATGTGTGTTTATGTGTAGGGACTTGCCAAGTTCGGCTATGGTGGAATTAAAACATATTCATGAGTGTGGCCAAGGTTTTCCTTATTGGGAGCACACAATAAAGGCTAGCAAATGCACCATCAAAAGCAAAGCCAGACCTGCCTTATTGGGAGAGCTTGTTAATACTACTTAAAGGAGCCATATGATTGTCTTTTAATGGTGGCAATTCAAATTGAAAACATATGAGTGAATGGCCATCAAAACCTTCCTTTCTCGGCCAACCAGGGAATAAAAGCATATCAAAGCCAACTCAGCCCACGTGTGCAAGGGACTTCAAAGCAGCCATAAAACAGCAATTAAAACTTTCCAAAGGTGGAAAAGGCAATTACACGCATAAGGAAGCTAAATCTGAATTCAAATTCAAACACATGAAGACATTTATAGCTTACCAAATGTGGAACATTTTTCATAATGGCTATATTAAAACCTTCCTTTTTGGGACAGCCACGTTAAATAAGAGTTATCACACGTGACTTTTATGGATTTAAAGTCAGCCAGCCCTCTTTCATTAAATCAGCCAAAGAAGAGGAAATGCTTTGATGAACCTAATGAAGATTATGCCAACGGCCAAGCATCAACTTAAAGGAGCCAACACAAGATCAGCCCCATGTTGAATGCACAATTTGCATTTGAAATTTCTTATTAATGGTTGTAATTGCATGTTTGAATGTATTCATAAAAACTCAAGACACAATAGCATATTCTTAGCATAGGTTTTAATGGCATATTCAAACTCATGGGAAGCCTTTTTGGCCAGCCCTCCCCTATATATAAACCAAATTCGAAGATGAATAGACACCTTGGATTTTTATGAAAAAAGTGCTTAGTGAGAATTCTCTCCTAGCTTCTTGGTTGAACCAAGAAATCAAAAGTTCTTATCAAAGTTCCTACTTTGTGGTGAACAACAATCGGCTTATCAAGTAATCAAACTTGTGGCGCCTTCATCAACTCAGCCTACTTCCACCCTTCTTTTATCCTACAAAAGTCTCACAAAAATAACCACTAAAAACAGCCCTTACACATCCAGCCAGGACTGCCCAGGACACCAAGCCTCGGCCAGAATTCTGTTTTCCCTCGGCCAGACAAAAGCCATACACAAAATCACATCAAAAACACAATATCCAAACAAACAACCATACACAACCCAAATTCCACCAAAAAAACATTTTCCAAACAAAAACGATCGTGAAAGCATACCAACCCCCACAAGGAGGTTGTTATCAAGTGGTATCAGGAGCTAGCCTTTGTTTGGAGCTTTTTGGTGCAACAATTTCACCTTGGCCGAAACTAAGCCAAGAACAATCTTTTGTGCACCATAATTCGGTTTTGGCCAAAAATAAGCCAAAATCAATTTTTTTTTTCTGTTGATTGAATTTTCTGTTTGCAGGTTCCTTTACATCCCTGCCAAGTCCTAAGAAAACAAAAAAAAAAAAAAAAAAAAAACCGTGAAGAGAAAAGTATACACATCATCTTATTTCCTACCTTGTTGAGCCAAACAGCCACAAAACAAGACCTTTGTTAAGAACCCTCGGTTCAATCCAGAATCCCAGGAGAGAAAGAGAGTTGAGTGAAAAACACATCCTCACCCACGGTTTCACCAAGAACCGAAAATTTTACATCTATTTTGCAGGAGCTATATGAAGAGTTTAGAACTATCAAACGGCAGATGGCAGAAATGCAAGTCCAACAAAACCGCCAACAAAATCGGAGACAATCTAGCCATGATGAGTCATCTGACTCAGAATCGGAACGGAGGAGAAGAAGGCGGAGGGAAAGGAGGAATGAAGAAGATAATCAAAGGGAAAGGAGGAGAGATGATCGAGTAGAAGGAGTCCAGATTAAGGTTCCCACATTCATGGGAATGAATAATCCAGAAGCATACATGGAATGGGAGATGAAGATCGAACAAGTATTCGATTGCCACAATTATTCGGAGGAGAATAAAGTAAAGGTGGCTGCATTGGAGTTCAAAGAGTATGCTATGGTCTGGTGGGATCAACTCCAAAAGGATAGGCGTAGGTGTGGTGCTCAACCCGTGAGCACATGGGAGGAAATGAGGTCAATCATGAGGAAGAGGTTTGTACCCCCGTCTTATCATCGGGACATTTACAACCAACTCCAAAGATTGACTCAAGGGAGTAAGTCGGTGGATGATTACTACAAGGAGATGGAGTTGGCCTTGTTGAGGTCCAATCTCAATGAAGAGCGTGAGGCCACAATGGCACGGTTTCTTCATGGGCTCAACCAGGATATCCAGGATATTGTGGAGTTGCACAATTATGTGGAGTTAGAAGACTTGGTTCAGAAAGCGATGAAGGTGGAACAACAGCTGAAGAGAAGGAAATCAAAAGCCTACTCTAACAACACTAGCAAGTTCCAATCATCTAGCTGGAAGGACAAGCCTAAGAAGGAGGGTGCAACCAGCAAGGAGGCCGTGAGCACCACTAATGGGAAGAAGGCCGTGGAAGCACCAAGCCGAAGTCGGGAGATCAAATGTTTCAAATGCTTGGGCCATGGACACATTGCTTCACAATGCCCAACCAGGAGGACTATGGTGTTCAGGAATGGAGTAGTAGAATCGGAATCTGAAGCCTCAAGTTCAGAAGAAGAAAGTGAGGAGGAGGCAAGGAAGCCAGATGGAGACTTACTCATGGTTCGAAGGCTTTTGGGAAGCCAAATCAAGGAGGACGAGGAAAGTCAACGGGAGAACATCTTTCATACAAGATGTCTAGTGTTGGGAAATGTATGTTCAATGATTATCGATGGTGGCTGCTGTGCCAATGTGGTGAGCACTAGGACGGTTAACAAACTGAACCTAGTGACTAGGACCCACCCATCACCCTACCGGCTACAATGGTTAAGCGAGGTCGGAGAAATGACCGTTAACCTTCAAGCTGAGGTCCCATTTTCCATTGGAAAATATGAGGACACCGTACTGTGTGACGTAGTCACTATGGAGGCCAGCCACATGCTATTAGGCAGGCCATGGCAGTACGATCGGAAAGCCATCCATGATGGGTTTTCCAATAAGTATACCTTTATCTTCAAGGAAAAGAAAATTGTACTTACACCCTTGTCTCCAAGACAAGTGAGTGAAGATCAAAGAATATTGAAGGAAAAAATGGATCGAGAAAGAAAAGAAAAAAAAGAAGAAGATCCAGAAAAAAAGAATGAAAAAAATGAAGAAAAAGAAAAAAACGAAAAAAAAAGAGAAAAAAGAGAAAAAGAAAGAAAAAAAGAAAAGTCTGTTAGCCTCTCGGGGCGAAATAAAGGGTGCTTTGGTTTCAAAGCAACCCTTATACATATTATATTGCAATGATTTTGTACTAACAGCTTCTATTGTAGTTGAGGAGTTACCACATTTTGTTAAGGGGTTTCTAAAGGAATTCAACGATGTGTTCCCCAAGGAAGTACCATGTGGTCTTCCACCCTTGAGGGGAATTGAACACCACATCGATCTCATCCCGGGGGCCTCTTTGCCCAATAGGCCTGCCTATCGGAGCAACCCCCATGACACCCAGGAAATCCAAAAACAAATCGATGAGCTGATGGAAAAGGGCTGGGTACAACAAAGCATGAGCCCTTGTGCTGTACCGGTAATTCTGGTACCTAAGAAAAATGGAAGCTGGAGGATGTGCACGGACTGTCGGGCCATCAACAATATCACTGTAAAGTATCGCCATCCCATACCTAGATTAGATGATTTACTTGATGATTTATTTGGTGCATGTATCTTTTCTAAAATTGATTTAAAAAGCGGATATCACCAAATAAGAATAAGGGAAGGGGATGAGTGGAAAACCGCTTTCAAAACTAAATCGGGGCTATATGAATGGTTAGTTATTATGCCCTTCGGGCTAACAAATGCCCCAAGCACTTTTATGCGGTTAATGAACCACGTGCTTAAAGAATTTTTGGGCAAATTTGTTGTCGTCTACTTTGACGACATATTAATTTATAGCAAAAATGAAACAGAACATTATGAACACCTTAGGAGTGTTTTACTGGTGCTAAGAGCTGAAAAGCTCTATGCAAATTTCGAGAAGTGTTCCTTTTGCGTGGATCATGTCATATTCTTGGGTTTTCTTATAAACGCCAAGGGGGTCCATGTGGACCAAGAAAAGATCAAGGCCATCCAGGACTGGCCTACCCCTATGACTGTAACCGATGTAAGAAGCTTCCATGGGTTGGCTAGCTTCTATAGAAGGTTCGTTAAGGACTTCAGCACTATCGCTGCACCCCTTAACGAGGTGGTTAAAAAGAATGTCGGTTTTAAGTGGGGTGAAAAACAAGAAGAAGCCTTTCAGAGGCTTAAAGAAAGATTAACTAATGCACCTGTTCTATCCTTACCAAATTTTGCTAAATCTTTTGAGATAGAATGTGATGCTTCTAACGTGGGTATTGGAGCTGTTTTATTGCAGGAAGGACACCCCGTAGCCTATTTCAGTGAGAAGCTTGGAGGACCTACTTTGAATTACTCCACCTATGACAAAGAACTGTATGCCTTGGTAAGGGCATTACAGACTTGGCAGCATTACCTGTTGCCTAAGGAGTTTGTAATCCATAGTGACCACGAGTCACTAAAGTATTTAAAAGGGCAAGGCAAGCTTAACAAGCGCCATGCCGAATGGGTTGAATTTCTAGAGCAATTCCCTTATGTTTTAAAGCATAAGAAGGGAAAAGCCAATATTGTGGCAGATGCTCTATCAAGGAGGCACATTCTGCTCTCCACCCTCGAGACTAAACTATATGGTCTCGAATTTCTGAAAGAACTGTACTTACATGATCTTGATTTTTCTGAAATATTTGATAAATGTGTGAGTACTGCTGTTAATGGATACTATAGGCACGAAGGTTTCCTTTTCTCAATTCGAGATTTGCTTGTTAAGGAATCTCATGAGGGAGGGTTGATGGGACACTTTGGAATCCCTAAAACCCTTAACATGATCAAGGAGCATTTCTATTGGCCCAAAATGAAAAGGGATGTGCGAAAGCACTGTAAGCAGTGTCTAATCTGCAAACGGGCCAAATCAAAAGGTATGCCACATGGGCTTTACACGCCCTTACCTGTGCCAGACTCACCGTGGGTAGACATATCCATGGACTTCGTTGTGGCTTTACCCAGGACTCGAAACGGCAAGGATTCTATCTTTGTCGTAGTGGACCGTTTTTCCAACATGGCCCATTTCATACCTTGTAAGAAGGTTGATGACGCTTGTCACGTCGCTGATCTCTTTTTCAAAGAGATTGTAAGACTCCATGCTCTACCCAGGAGCATTGTAAGTGATAGGGATACTAAGTTCCTTAGTCACTTTTGGAGGACCCTTTGGGGTAAAATTGGGACTAAGCTCCTATTCTCCACTACCTGCCATCCGCAAACAGATGGTCAAACAGAAGTGGTCAACAGAGTATTGTCCACACTCTTAAGGACAGTCCTTAAAAATAATCTCAAGGCATGGGAAGATAGCCTACCCCATGTAGAATTTGCTTATAATAGAAGCGTACATAGCACCACGGGTTGCTCACCTTTTGAGGTAGTATATGGGTTCAATCCTTTGACCCCACTGGACATACTACCTCTAGATGATTCTACTACCCTAAAACATAAGGATGGCAAGGCCAAAGCCGAATACATGAAACGACTTCATGAGCAGGTAAAGGCCAAGATTGAAAAACGAAATGAAGGCTATGCTAAGCATGCCAACAAGGGTAGAAAAGAGGTCATCTTCGAACCCAGAGACCTAGTCTGGGTTCATATGAGAAAAGAAAGGTTTCCCTCCCAACGGAAATCTAAACTTCAAGCCAGAGGGGACGGACCTTTCAAGGTCCTAGAAAGGATCAATAACAATGGTTATAAGATCGATATACCAAGTGATTATGGAAATGTTAGTGCTAGCTTTAATGTTGCTGACCTTTCTTTGTTTGAAACAGGTGAAGAAGACCTTGATTCGAGGTCGAATTCAATCCAAGAAGGAGGGGATGATGGCGACTCGCCCAAATCAATCAACTTGGATGAACTAATGGACCTAGGAGGACCCATGACTCGGGCCAAGGCCAAGAAAGCCCGAAGCACTCTTGGTCAACTAGTACTAAGTATCCAAACTTCAACTTGGCCAAGTGACAACTCGAGGCCCATAAATTGCCTTATGTTTGAGGCAACGTCCCTTGAAGGCTACGGCAAAGAGGGACAAGAGTGAAGTGCTTTCCTTTTTTTATCTTAGTTAATAAGTGGTCCAAAAGCCACGGTTATTTATAGATTATGCAAGTTTAAATTAATGCCTAATGTTTTAATTTAGTTACTTTATATAATATTTGAACCAATACTAAATGTGTGTTTATGTGTAGGGACTTGCCAAGTTCGGCTATGGTGGAATTAAAACATATTCATGAGTGTGGCCAAGGTTTTCCTTATTGGGAGCACACAATAAAGGCTAGCAAATGCACCATCAAAAGCAAAGCCAGACCTGCCTTATTGGGAGAGCTCGTTAATACTACTTAAAGGAGCCATATGATTGTCTTTTAATGGTGGCAATTCAAATTGAAAACATATGAGTGAATGGCCATCAAAACCTTCCTTTCTCGGCCAACCAGGGAATAAAAGCATATCAAAGCCAACTCAGCCCACGTGTGCAAGGGACTTCAAAGCAGCCATAAAACAGCAATTAAAACTTTCCAAAGCTGGAAAAGGCAATTACACGCATAAGGAAGCTAAGTCTGAATTCAAATTCAAACACATGAAGACATTTATAGCTTACCAAATGTGGAACATTTTTCATAATGGCTATATTAAAACCTTCCTTTTTGGGACAGCCACGTTAAATAAGAGTTATCACACGTGACTTTTATGGATTTAAAGTCAGCCAGCCCTCTTTCATTAAATCAGCCAAAGAAGAGGAAATGCTTTGATGAACCTAATGAAGACTATGCCAACGGCCAAGCATCAACTTAAAGGAGCCAACACAAGATCAGCCCCATGTTGAATGCACAATTTGTATTTGAAATTTCTTATTAATGGTTGTAATTGCATGTTTGAATGTATTCATAAAAACTCAAGACACAATAGCATATTCTTAGCATAGGTTTTAATGGCATATTCAAACTCATGGGAAGCCTTTTTGGCCAGCCCTCCCCTATATGTAAACCAAATTCGAAGATGAATAGACACCTTGGATTTTTATGAAAAAAGTTCTTAGTGAGAATTCTCTCCTAGCTTCTTGGTTGAACCAAGAAATCAAAAGTTCTTATCAAAGTTCCTACTTTGTGGTGAACAACAATCGGCTTATCAAGTAATCAAACTTGTGGCGCCTTCATCAACTCAGCCTACTTCCACCCTTCTTTTATCCTACAAAAGTCTCACAAAAATAACCACTAAAAACAGCCCTTACACATCCAGCCAGGACTGCCCAGGACACCAAGCCTCGGCCAGAATTCTGTTTTCCCTCGGCCAGACAAAAGCCATACACAAAATCACATCAAAAACACAATATCCAAACAAACAACCATACACAACCCAAATTCCACCAAAAAAACATTTTCCAAACAAAAACGATCGTGAAAGCATACCAACCCCCACAAGGAGGTTGTTATCACTAGGTCTCCAGGTTCGAAGATAACCTCTTTCCTACCCTTATTGGCTTGCCTAGCATAGCCCTCATTCTTTTTTTGGATTTTGGCCTTTATCTCCTCGTGAAGCCTTTTAACATATTCGGCTTTGGCCTTACCATCCTTATATTTAAGGGTCTTAGAGTCAGTTATAGGTAGTAGGTCTAGTGGGGTCAAGGGGTTGAACCCATACACTACCTCAAAAGGTGAGCATCCCGTGGTGCTATGTATTGTCCTATTATAAGCAAATTCCACATGGGTTAGGCTTTCTTCCCAAGCCTTGAGGTTTTTCTTTAAAACTGCCCTTAAAAGTGTGGACAGTACTCGGTTTACGACCTCAGTTTGGCCATCTGTTTGAGGATGGCAAGTAGTGGAGAATAGGAGTTTAGTTCCTATTTTTCCCCATAGGGTCCTCCAGAAGTGACTAAGGAACTTAGTGTCCCTATCACTTACAATGCTTCTTGGGAGGCCATGGAGCCTCACAATCTCTTTGAAAAAGAGATCCGCCACATGGCAAGCATCATCAACCTTTTTACAAGGTATAAAGTGGGCCATTTTTGAAAAGCGGTCCACTACAACAAATATGGAATCCTTGCCATTTCGAGTCCTGGGTAAAGCCACTACAAAATCCATGGATATATCTAACCATGGTGATTCAGGCACGGGTAAGGGCGTATAAAGCCCATGTGGCATCCCTTTGGACTTGGCCCTCTTGCAGATTAGACACTGTTCACAGTGCTTTCGCACATCCCTTTTCATTTTGGGCCAGTAAAAATGCTCCTTGAGCATGTCAAGGGTTTTAGGGATTCCGAAGTGTCCCATTAACCCTCCCTCATGAGACTCCTTAACAAGCAAGTCTCGAATAGAACTCTTAGGCACACACAAGCGGTTTTCCTTAAAAAGGAACCCTTCGTGCCTATAGTAACCATCAACAGCAATACTCACGCATTTATTATATAAATCAGAAAATTCAGAATCATGCAAGTAAAGCTCTTTGAGAAACTCGAGACCATACAGTTTAGTCTCGAGGGTGGAGAGCAGGATATGCCTCTGAGATAGAGCATCTGCCACTGTATTGGCTTTTCCCTTCTTATGCTTTAAAACATAAGGGAATTGCTCTAGAAATTCAACCCACTTGGCATGGTGCTTGTTAAGCTTGCCTTGCCCTTTTAAATACTTTAGCGACTCATGGTCACTATGTATTACAAATTCCTTGGACAACAGATAGTGTTGCCAAGTCTCTAATGCCCTTACCAAGGCATACAGTTCTTTATCATAGGTGGAGTAATTTAAGGTCGGGCCTCCTAGCTTTTCACTGAAATAAGCAATCGGATGTCCTTCCTGCAACAAAACAGTCCAATACCTACGTTAGAAGCATCACATTCTATCTCAAAAGATTTCGCAAAATTAGGTAAAGATAGAACGGGGGCGTTAGTTAAACGTTCCTTTAGCCTCTGAAAGGCTTCCTCTTGTTTTTCCCCCCATTTAAAACCGACATTCTTTTTAACTACCTCATTGAGAGGCGCGGCTATAGTACTGAAGTCCTTAACGAACCTCCTATAGAAGCTTGCCAAGCCATGGAAACTTCTCACATCCGTGACTGTCATGGGGGTAGGCCAATCCTGGATGGCCTTAATCTTTTCTTGGTCCACATGGACCCCTTTTTATTGATTAAGAAACCTAGAAAAATTACATGATCAACATAAAACGATCATTTTTCTAGATTCGCATAGAGCTTGTCAGCTCTTAGTACGAGCAAAACACTTCTCAAGTGTTCATGAGGCTCATCTTCAGTTTTACTGTAGATTAAGATGTCGTCAAAGTAGACGACCACAAATTTTCCCAGAAAGTCCTTGAGCACATGGTTCATTAACCTCATAAATGTGCTCGGGGCATTAGTTAGCCCAAAGGGCATAACTAGCCATTCATATAGACTCGACTTTGTTTTAAAAGCGGTCTTCCATTCATCCCCCGCCCTTATCCTTATTTGGTGATATCCACTTTTTAAATCAATTTTACTAAAAATACATGCACCATATAAGTCATCTAATAAATCATCAAGTCTAGGGATAGGGTGTCGATACTTTACAGTGATGTTATTGATGGCCCGGCAGTCCTTGCACATCCTCCAGCTTCCATTCTTCTTGGGTACCAAGATCACTGGCACAGCACAGGGGCTCATGCTTTGTTGGACCCAACCCTTTTCCATAAGCTCATCGATCTGCTTCTGTATTTCCTGTGTATCATGGGGGTTGCTCCTATAGGCAGGCCTATTTGTCTTGAATACAATTTTGAATTCAAATTCCAGCCAGGCCAAAGGTGTGCTTTAATGAATTTGGCACACAACAAGGAACAAGAACCAAGGCTGAAGAAGTGGCGCCTAAGCTAAGCATGAGGCGGAAAATCAGGGCTGGCCATAAAGGTCTGGTCGAGGCTGATGCGTGTCTGGCCAGGTCAGCTAGGCCACCTGGTGCTGAATTCACGGCGCCTAAGGCCAGGTCACTCTGTCCAGCATGGCTTTGGGCATTACTCATTTTATTCCTGCACAAAGATTTAAAGCCAATGAAAATACATTAAAGCAAGTATTAAATAAAGCTTGTGGCCTTAAAGCCACTTATTTAAAACATAAAAATTATCATTCAAGGTCTTAAATTTCCCTTGCTTGGCCGTGGCCTTCAAGGGGAGTGTCCTCTAAGATGAGGCAAGTTATGGGCCTTGTGGTGTCACTTGGCCCAATGGTTGCTTGGATGTTTAGTACTAGTTGGCCCAATGTGTCTTGGGCCTTCTTAGCCCTGGCCCGAGTTATGGATCCTCTTAGGCCCACTAAGTCATCTAGGTTGATGGGCCTTGGTGGGTTGCTATCAGATGGCCATTGGTGGGTTGCTATCAGTAGGCACAAACAACATTTGGAATTATTTGTGCTGAAAACTAGCCACAAAGAAGTTTGGGAGTTAGTTGTGCTCAAAAGTAGCCACAAACAACTTTTGGAGTTATTTGTGTTGAAAACTAGCCACTAAGAAGTTTGGGAGTTATTTGTGTTTAAAAGTAGCCACAAACAACTTTTGGAATTATGTGTGCTTAAAACTGCCACAAATAAGTTTGGGAGTGATTTTTGCTAATAACTAGCCACTAAGTAGTTTGGGAGTTATTTGTGCTGAAAACTAGCCACAGAGAAGTTTGAGAGTTATTTGTGGGTAAAAGAAGCCACAAACAACTTTGGGAGTTATTTGTGCTGAAAACTAGCCACAAAGAAGTTTGGGAGTTGTTTGTGCTTAAAAGTAGCCATAAACAACTTTGGGAGTTATTTGTGTTGAAAACTAGCAACAAAGAAGTTTGGGAGTTATTTGTGCTTAAAAGTAGCCACAAACAACTTTGGGAAATATGTGTCCTGAAAACTAGCCACAAAGAAGTTTGGGATCTATTTGTGCTTAAAAGTATCCATGGACAACTTTGGGAGTTATTGGTGCTGAAAACTAGCCACAAAGAAGTTTGGGAGTAATTTTTGCTGAAAACTAGCGACAAAGAAGTTTGGGAGTTATTTGTCCTGAAAACTAGCCACAAAGAAGTTTGGGAGTTATTTGAGCCTAAAACTAGCCACAAAGAAGTTTGGGATCTATTTGTGCTTAAAAGTAGCCACAAACAACTTTGGGAGTAATTTGTGCTGAAAACTAGCCACAAAGAAGTTTGGGAGTTATTTGTCCTGAAAACTAGCCACAAAGAAGTTTGGGATTTATTTGTGCCTAAAACTAGCCACAAAGAAGTTTGGGATCTATTTGTGCTTAAAAGTAGCCACAAACAACTTTGGGAGTTATTTGTGCTTAAAACTAGCCACAAAGAAGTTTGGGAGTTATTTGTGCTTAAAAGTAGCCACAAACAACTTTGCGAATTATTTGTGCTGAAAACTAACCACAAAGAAGTTTGGGATCTATTTGTGCTTAAAAGTATCCATAGACAACTTTGGGAGTTATTGGTGCTGAAAACTAGCCACAAAGAAGTTTGGGAGTATTTTTTGCTGAAAACTAGCGACAAAGAAGTTTGGGAGTTATTTGTCCTGAAAACTAGCCACAAAGAAGTTTGGGAGTTATTTGAGCCTAAAGCTAGCCACAAAGAAGTTTGGGAGTATTGTTTGCTAAAAACTAGCCACAAAGTAGTTTGGGAGTTATTTTCGCTGAAAACTAGCCACAAAGATGTTTGGGAGTAATTTTTGCTGAAAACTAGCCACAAAGTAGTTTGGGAGTTATTTTCGCTGAAAACTAGCCACAAAGAAGTTTGGGAGTATTTTTTGCTGAAAACTAGCCACGAAATAGTTTGGGAGTTATTTTCGCTGAAAACTAGCTACAAAGAAGTTTGGGAGTGATTTGTGCTTAAAAGTAGCCACAAAGAAGTTTGGGAGTAATTTGTGCATAAAACTAGCCACAAAGAAGCTTGGGAGTTATTTGTGTATAAAAGTAGCCAAAAACAACTTTGGGAGTTATTTGTGTTGAAAACTACCCACAAAGAAGTTTGGGAGTTATTTGTGCTTAAAAGTAGCCACAAACAACTTTGGGAATTATGTGTGCTGAAAACTAGCCACAAAGAAGTTTGGGAGTTATTTGTGCTCAAAAGTAGCCACAAACAACTTTTGGAATTATTTGTGCTGAAAACTAGCCACAAAGAAGTTTGGGATCTATTTGTGCTTAAAAGTATCCACAAACAACTTTGGGAGTTATTTGTGCTGAAAACTAGGCGTGTGGGAGCTCTAATTGCAAGGAGTTATGATGAGATTCTTTCCTTTTTGAGCCCAAGTCGTGTGGCATTGCTTAAATCAGCCAAATGCATTATTTCAAATTCAAAACATGCATTGAAGACCTTCCAAAACAGAGGGAAGCCGTGTATATGCAAATCCAAGGAGTTAATACTTTCCTTTCTTGGCTAGGTGGTAAGAATTCAAGTGGAATCAATGCCTTCACCATTTAAAATAGGCATGTAACTTGCCTTGTGGAGAAACATTGAATCTAGACTCTATTTGGGCGTGGGAATTAACCAATAAGGAAAGTATGAATACTTGCCTCATTTGAACCAAGAAGGAATTCGTGACATTCAAGAGGAAAATCAAGGATACATGATAATCCCCTACCATATCAAGCTAGGCGTGCAAAAAGGGAAGGAATCCAAACTCAATGATTTTCTTTCAAAATTGAGAATGCAAACCACGTGGCAATCATTTATTGCACTCAAAACATGTGGAATTTTCCTTAAAGAGCTGATTCAAATTCAAATGAAGAAGTTAATGCTTTCCTAAGCCAAAGCTAAAACGTGGGAATCCATATTCAAGAGAATTATGACCATAAAACATTGATTTTCCTAGAATTCAATGCACTTGGACCCCCTAAACCATGTGTGGCTGAGTCAGCCATGAGGAAATTACACACACATGTATATTCAATATTAATTACACGAATTAATGTAGTTTAATCCCTTGTCTTAGGTTTGAATATGGCTTGGCCGAATTTCCTATATGTAATGGAAAAAACAGCATGAATAAAACAAGTTGAATTTTGTTGGATTAAATCCTTTCTTGTTTAGTTGAGTTATGCTCCTAACATATCACCTTGTTGTGGTGTTCCTTGGCTTATCACCTTCATTGGTGTGGCGCCTCTCCTAATCCTTATCAACATCCTTGTTGTGGCGGATCTCATTTGGTTTATCAAGCTTCGTGCTTGTGGCACCTTTCCCCTTCATATCTTATTCACCTTCTTTTATCCAACTACACCCACAACCACTTCATAACCCCATCATACACGGCCAAACAGCCACCTATAGACAATCCTAAAGCCAGAAAAACTACCCAGGATATAAAAGCCTCGGTGAGAATTTCCTAACCAAGCACTAGCCCAAAAACACATCCCCACGGCCATAAACTAAGGCAAAATCATTTCCTATCAACCATACCCCAAGGAGGTTGCTATCAGGTGGTAATCAGAGCTAGCCTTACTTGATGATTTTAATTCAAAAAAAAATGAAGAAAGATATGTATAGTCCAAAAAGGAGTCCAAATGAATTTCCTCGGACACCAACCTTTGAAGCAACCTTGCAAGCATAAAAGCTGAACTACGAACCATTCGAAGGAAAATGGAAGAATTGAGGCTGGAATTTGAAAGGAAACCTCCTAAAAGGGAAGCCAAAATAAAGGTTCCATCCTTTATTGGCAAGAATAACCCAGAAACCTATCTGAAGTGGGAAATTAAGATGGAAAGAGTCTTCAATTGTAATTCTTTCAATGAAGAGAAAAAGGTTATGTTGGCTACTTCAGCGTTTAAGGATTATGCCTTGAGCTGGTGGGTTCAAATCCAAAAGGAGTGGAGTAGATTTGGTCTTAAACCAATCGATACTTGGGAAAGATTGAAAAGTGCGATGAGGTTAAGTTATGCCCCAAAGACCTATCACCAAACCAATCACAATAAAGTGCAAAGCCGATCCAAGTTGAGCCAAATCATAGAGGATTTCGAAAAGGCATTACAATATGAATGCACAAGGAGAAAAGGAGAGCCCGAGATCATGAGTGAAACACTTGTGAGTGAGGAAAACACTTTGAGTGGGACTACTTTGAGTGAAAATGCTTTGAGTGAAAACACAATGAGTGCAAACACTATGAGTGAAATTCAAAGTGAGATTAAGGATGTTGTTGTGTCAAGGCAACCCTTATACCTACCCTCATGTGGGGAATTTTATGTTATTACTGACCATACTAATTATAACAATTGTTTGTCAATATTTGTTCAACAATTTTTGCAGGGAGTTGGTCAAATATTTCCTCAAGAAATGATTAGTGTTATTCCACATACTAATCAACGTGTGGAACTTGAAGAAGTGGTGGATTATGTGCATTGGACAAAGACGAGTAGTAATGAAGAATCAACCTTATTGTTGAAGAATGATAGCTCGAAAAGGACAAAAAAATTTACAACCAAAAACATCAACAATGCTTGTAATGGTTCTAAGGTATTTATCAACGGGTTGACCCTTGATGAATATGTGGAGAGTTGGAGAGAAAGATTAAAGAAAATTGCTTTTGAGCCAGGAGATGAAGATGCATATGTACGGGGTCCTAAGCAATTCAAGAAGATAGTTTTTGATCCGGGAGATGGGGATGAAGCTATCCATTATGTGAATAAAGTCAAAATGAAGAGGATTGTTTTTGATCCGGGAGGAGATGACCAATTGAATTTGAGGTCAAATTCTCTTCAAGAAGGAGGGGATGATGAGACCCAGGGGGGTAACCCAACTTTTTGAAGAACTTGTCCTTTACTTTGCCACCTTTCATAAAGCTTAAGGACATTTTATTTATTTGCATTAATAAAATGGGGGTCCTTTGTCCCATATTTAAATTAGTTTATGTTTTATATTTCTTTTATTTTCACAATATGTTTTAAGTTTTGTACTAAGGCTTTGAAGTTGTGCGCTTTGTTCATTATTGGCCATGGGCCATGTAACCTTTATTGTCATAAGAGGAGCCAGCCATATGGTATTCCAACATAAATGAAGAAGGTACAAGTCCAAGCATGAGGTTTTCTTCCCAACTACATGATAGCAACCCACCAAGGCCCATCAACCTAGATGACCTAGTGGGCCTAGGAGGATGCATAACTCGGGCTAGGGCTAAGAAGGCCCAAGAAACATTGGGCCAACTAGTACTAAACATCCAAGCAGCCATTGGGCCAAGTGACACCACAAGGCCCATAACTTGCCTCATCCTAGAGGATACTCTTCTTGTAGGCCACGGCCAAGCAAGGGAAAATTAAGGCCTTGGATGCTAATGTTTATGTTTTAAATAAGTGGCTTTAAGACCACAAGCTCTTTATTTAATACTTGCCTTAATTTATTTTCATTGGCTTTAAATTTCTATGTGCAGGAATAAAATGGCCAAAGCCCAAGCCACGCTGGACCAGAGTGACCTGGCCTTAGGTGCCGCAACTTCAGCACCAGGAGGCCTAGTCTGACTCATGCTGACCTGGCCAGACACGCCTCATCTTTAGCCAGGCCTTCAAGGCCAGCCCCTATTTTCCGCCTCATGCTTGGCTTAGACGCCATTTCTTCAGCCTTGGTTCTTGCTCCATGTTTTGTGCCAAATTCATTGAAGCACCTTCTTTGGCCTGGCCGAAATTTAAATTCAAAAGAGTATTAAAACCATACTCCTTGCTTTCCGCCTAGGAATTAAAGGACACCAACAAACACGGCCAAGGCATTTAACTTGGGAATTTCAAATTTAAATGAGGAATTCAATGAGGCCTTATCTTCCTCTTCAGCTTCAATGCCAAAGCCACATGTGCTAAAGCCAAGGGAATTCAAACCGTGGCTTCAAGACAAAGGCAAGAAGCATGGAAAGACTTTAAGAAGCATTTGAATAAGGTGTCTACATTCACTCACCCAAGCATTCAGATTGCAAGACACACGTGGGGACAAGCCTTCCTTGTTTTCAGCTTGTATTAAGTCTCATGCTTTCCGGCCAAATAATGCACTTATTATTGTAGTCTTAATTGTATGAATTTGAATTTCAAAACACATGTAATTGCCCATCGGAATTCGGCAGCCTTAGAAGGCCAGCCACCTATATGTACTCTTGAATATGATGAATGAGAAACAAGTTGAATTTTATGCTAAAGGCAAGTGTTAGTGAGATTTCGTCTCCTAAGTTCTTGGTTGAACCAAGAGTCAAGTTCTTATCAAACATCCTTGTTTGTGGCGAACCTCATTTGGCTTATCAAACACCATTGTTTGTGGCGCCTTCATCTTCTATCTTCATCATTTTTCTTTTATCCAAACCAACACAATTCCATGACCAATCATCCCTAGCCTCGGCCAAACACTAACCAACTACCCAAACCATTATTCTCGGCCAAACCTCATACACATACATACTTAACCTTCCTTCGGACAAACATCCACATATAAAGCCTCACCTTCATCAAACCCAAAAGCCAACCCCAAAACACATAAACAACTAAAACAGCCAACAAAAAGAGTCCTAAAGCGTCTTACATCAAAGCTTCAAACAAAACGATCAAGTATAAATACCAACCCCCACAAGGAGGTTGCTATCAAGTGGTATTCAGAGCTAGCATTGTTTGAAGTGCTTTGGTGCATCAAAACCAACATTGGCCGAATCAAAGCCAACCATTGGTGCATCAAAATTTGTCTTGGCTAAAACCGAGACCTCTATTACTTGTGCTTGAAAAGTTTCTGTATGCAGGTTCATATTCATATTGGCCCAAAACAAAAGCCAATAAGAGCCTACATCAATTACACAAAAAAAAAGACTTGTGGCCGAATCAAAGCCACCAAGTACAAAAAAACCCACAAATACAATCCACCAGCCACAAAAAAACCCACAAAACCGCCCCAAACAGTTTGTGTTTTTTAAGCCTATTTGTTTCGCCATAAAAGGTCACATCTAGAATTCCTTTGGTTCAATCCAGAACCCCAAGGAGAGAAAGAGTGAGTGAGTGAGACACATTGTGAGTACACAATAGAGAGTTGTGAGAAAATGTCTAGTACATCATCACCTACTGTGTCACCAAGGACAGCGGGGTTCACTTCGGTTCTTCATGAAATTCATGAGGAATTCAGAACCCTTAAGCAACAAATGGCGGAGATGCAAGTCCAACATGAACGCCAACAGAATAGGAGGCATTCTAGCCATGAGGACTCCTCGGGTTTTGAAGAGGAAAGGAGGAGAAGGAGGAGAAGAGAAAGGAGAAATGCAGAGGAGGATCATAGGGAAAGGAGGAGGGATGACAAGTTAGAAGGAGTTCAGATCAAAATTCCCACATACATGGGAATGAACAATCCAGAGGCATACATGGAATGGGAAATGAAAGTAGAACAAGTGTTCGATTGCCACAACTATTCAGAAGACAAGAAGGTGAAGGTGGCTGCACTTGAGTTTAAGGAGTATGCTATGATCTGGTGGGATCAACTCCATAAGGATAGGAGAAGGTGTGGTGCTCAACCTGTGAGCACATGGGAGGAAATGAGGAGTATCATGAGGAGAAGGTTTGTGCCCCCATCTTACCATAGGGACATATACAACCAACTCCAAAGGTTGACTCAAGGGAGCAAATATGTGGATGACTACTACAAGGAGATGGAGTTAGCCTTGTTGAGGTCCAATCTCAATGAAGACCGTGAGGCTACTATGGCACGGTTCCTTCATGGACTCAACCAGGATATTCATGACATTGTAGAGTTGCATAGCTATGTGGATGAGTATTACAAGGAGATGGAATTGGCCTTGTTGAGGTCCAATCTCAATGAAGACCGTGAGGCTACTATGGCACGGCTTCTTCATGGACTCAACTAGGACATTCAGGATATTGTGGAGTTGCACAATTATGTGGAGCTGGAAGACTTGGTTCAGAAGGCGATGAAGGTGGAACAACAACTTAAGAGGAGGAAATCAAAATCCTACTCTAACAGTACCAACAAGTTCCAATCATCTAGCTGGAAGGGAAAGCCTAAGAATGAGGGTGCAACCAGCAAGGAGGCCGTGAGCACTACTAGTGGGAAGAAGACCGTAGAAGCACCAAGACGGAGTCGGGAGATCAAGTGTTTCAAATGCTTGGGCCATGGGCACATTGCTTCTCAGTGTCCAACTAGGAGGACTATGGTCTTCCGGAATGGAGCGGTGGAATCTGAGTCTGAAGCCTCAAGCACGGAAGTAGAAAGTGATGAGGAGGCAAGGATGCCAGATGGAGACTTACTCATGGTGCGAAGGATTCTGGGAAGCCAAGTCAAGGAGAATGAGGAAAGTCAAAGAGAAAACATCTTCCACTCAAGATGTTTAGTTTTAGGAAATGTATGTTCGTTAATTATTGATGGTGGCAGCTGTGCCAATGTGGTGAGTACTAGGTTGGTTACAAAACTTAACCTAGTGACTAGGACCCACCCATCACCTTACCGACTACAGTGGTTAAGCGAGGTTGGAGAAATGACCGTTAACCTGCAAGCCGAGGTCCCATTTTCCATTGGGAAATATGTGGACACCGTACTGTGTGACGTAGTCACAATGGAGGCCAGCCACATGCTTTTAGGCAGGCCATGGCAGTACGATAGGAAAGCCATCCATGATGGGTTTTCCAACAAATATACCTTTGTATTTCATGAAAAAAAGATTGTACTCTCACCCTTGTCTCCAAAACAAGTGAGTGAGGACCAAAAGAAATTAAAAGAAAAAATGGATCAAGAAAAAAAGAGTGATCCACAAAAAAAATAGAAAAAGAAAAGAATGAAAAAAAGAAGAAAAGAAAAGAAAAAAAGAAAAAAAAGAAGAAAAGAAAAGAAAAGCAGTCTATTAGCCTCTCGAGGCGAAGTCAAGGGTGCTTTAATCACAAAGCAGCCCTTATATCTATTATACTGCCATGATGTTATACTAACTTCTATCTCTGTATCTGATGATTTGCCACCCTTTGTTAAGGGATTTCTAAAAGAGTTCGATGATGTGTTCCCTAAGGAAGTCCCACGGGGATTACCGCCTTTAAGGGGAATTGAGCATCATATCGATCTCATTCTGGGGGCTTCTTTGCCCAATAGGCCTGCCTATAGGAGCAACCCCCATGATACACAGGAAATACAAAAGTAGATCGATGAGCTTATGGAAAAGGGCTGGGTCCAACAAAGCATGAGCCCCTGTGCTGTGCCAGTGATCTTGGTACCCAAGAAGAATGGAAGCTTGAGGATGTGCACGGACTGCCGGTTCATCAATAACATCACTGTAAAGTATCGATACCCTATCCCTAGACTTGATGATTTATTAGATGACTTATATGGTGCATGTATCTTTAGTAAAATTGATTTAAAAAATGGATATCACCAAATAAGGATAAGGGAGGGGGATGAATGGAAGACCGCTTTCAAAACAAAGTCGGGTCTATATGAATGGCTGGTTATGCCCTTCGGGCTAACTAATGCTCCGAGCACATTTATGAGGTTAATGAACCATGTGCTCGAGGACTTTTTGGGAAAGTTTGTGGTCGTCTACTTTGACGACATCTTAATCTATAGTAAAACTGAAAATGAGCATCATGAGCACTTGAGGAGTGTTTTGCTCGTACTAAGAGCTGAAAAGCTCTATGCGAATCTAGAAAAATGTTCGTTTTATGTTGATCATGTAATTTTTCTAGGTTTCTTAATCAATGAAAAAGGGGACAATGTGGACCAAGAAAATATTAAGGCCATCCAGGATTGGCCTACCCCCATGACAGTCACAGATGTGAGGAGCTTCCATGGCTTGGCAAGCTTCCATGGCTTGGAGTAAATCCTTTCTTGTTTAGTTGAGTTATGCTCCTAACTGATAGCAACCCACTAAGGCCCATCAATCTAGATGACCTAGTGGGCCTAGGAGGAGCCATAACTCGGGCTAGGGCCAAGAAGGCCCAAGGCACATTAGACCAACTAGTGTTGAACATCCAAGCAGCCACTGGGCCAAGTGACACCACGAGGCCCATAACTTGCCTCATCTTAGAGGACATGTCCCTTGAAGGCTACGGCCAAGCAAGGGAAGACTAAAGGCATGGTTTGTTTGTTGACTCAAACTCAATAAGTGGTTATGAACCACAAGCTTTTAAATTCAAGTATTATAAATTGCCTTTTTATTGTCATCTAATAAAATTGTCTTTGATTTGTTTTAGGAATTTTATGTTGGCCAACCAGCCCAAGCCATTGCTAAGACCTGACCAGGCAAGATGACTAAGCACATGACCAGCCAGGTGCCTAATCTTTCGCCCAGGCCATCAAGGTCAGCTTTGCTTGTTTTCCGCCTCATACTTGGCTTAGGCGCCACTTGTTCAGCTCTTGCCATAATGGAGCCACACAAGGCACGGCCAGCCCCAATTAATGCTCCTACCATGCTCTTTTCTCCATGTCTCATGCCATATTCATTGAATCATTATTGGCCTGGATGAAATTTAAATTCAAAAGGGGTGTTAAAAGCAAATCCCTTGCTTTCCGCCTAGGAGTAAAAGAAAGCCTCCAACACGGCCAAGACAATAAATTCAAGGCTTTGAATTCAAACAAGACGTAAATTCAGCCATGGCTTTATGGAGTTAATGAAGAGGGACAAAAATCCCCCATTTTCAGCTCATGGCATAAAGGATGCAAGCTAGACACGGCCAAGGCAATTAACTTGGGTATTTCAAATTCAAATGAGGAATTCAACGAGCCCTTATCTTCCTCCTCGGCTTCAATGGCAAATACACATGTGCTAAAGCCAAGGGGAAATTCAAACCGTGGCTTCAACACAAAGGCAAGAAACAAGGAGGGACTTAAAGAAGCATTTGAATAAAGATGTCCAAATACATGCACATAAGGCATTCAAAATTCAAAACACACGTGAAAGCATCCCATGGCTTTAGCTTGTGACTTCATGGCCGAATTACAATTAAAGTTGTTAAGTACTTGAATTTGAATTTCGAATTACAATGTAAAGTTAATGAAATGGAAGCCTTAGATGGCCAGCCACACCTTATATGTAAGCCTTTGGCATTTGGAAAACTTAAGTTGAATTTTATGCAAAAGCAAATTGTTAGTGATATTTCTCTCCTAAGTTCTTGGTTGAACCAAGAGTACATGTTCTTATCAAACATCCTTGTTTGTGGCGAACCTCATTAGGCTTATCAAACAAACCTTGTTTGTGGCGCCATCACCCTTCTATCTTCCTCATATTCTTTTACCCAACACTCTACCATACAACTACCCAGCCACGGCCTAAACAGCCTACACTCAATTTAACCCAGCCAAGTACAAAGCCATGTTCTAACCAAACACATATCCCACCCGAGACTCTCAACCCAAGTTACCTTCCCACTCTCGGCCAAACAATCATCTCACAACCAAACCACCTTACATCACATCCTCTCGGCCAAAACCCCATCATACACAACCCAAAAGACCAAAGCCAACCTTATTCCACAAAAACAACCAAAAATAGCCAACAAAAAGTCCTACTCTATTCCGAAAGCCAACTTCAAACAAAACGATCAAAGAAAAAAAATCAACCCCCACAAGGAGGTTTCTATCAAGTGGTATCCAGAGCTAGCATTGTTAGAAGTGTATTGGTGCATCAAAACCAACAATTGGCCGAATCAAAGCCAACCATTGGTGCATCAAAAATTGTCTTGGTTAAAACCGAGACCTATATTGTTTGTGTTCAAAGGTTTTCTGTATGCAGATTCATAACCATATTGGCCAAAACAAAACCCAATAAGAGCCTACATCAAAGTACACAAAAAAAGTCTTGTGGCCGAATCAAAGCCACCAAATATCTCTTTTGTTTTGTTACCCATACTACACCCCATCCACATACACACATCCATACCCTCATAAACCCACAAAACCGCCCCAAACAGTTTGTGTTTTTTTAAGCCTATTTGTTTCGCCATACAAGGTCATATCTAGAATTCCTTTGGTTCAATCCAGAACCCCAAGGAGAGAAAGAGTGAGTGAGTGAGTGAGTGAGTGAAACACAATGTGAGTACACATTAGAGAGTTGTGAGAAAATGACTTTAGGAAGTACATCATCACCTACTGTGTCACCAAGGTCAGCCGGGTTCACTTCGGTTCTTCATGAAATTCATGAGGAATTCAGAACCCTTAAGCAACAAATGGCGGAGATGCAAGTCCGACAAGAACGCTAACAGAATAGGAGGCATTCTAGCCATGGAGACTCCTCGGGTTCAGAAGAGGAAAGGAGAAGGAGGAGAAGGGAAAGGAGAAATGGAGAGGAGGATCATAGGGAAAGGAGGAGGGATGGCCGGTTAGAAAGAGTGCAGATCAAAATTCCCACATTCATGGGAATGAATAATCTAGAAGCATACAGGGAATTGGAAATGAAAGTAGAACAAATGTTCGATTGCCACAACTATTCAGAAGACAAGAAGGTGAAGGTGGCTGCACTTGAGTTTAAGGAGTATGCTATGATCTGGTGGGATCAACTCCATAAGGATAGGAGAAGGTGTGGTGCTCAACCTGTGAGCACATGGGAGGAAATGAGGAGTATCATGAGGAGAAGGTTTGTGCCCCCATCTTACCATAGGGACATATACAACCAACTCCAAAGGTTGACTCAAGGGAGCAAATATGTGGATGACTACTACAAGGAGATGGAGTTAGCCTTGTTGAGGTCCAATCTCAATGAAGACCGTGAGGCTACTATGGCACGGTTCCTTCATGGACTCAACCAGGATATTCATGACATTGTAGAGTTGCATAGCTATGTGGAGCTAGAGGACTTGGTTCAGAAAGCCATAAAGGTGGAGCAACAATTGAAGAGGAGGAAGTCAAAATCCTACTCAACCAACACCACCAAATTCGAGTCATCTAGTTGGAAGGACAAGCTTAAGAAGGAGGGCCATCAACTAAGGAAGCTGTGAGCACTAACAATGGTAAAAAGGCTATGGAGGCCCCAAGCCGAAGTAGGGAGGTCAAGTGTTTTAAATGCTTGGGCCATGGGCAAATTGCTTCTCAGTGTCCAACTAAGAGAACTATGGTGTTCCGGAATGGAGCAGTGGTGTCTGAATCTGAAACCTCAAGTACAGAGGAAGAAAGCGATGAGGAGGCAAGGATGCCAGAGGGAGACTTACTCATGGTGGGAAGGCTTCTGGGAAGCCAAGTCAAGGAGGATGAGGAAAGTCAACGAGAAAACATCTTCCACTCAAGATGTTTGGTATTGGGCAATGTGTGCTCATTGATAATTGATGGTGGCAGTTGTGCCAATGTGGTGAGCATTAGGCTGGTTAACAAACTAAACCTAGTGACTAGGACCCACCCATCACCTTATCGGCTACAATGGTTAAATGAGGTCGGAGAAATGACCCTTAACTAGCAAGCCGAGGTCCCATTTTCCATTGGGAAATATATGGACACCGTATTGTGTGACGTAGTCACAATGGAGGCCAGCCACATGCTATTAGGCATGCCATGGCAGTACGATAGGAAAGCCATCTATGATGGATTTCCAACAAATATACTTTTGTATTTTTTTATAAAAAAATTGTACTCTCACCCTTGTCCCCAAAACAAGTGAGTGAGGACCAAAAAAAGTTAAAAGAGAAAATGGATCAAGAAAAAAAGAATGATCCAGAAAAAAATATAGAAAAAGAAAAGAAAAATAAAAAAAAAGAAGAAGAGAAAAAGATTGAAAAGAAGAAAGAAAAGGAAAAGGGTTTATTAGCCTATCCGGGCGAAGTAAAGGGTGCTTTAATCTCAAAGCCACCCTTATATGTTCTTTACTGCAATGATTTTAAACTAATCGATTCTTCTGTTTCTAAAGAACTATCAATCTTTGCAAAAGGTTCTTTGCAGGATAAAAGCGGTATACAAGAAAACCAACAGCAGATCCTAGTGCCCAAGGGAAATAAAAGCTGGAGGGTGTGCACGGACTCTCAAATCACTTACTGCAATCAGAAGTTGGGAGGACCTACTTGTAACCACTCTTTGTACGGTAAAGAACTTTATGCCTTGGTAAGGGCATTACAGACTTGGCAGCAATATCAGCTACCAAGAGAACTTATAATATATAGTGACCCCGAGTCACTTAAATTTATGAAAAGGCAAGGCACGCTGAATAAGCGCCATGCCAGACGGATTGAATTGCTGGAGCAATCTCCTTATGTACCAAAGAATGAGCGAGGAAAGGCCAACATTGTGGCCAATGCTCTCCTGAGGAGACAACTTTTGCTCTCCACTCTCGAGACCAAGCTATATGGTCTCAAGTTTTTAAAGGATCCTTACTTACATAATAATGATTTTGCTGAAATAAACCAAAATTTTGTGAGTAATGTTGGGGATGGATCCCATTGGCACAAGGATATCCTTTTCAAGGAAAATCTCCTATGCGTACCGAAGGGTACAAAGGGTAAACCACAAGGGCTTTACGCGGCCCTACCCAATCCTAAACCACCATGGATTGACATATCCATGGATTTTAAGGTGGCCCTACCTAGGATCAATCATGCTAAGGGTCGTAATAATGCTTATAAGAATGATATACCGAGTGATTATGGCAATGTTAGTGCCAGTTTTAATGTTGTTGATCTATCTCTTTTTGATACAAGTAATGAAGACCTTGATTCGAGGTCGAATTCAGTCCAAGAAGGAGGGGATGATAGCAACCCACTAAGGCCCATCAATCTAGATGACCTTGTGGGCCTAGGAGGAGCCATAACTCGGGCTAGGGCCAAGAAGGCCCAAGGCACATTAGACCAACTAGTGTTGAACATCCAAGCAGCCACTGGGCCAAGTGACACCATGAGGCCCATAACTTGCCTCATCTTAGAGGACATGTCCCTTGAAGGCTACGGCCAAGCAAGGGAAGACTAAGGGCATGGCTTGTTTGTTGACTCAAACTCAATAAGTGGTTATGAACCACAAGCTTTTAAATTCAAGTATTATAAATTGCTTTTTATTGTCATCTAATAAAATTGTCTTTGATTTGTTTCAGGAATTTTATCTTGGCCAACCAGCCCAAGCCATTGCTAAGACCTGACCAGGCAAGATGACTAAGCACATGACCAGCCAGGTGCCTAATCTTTCGCCCAGGCCATCAAGGCCAACTTTGCTTGTTTTCCGCCTCATGCTTGGCTTAGGCGCCACTTGTTCAGCTCTTGCCATAATGGAGCCACACAAGGCACGTCCAGCCCCAATTAATGCACCTACCATGCCTCTTTGCTCCATGTCTCATGCTATATTGATTGAATCATTATTGGCCTGGCTGAAATTTAAATTCAAAAGGGGTGTTAAAAGCAAATCCCTTGCTTTCCACCTAGGAGTAAAAGAAAGCCTCCAACACGGCCAAGACTATAAATTCATGGCTTTGAATTCAAACAAAGCATAAATTCAGCCATGGCTTTATGGAGTTAATGAAGAGGGACAACAATCCCTCATTTTCAGCTCATGGCATAAAGGATGCAAGCTAGACACGGCCAAGGCAATTAACTTGGGGATTTCAAATTCAAATGAGGAATTCAACGAGCCCTTATCTTCCTCCTCGGCTTCAATGGCAAATACACATGTGCTAAAGCCAAGGGGAAATTCAAACCGTGGTTTCAACACAAAGGAAAGAAACAAGGAGGGACTTAAAGAAGCATTTGAATAAAGATGTCCAAATACATTTACATAAGGCATTCAAAATTCAAAACACACGTGAAAGCATTCCATGGCTTGTGACTTCATGGCCGAATTACAATTAAAGTTGTTAACTACTTGAATTTGAATTTCGAATTACAATGTAAAGTTAATGAAATGGAAGCCTTAGATGGCCAGCCACACCTTATATGTAAGCCTTTGGCATTTGGAAAACTTAAGTTGAATTTTATGCAAAACATATTAGTGAGTTTTTCTCCTAAGCTTCTTGGTTGAACCAAGTTCAAGGTTCTTATCAAACATCCTTGTAAGTGGCGAACCTCATTTGGCTTATCAAACAACCTTTGTTTGTGGCGCCATCACCTCTTCTATCTTCATCATTTTCTTTTATCCAAACCAACACAACTCCATAACCAACAACACCTAGCCTCGGTCAAACACAAGCCATCCATCCAAACACATTCCTCTCGGCCTAAAACCCAATACATATACTTCCCACCGAGATCATATATACCATGGCCTAAACAATACCCTATCTTTTCCCCTATACACTTAAGCCAACATACTACAACCTCTCGGCCAAACCTCATGCCCATACATACTTAACTTTCCCACGGCCAAAAGGATAGGAGAAGGTGTGGTGCTGAACCTGTGAGCACATGGGAGGAAATGAGGACTATCATGAGGAGAAGGATAGGAGAAGGTGGTGGGATCAACTCCAGAAGGATAGGAGAAGGTGTGGTGCTCAACCTGTGAGCACATGGGAGGAAATGAGGACTATCATGAGGAGAAGGTTTGTGCCCCCATCTTACCATAGGGACATATACAACCAACTCCAAAGGTTGACTCAAGGGAGCAAATATGTGGATGTCTACTACAAGGAGATGGAGTTAGCCTTGTTGAGGTCCAATATCAATGAAGACCGTGAGGCTACTATGGCACGGTTCCTTCATGGACTCAAACAGGATATTCATGACATTGTAGAGTTGCATAGCTATGTGGAGCTAGAGGACTTGGTTCAGAAAGCCATAAAGGTGGAGGAACAATTGAAGAGGAGGAGGTCAAAATCCTACTCAACCAACACCACCAAATTCGAGTCATCTAGTTGGAAGGACAAGCTTAAGAAGGAGGGCACATCAACTAAGGAAGCTGTGAGCACCAACAATGGTAAAAAGGCTATGGAGGCCCCAAGGCGCAGTAGGGAGGTCAAGTGTTTTAAATGCTTGGGCCATGGGCACATTGCTTCTCAGTGTCCAACTAAGAGAACTATGGTGTTCCGGAATGGAGCAGTGGTATCTGAATCGGAAACCTCAAGTACAGAGGAAGAAAGCGATGAGGAGGCAAGGATGCCAGAGGGAGACTTACTCATGGTGCGAAGGCTTCTGGGAAGCCAAGTCAAGGAGGATGAGGAAAGTCAACGAGAAAACATCTTCCACTCAAGATGTTTGGGAGTTAGTTGTGCTGAAAACTAGCCACAAAAAAGTTTGGGAGTAATTTTTGCTGAAAACTTGCGACAAAGTAGTTTGGGAGTTATTTGTGCTGAAAACTAGCCACAAATAAGTTTGGGAGTTATTTGTGCTTAAAAGTAGCCAGAAAGAAGTTTGGGATCTATTTGTGCTTAAAAGTAGACACAAACAACTTTGGGAGTTATTGGTGCTGAAACCTAGCCACAAAGAAGTTTGGGAGTTATTTGTCCTAAAAACTAGCCACAATGATTTCGGGAGTTATTTATGCTGAAAACTAGACAGAAACAAGTTTGGAAGTAATTTTTGCTGAAAACTAGCCACAAAGAAGTTTGAGAGTTATTTATCCGGAAAACTAGCCACGAACAACTTTGGGAGTTATTTGTGCCTCAAAGTTGACACAAACAACTTTGGGAGTTATTTGTGATGAAACCTAGCCACAAAGAAGTTTGGGAGTGATTTGTGCTTAAAAGTAACAACAAGAAGTTTCGGAGTTATTTGTGCTTAAAACTGACCACAAAGAATTTTGGGATCTATTTGTGCTTAAAAGTAGCCACAAACAACTTTGGGAGTTATTTGTGCTGAAAACTACCCACAAAGAAGTTTGGGAGTAATATTTGCTGAAAACTAGCCACAAAGAAGTTTGGGAGTAATTTTTGCTGAAAAATAGCCACAAAGAAGTCTGAGAGTTATTTGCCCTGAAAAGTAGCCACAACAACGTTTGGGAGTTATTTGTGTTTAGTTGACACAAACAACTTTGGGAGTTATTTGTGCTGAAACCTAGCCACAAAGAAGTTTGGGAGTGATTTGTGCTTAAAAGTAGCCAGAAAGAAGTTTGGGAGTTATTTGTGCTTAAAACAGGCCACAAAGAAGTTTGGGATCTATTTTTGCTTAAAAGTAGCCACAAACAACTTTGGGAGTTATTTGTGCTGAAAACTAGCCACAAAGATGTTTGGGAGTAATATTTGCTGAAAACTAGCCACAAAGAAGTTTGGGAGTAATTTTTGCTGAAAACTAGCCACAAAGAAGTTTGGGAGTTATTTGTCCTGAAAACTAGCCACAAAGAAGTTTGTGAGTTATTTGTGCTTAAAAGTAGGCACAAAGAATTTTGGGTGTTATGATGACAACCTCAGGGGTTGATTGCCTTTTTGAAAATTCTCCTTTTTGAGAGAATTGATTGGACCGTTTCTTGCTTGGAACTCTTATGATTTGTTTGAATTTGTACTTGAAAATTTAATGAATGCGGAAGTGTTTATGATTTGTGTTTCGGTTGATAAGTGCTTAAGGGTAAAGAACAAGAAGGTGGATGGGGGGTATGAAAGGTGGGGCGCCACAAACACTAAGTGTTTGATAAGCCTGCGAAGTTCGCCACAAGCCAACTAGGTAACTTGATAAGAACGGTTCCTTGGCTTAGCCAAGAATGCTAGGAGACTCACTCACTAACTTAGGAAGTTAATCCAAAATAATTCAATATCAACTTAACTTTATTAATGACTATAACGAAATACATATAGAAGAATAAACTAGGATTAGGGTTCCCACAAGTTGGGCCTCAAATCCACATAAGATAATGCTAAATTTAGACTAAGATAATTCAAAGCTAAAAACTAGGAAGAATTCAAACTATGTCAAATCCTAATTCTATCTTCTCCTTGGAGGCTTGACCTAGATGGTGTAGTCCTTGCTTTTGAATTGGCCACGTGTGGATGCCTTGGAATATGCTTGGCCGAAATTCAAGGAATACTCTTTTGGGAATGATTCTTTGATGAGTCACTTGAAGATAGATTAGATTAAGTCTTTATAAGACTTTATCCTTGACTTGAAGTTCAGCTTGACTTGGCCTATTTTTAAGGAATCCTTATTTTGGAAGGATTCTTGATAAGCCACTTGAAGATAAGCCTAGATTAAGTCTTTAGAAGACTTTATCTCTCCATTCGAAATTGGTGGCCTGTAGATAGATTAGCTTTTGACTTGGCCTAAAATTAAGGAATCCTTATTTTGGTAAGGATCCTTGATGAGACACTTGGATGCCTTGATCCTTAAGTCTTGTGATGACTTAATCTTCATCTCAAATTCGAATTTCAAATTTGAATTTGAATTTCAAATTTCAATTTCAATTTGCCTCCAAATGCTTTGAATATCAAATTTTGACTTTCCCTCCAAGCATTGATCACTTGAGCCTTGAGGTTCCTTGGGTTTGGCTTGAGGTGTTTTTGGGGCTTGGGCCTGTTTGGGCTTAATCTTGAAACACTTAGCACACAATTGCTTTCTTATATACAATTTATTCAAAAGAAAATAAATAACTTAACTTTAAATAACAATAATTAAATTATCCTAGTTTAATGCTGAATTAAGAAATCCTAAGCTACTCATGAGATATAATTCTCATTTATTGAACATAAAATAAAATAGTTGACTCAAGGACATAAATGCCCTTTAAGCCCACGAATTTCAGGGTCAATGGAGTCCTTGGTGAGCTTGTTTAGACCTGACTTGGCCCTGGTTTGAGCCATGGGACCCTCTTGGTCTTGGCTGCCCCTTGAATCAAGGGTTGCCCCTAGTTGGTTGTCATCATACCCTCCTTCTTTGAGTGAATTCGACCTCGAATTTGAATCATTCTTATCCTTCTTCTTCACTTTGCCATTAACTTCCAAAGGTTGCTTTGGTGTAGAAAAAAGATTTTGGGCTTTGGGGAGGATTGAATCCCCATGTTTAGCTTCATTTTCCCTTTTCTCCTCCTTGATTTTCGCCTTCAACCTCTTCTGGTCCTCACTGGCTTGTTTAGGAGACAAAGGACTTAACACCACCTTCCGGCCTTGGTGTGTGAAAGTGATCTTATTAGTGAAACCATCATGGCTAGTTCTTTTATCGAATTGCCATGGTCTCCCTAACAAGATATGGCTAGCATCCATTGGAGCCACATCACATAGGACCTTGTCCACATACCTCCCTATAGAGAAGGGAACCTCCACTTGCTGATCCACCACCATCTCTCCAACATCACTTAACCATTGTAGTTGGTAAGGATTCGGATGTGGCTTAGTCACAAGGTTAAGTTTGGACACTACCCTTGTACTAACCACATTAGTGCAGCTACCACCATCAATGATCAATGAACATACTTGGCCTTCCACCAAACACCTTGAATGGAAAATGTTGGATCTTTGGCCATCTTCATGCCCCTTGATTTGACTCCCTAAGAGCCTTCTAATCATAAGCATATCACCATCTGGCATGAAAGCATCCTCATCACACTCCTCTTCACTTGAAGCCTCGGATTGAGACTTCACCTCTCCATTCATGATCACCATGGTCTTCTTTGTTGGACATTGTGAAGCAATGTGACCACGACCTAGGCACTTGAAGCACTTCACATCACGTGTTTTTGTGTGTGTGTCCTTGGCTGGTTGGTTGTGAACATTGGAAGTACCCACGACCTCCTTGGTTTGAGTACCCTCCTTCTTTTGATCATCCTTCCAAGATTGGAACTTTGGTGTACTAGAGGAATACTTAGACTTCTTCCTCTTCATTTGTTGTTCTACCTTCATTGCCTTTTGCACCAAGTCATCAAGTTCCACATATGGTTGCAACTCAACCACATGCTGAAAACTAGCCAGAAAGTTGGTTGTCATCATGTTATTTGTGCTTAAAACTAGCCAGAAAGAAGTTTGGGTGTAATTTTTGCTGAAAACTAGCCAGAAAGAAGTTTCGGAGTTATTTGTCCTGAAAACTAGCCAGAAAGAAGTTTGGGAGTTATTTGTGCTTAAAAGTAGCCACAAAGAAGTTTGGGAGTTATTTGTGCTTAAAACTAGCCACAAAGAAGTTTGGGATCTATTTGTGCTTAAAAGTAGCCACAAAGAAGATTGGGAGTTATTTGTCCTGAAACTAGCCACAAACAAGTTTTGGAGTTATTTGTGCTGAAAAGTTGACACAAAAAACTTTTGGAGTTAGTTGTGTTGAAACCTAGCCACAAAGAAGTTTGGGAGTGATTTGTGCTTAAAAGTAGCCACAAAGAAGTTTGGGAGTTATTTGTGCCTAAAACTAGCGACAAAGAAGTTTGGGATCTATTTGTGCTTAAAAGTAGCCACAAACAACTTTAGGAGTTATTTATGCTGAAAACTAGCCACAAAGAAGTTTGGGAGTAATTTTTGCTGAAAACTAGCCAGAAAGAAGTTTGGGAGTTATTTGTCCTGAAAACTAGCCACAAAGAAGTTTGGGAGTTATTTGTGCTTAAAAGTAGCCACAAAGAATTTTGGGAGTTATTTGTGCTTAAAACTAGCCAGAAAGAAGTTTGGGAGTAATTTTTGCTGAAAACTAGCCAGAAAGAAGTTTGGGAGTTATTTGTCCTGAAAACTAGCCAGAAAGAAGTTTGGGAGTTATTTGTGCTTAAAAGTAGCCACAAAGAAGTTTGGGAGTTATTTGTGCTGAAAACTAGCCACATAGAAGTTTGGGAGTAATTTTTGCTGAAAACTAGCCACAAAGTAGTTTGGGAGTTATTTGTGCTGAGAACTAGCCACAAAGTAGTTTGGTAGTTATTTGTGCTTAAAAGTAGACACACACAACTTTGGGAGTTATTTGTCCTAAAAACTAGCCACAATGTATTTTGGGAGTTATTTATGCTGAAAACTAGACACAAACAAGTTTGGAAGTAATTTTTGCTGAAAACTGGCCACAAAGAAGTTTGAGAGTTATTTATCCTGAAAACTAGCCACGAACAACTTTGGGAGTTATTTGTGCCTCAAAGTTGACACAAACAACTTTGGGAGTTATTTGTGATGAAACCTAGCCACAAAGAAGTTGGGAGTGATTTGTGCTTAAAACAAGCCAAAAAGAAGTTTGGGATCTATTTGTGCTTAAAAGTTGACACAAACAACTTTGGGAGTTCTTGGTGCTGAAACCTAGCCACTAAGAAGTTTGGGAGTTAGTTGTCCTAAAAACTAGCCACAATGTATTTTGGGAGTTATTTATGCTGAAAACTAGCCCAAACAAGTTTGGGAGTAATTTTTGCTGAAAACTAGCCACAAAGAAGTTTGAGAGTTATTTTTGCTGAAGACAGGCCTCAAACAAGTTTGGGAGTTCTTGGTGCTGAAAACTAGCCACAAACAAGTTTGGTTGTAATTTTTGCTGAAAACTAGCCACAAACAAGTTTGAGAGTTATTTGTCCTGAAAACTAGCCACAAACAAGTTTGGGAGTTATTTGTGCTTCAAAGTTGACACAAACAACTTTGGGAGTTATTTGTGATGAAACCTAGCCACAAAGAAGTTTGGGAGTGATTTGTGCTTAAAAGTAACCACAAATAAGTTTGGGAGCTATTTGTGCTTAAAACTGAGCACAAAGAATTTTGGGATCTATTTGTGGTTAAAAGTAGCCACAAACAACTTTGGGAGTTATTTGTGCTGAAAACTAGCCACAAAGAAGTTCGGGAGTAATTTTTTGTTAAAAACTAGCCACTAAGTAGTTTGGGATTTATTTGTGCTCAAAACTAGCCACAAAGAAGTGTGTGAGAAATTTTTGCTGAAAACTAGCCACAAGAAGTTTGAGAGTTATTTGTGCTGAAGACAGGCCTCAAAGAAGTTTGGGAGTTATTTGTGTTGAAAACTAGCCACAAAGAAGTTTGGGAGTTATTTGTGCTTAAAAGTAGCCACAAACAACTTTGGGAATTATGTGTGCTGAAAACTAGCCACAAAGAAGTTTGGGAGTAATTTTTGCTGAAAACTAGCGACAAAGTAGTTTTGGAGTTATTTGTGCTGAAAACTAGCCACAAAGAAGTTTGGGAGTTATTTGTGCGTAAAAGTAGCCAGAAACAACTTTGGGAGTTATTTGTGCTGAAAACTAGCCACAAAGAAGTTTGGGATTTATTTGTGCCTAAAACTAGCAAAAAAGAAGTTTGGGATCTATTTGTGCCTAAAAGTTGACACAAACAACTTTGGGAGTTATTTGTGATGAAACCTAGCCACAAAGAAATTTGGGAGTGATTTGTGCTTAAAAGTAACCACAAATAAGTTTGGGAGCTATTTGTGCTTAAACCTGAGCACAAAGAATTTTGGGATCTATTTGTGGTTAAAAGTAGCCACAAACAACTTTGGGAGTTATTTGTGCTGAAAACTAGCCACAAAGAAGTTCGGGAGTAATTTTTTGTTAAAAACTAGCCACTAAGTAGTTTGGGATTTATTTGTGCTCAAAACTAGCCACAAAGAAGTGTGTGAGAAATTTTTGCTGAAAACTAGCCACAAGAAGTTTGAGAGTTATTTGTGCTGAAGACAGGCCTCAAAGAAGTTTGGGAGTTATTTGTGTTGAAAACTAGCCACAAAGAAGTTTGGGAGTTATTTGTGCTTAAAAGTAGCCACAAACAACTTTGGGAATTATGTGTGCTGAAAACTACCCACAAAGAAGTTTGGGAGTAATTTTAGCTGAAAACTAGCGACAAAGTAGTGTTGGAGTTATTTGTGCTGAAAACTAGCCACAAAGAAGTTTGGGAGTTATTTGTGCGTAAAAGTAGCCAGAAACAACTTTGGGAGTTATTTGTGCTGAAAACTAGCCACAAAGAAGTTTGGGATTTATTTGTGCCTAAAACTAGCAAAAAAGAAGTTTGGGATCTATTTGTGCCTAAAAGTTGACACAAACAACTTTGGGAGCTATTGGTGCTGAAACCTAGCCACAAAGAAGTTTGGGAGTTATTTATCCTAAAAACTAGCCACAAAGTATTTTGGGAGTTATTTATGATGAAAACTAGCCACAAACAAGTTTGGGAGTTATTTGTGCTTAAAAGTTGACACAAACAACTTTGGGAGTTATTGGTGCTGAAACCTAGCCACAAAGAAGTTTGGGAGTTATTAGTCCAAAAAACGAGCCACAAAGTATTTTGGGAGTTATTTATGCTGAAAACTAGCCACAAACAAGTTTGGGAGTAATTTTTGCTGAAAACTAGCCACAAAGAAGTTTGAGAGTTATTTTTGCTGAAGACAGACCTCAAACAAGTTTGGGAATTATTTGTGTTGAAAACTAGCCACAAACAAGTTTGGGAATTATTTGTGTTGAAAAGTAGCCACAAAAAACTTTCGGAGTTATATGTGCTGAAAACTAGCGACAAAGAAGTTTGGGAGTAATTTTTGCTGAAAACTAGCCACAAAGAAGTTTGGAAGTTATTTGTCCTGAAAACTAGCCACAAACCAGTTTGGGAGTTATTTGTGTTTAAAAGTTGACACAAACAACTTTGGGAGTTATTTGTGCTGAAACTTAGCCACAAAGAAGTTTGGGAGTTATTTTTGCTTAAAAGTAGCCACAAAGAAGTTTGGGAGTTATTTGTGATTAAAATTAGCCACAAAGAAGTTTGGGATCTATTTGTGCTTAAAAGTAGCCACAAAGAAGTTTGGGAGTTAGTTGTCCTGAAAACTACCTTGAATCAAGACTTAATTTGGTCTAGATTAATCCTAATACATGGCTGGTTACATTGCACCCTTCCAGCCATGTTCAACACGAAAATAATGCAAGTAAATGTCCTACATGGAAATTCCTAAGTAATTAAATTACAAAATGCAAGACTCTTTGAATTTCCATGAAGTGGTCCAGTCAATTGAGAGAGAAATTAGACCATCCTTTAATGCCTTGGTCCCCAGAAGTTTAAGGAAGCAATTTTGGACTTTGAATTGTGCATAGGTCTTGGCTGGATGCATTGCACGAAACTCACACCCACATTTATCATGATTGAGTTCCCCATTTGGTTGTATTAAATGGGTGGAGGCTTTGCACAAAAATCATCCTCTTCATTTATCAATATGGAGTTTCCCATTTGGATACATTAAGTGAGTGCACAAAAATCACACCCTCATTTACCATGTTTGAGTTCCCAATCTAGTGATATAAGTACATCCTCTCTCCAGCTTTTAATGATGTGAATGAACTTAATGCTATGGTCCCCACGAGTTAAGGCAACCTTTATTCTGAATTCAAATAAACAAAAGTAGTTTAGAACTAGTAAAAACAATTAGGACACATTAAAGATGTCCTAGCCATGCCTTAGACACGGCCTTGGCCCAATTAAGATGTCTGGGAATTATTTTCCCCATTTTGGCCAATATGCAAAGTCACATAATGAATGAAGTGAGGACTCCCTTGATTTGAACGTGGAGCATTCTCTTTGATGCCTTCCATGAGTAGTCCTAGTGCCTCTTGTACTCGTTTGGCCCTTGCCCTTGTCATGGGTCCACCTATGCCCCTTAAATTATCATTATCCAGTTTGGGCTCACTTGGGTTCACATCATCCCCTCCTTCTTGAAAGGATTTCGACCTCGAAATAAGTTCGCCATCACCTACATCAAAAGGAGTTAAATCAGAAACATTGAAGGTGGCACTTATGTTACCATACTCACTTGGAAGTTCAATTTTGTTGGCACTATCATTCACATTGTTCAAAACACGAAATGGACCATCTCCTCTCGGAAGGAGTTTGGATTTCCTTTGTTCAGGAAACCTTTCCTTCCTCATATGTACCCAAACCCAATCTTCGGGCTCAAATATCACTTGTTTCCGCCCTTTGTTAGCTTGTTTTGCATAGCTTGCATTCCTTTTCTCAATTTGAGCCTTGACTTGCTCATGCAATTTTTGGACATACTCTGCTTTAGCCCATCCATCCCTATGCTTCAAAATAGAATCATTAGGAATTGGTAACAAATCAAGAGGTGTTAATGGGTTAAACCCATATACAACTTCAAAAGGAGAAAAATCAGTAGTGTTATGAGTTGCTCTATTGTAGGCAAACTCAACATGGGTTAAACATTCCTCCCATGACTGAATATTCTTTTTTATAACGGCCCTTAGGAGGGTGGAAAGAGTCCTATTGACAACCTCAGTTTGCCCATCCGTTTGAGGATGGCAAGTGGTTGAATAGAGAAGCTTAGTGCCAAACTTTCCCCATAGGGTCCTCCAAAAGTGACTAAGGAACTTGGTGTCCCTATCACTCACTATACTTTGGGGTACTCCATGGAGCCTTACCACTTCCCTGAAAAACAAATCAGCAACATGGTTAGCATCATCAACTTTCTTGCATGGGAAAAAGTGTGCCATTTTAAAAAATCGATCAACAACCACATAAATTGAATCATTGCCTTTCTTTGTTCTAGGCAGTCCTAAAACAAAATCCATGGATATATCCATCCAAGGTGAATCTGGAACAGTTAATGGGGTGTATAGGCCATATGGCATGACCCTTGATTTGGACTTTTTACATGTTATACACCTTTCACAAAAGTTTTGCACGTCTTGTTTCATATGTGACCAATAAAAATGTTCTTTCAACATGTCTAAAGTCTTTTGAACACCGAAGTGCCCCATTAGACCCCCCTCATGGGATTCCTTCACCAATACTTCCCTAATAGAACTTTTAGGCACACACAATTGTTTTTCTTTGAATAAAAAGTCATTGTGCCTAAAATACCCATTATAGGCCGAATGCATACAAGCAACATAGACTTGTGAAAAATATTTGTCATGCTCGTATTGTTCCTTGATGCATTCCAATCCAAACAATTTAGTTTCCAAAGTGGAGAGCAATGTGTGCCTCCTTGAAAGAGCATCAGCCACCACATTGGCCTTGCCTTTCTTATGCTTTACCACATATGGGAATTGTTCCAAGAACTCAACCCATCTTGCATGCCTTTTGTTCAACTTACCTTGGCCCTTAAGATATTTAAGGGACTCATGATCACTATGAATCACGAATTCCTTTGATAAAAGGTAGTGTTGCCAAGTTTGTAGTGCCCTTACCAAGGCATACAATTCTTTATCATAAGTAGAATAATTAAGGGTTGCTCCACTTAACTTCTCACTAAAATAAGAAATCGGATGTCCATCCTGCATCAAAACAGCTCCAATGCCAATGTTAGAAGCATCACACTCTAATTCAAATGATTTAGCAAAATTTGGAAGCAATAAAACAGGTGCACTAGTAAGTTTGGCCTTAAGCTTGTTAAAGGCCTCTTCTTGTCTCTCACCCCAACGAAAGACAACATTTTTCTTTACAAGCTCATTAAGGGGTGATGCCAAGGTACTAAAATCCTTAACGAACCTCCTATAGAAGCTTGCTAATCCATGGAAACTCCTTACCTCGGTCACGGTTTTAGGAGTAGGCCAATCCTGGATGGCCCTTTATCATTTCTTGGTCCACATGGACCCCATTGGCATTTATCATGAATCCAAGAAAAATCACATGATCAACACAAAAAGTGCATTTTTTAACATTAGCATATAACTTTTCTTTTCTCAAAACAAGCAAAACACTCTTAGATGTTCATGATGCTCATCTAAGGTTTTAGAGTAAATCAAAATATCATCAAAGTAGACAACAACAAATTTACCCAAAAATTCCCTCAAGACATGATTCATTAGACGCATAAAAGTACTTGGGGCATTAGTTAGCCCAAATGGCATGACAAGCCATTCATATAAACCATAAGTGGTCTTAAAGGCAGTTTTCCATTCATCACCTTCTCGGATCCGAATTTGATGGTAACCACTTTTTAAGTCAAATTTTGAAAAGATGGTGGCACCATATAATTCGTCCAACATGTCATCCAACCTTGGGATTGGATGCCTATACTTCACTGTTATGTTGTTCACTGCTCTAAAATCAGTACACATCCTCCATGTGCCATCCTTTTTGGGCACCAAGATGATTGGAACAGCACAAGGGCTTAGGCTCTCTTGAACCCATCCTTTTTGCATCAATTCTTCAATTTGGTTTTGAATCTCCTTTGTTTCAGTGGGGTTGCACCTATAGGCTGGCCTATTAGGTAGAGATGCACCGGGTATGAGATCAATTTGATGCTCAATGCCCCTTATAGGTGGTAAACCGTGAGGTACCTCCCTAGGGAACACATCACCAAATTCCTGCAATAAATTCTCAACAAACATAGGCAATTCTCCTTCCTTAGAAGGGTTAGCAGTTAGACAAAACTCCCTACTAAAAAGTAGGTACAAAGGTTGTTTTGAAATTAAAGCATGTTTTATCTCCCCCTTGGTTGCCATGTACCCCTCTCTTTTTACAAACTCACTCTTTTTGTCTTTGTGTGTATCCTTTTTTCCACTCATTTTCACTTTCTTTTTACTCAGATTTTCACACAATTTTTCACTCTCCCTTTCTTTTCTCTCCATTTCAATCTTTTCTCTCAATTTCTTTTGATCCTCACCAATTTTTCTAGGTGACAATGGAGATAGCACAACCTTGCGGTTTTGGTGCTGAAAAAAGAACTTATTGGAGCGCCCATCATGGGTGGTTCCCTTATCATATTGCCATGGACGGCCCAAGAGTAAATGGCTAGCCTCCATTTCAACAACATCACATAAAACAGAATCCTTATACTTTCCAATTGAAAATGGAATTTCAACTTGCTTGTTAACAATCATTTCCCCTACCTCACTTAACCATTGTAATCGGTAAGGAGTGGGATGTGACTTAGTCACAAGATTAAGTTTTGACACCAATCTTGCACTAACCACATTAGCCCAACTTCCACTATCAATTATTAAAGAACATAGCTTACCATCCACGAAACATCTTGTGTGAAAGATGTTTTCTCTTTGACTTATATCATGCTCTTTGATTTGGCTTCCTAAGAGCCTCCTCACCATGAACAGATCTCCTTCAGGAATGATATCCTCCTCCTCTTCATCACTAGAAGCCTCAGATAGAGATTCCACTTCTCCATTCTTCAAAATCATGGTTCTTCTAGTTGGACATTGAGAAGCTATGTGTCCAAGGCCTAAGCACTTGAAACATTTAAGCACTTCTCCATTTTTTGCTTGCCTTGGCTTGTGGCCACGGCCTCCTTGGTACTAGGTGTACCATTTTTGAATGGTCCTCCCTCCCTCTTGGACTTGTCCATCCACTTTGAAGCTTGAAATTTGGAACTAGAACTTGAGGAAAATTTTGACTTCTTCTTCCTCAATTGTTGTTCCACTTTCATGGCTTGTTGAACCAAATCATCCAATTCAACATAATATTGCAATTCAACAACATCTTGGATATCTTGGTTTAGTCCATGTAAAAACCTAGCCATAGTAGCCTCCCTATCCTCCTCGAAATTGGATCTTAGCAAAGCTAATTCCATCTCCTTAAAGTATTCATCAACACTCTTAGACCCTTGAGTGAGTCTTTGGAGTTTGTTATGAATATCCCTTTGGTAAGAACTAGGGACAAACCTCCTTCTCATGATCAACTTCATCTCAAGCCATGAATCAATAGGTTCGGCTCCTACTCTCCTTCTCTCCTTGTTAAGTTGATCCCACCAAATCAAGGCATATTCCTTGAATTCAAGTGAAGCCACCTTAACCTTCTTATTTTCTTGGTATGAGTTGCACTCAAAGACTTGCTCCATTTTGAGCTCCCATTCCAAGTATGCTTCCGCATCGTTTTTCCCGATAAAGGTGGGAACCTTTATCTTGACCCCTTCAAGCCTATCCTCCTCATGTCTCCTTTCCCTACGTGCTTCTCTCCTTGCTCTCCTCCTTCCTCCTTCTTCCTCATCACTTGAGTAATCATTTGCACGATAACGCAGCCTCTTATCATACTCCACTCTCATTTGCTCCATCTCCCTTCTTAAGGTTTGTAATTGTGTTGTCATGATTTCATGAAGTGTTGCCAGTGGTGGACTCTCACTCTCATTAGACATATTCACTCAACTCTCTTTGTGTTTCACTCAAATTTTTGGTGGAAAATGTTTCACCCAATACTCACTTGAACACTCAATATTTTGTGGAAAATGGATCTCTCAACACTCACTCTCCTCCACGGCCCTCTTGAATGAACCAAGGGTAGAACCAAGAATTTGTGAAAGAAAAACCCAAACTTACCAAGAAATATTTTAACACGAATTTATTAGGAATTTCGACTCTTCGACACTTTTGATTTTTTTTTTGTTTTGGACTTTGACACTTTGACACCCTTTTTTTTTGTAAGAAGAAAGAAATGGAAGAACACAGCCAACAAGAAAACTTTTAAACACCAAGCAAGAGTGCAATGGCATTAAAGGATGGCATTAAAGGATGGCCGAATTTCTCTTTCAATTGGCTGGACCACTTCATGGAAATTTAAAGAGTCTTGCATTTTGTAATTTAATTACTTAGGAATTCCAATGTAGGACATTTACTTGCATTATTTTCGTGTTGAACATGGCTGGAAGGGTGCAATGTAACCAGCCATGTATTAGGATTAATCTAGACCAAATTAAGTCTTGATTCATGGTAGAGTCACGTGGGAACCATCATGGTTTGCCTATAAGTGTACTTCTAATTTGCTGAATGAAATCAAGTTTTGTTGGATTTAAACACTAAGGAGTATTTCCTTGTGTGAGAGCTTTGTCTTCTCCAAACTTCTTGGCTGAACCAAGATTAAAAGTTCTTATCAAGAACCAAGTTCTTGTGGCGAACATCACCCGGCTTATCAACACTCAAGTGTTGTGGCGCATACCACCCCATATCTTACCCATCTTCTATTATCTTACAATATCATTCCGCTGCCAAAATTCATCCACAAAATAGCCCATAAAAACGAGGGCAAAGTGCAACACCAATCAAGATAGATCAATACCAAGAACTTCCTAAAGAGGTTAACATCAGAAGAGGATAGGTCTATCCTAAACAATCCTATCCTAAACAATCCTATCTTATCCAATCATGTCCTATCCTATCATGTCCTAAACTATCCTATCCTATCCTATCCTATCCTATCATATCGTATCATATCCTATCCTATCATGTCCTAAACTATCCTACCCTATCCTATCCTATCCCATCCTATCCTACCCTATCCATTCCTATCCTATCCTATCCTATCCTATCATATCGTGTCATATCCTATCCTATCCTTTCCTATCTTATCCTATCCCATCTTATCCTATCATGTCCTATTCTATCCTTTCCTATCCTATCCAATGCTATCACATCGTATCATATCATACCCTATCCTTTCCTATCCTATCCTATCCTATCTTATCCTATCATGTCCTAAACTATCCTATGCAATCTTATCCTATCCTATACTATCCAATCCAATCCTATCCTATCCTATCCTATCATATACTATCCTATCCTATCCTAAACTATCCTATCCTATCCTCTCACATCCTATCCTATCATATCGTATCCTATCCTATCCTATGCTATCCTATCATATCCTATCCTCTCATATCCTATCCTATCATATCTTATCCTATCCTATCCTATCCTATCCTATCCTATCCTATCCTATCCTATCCTATCCTACCCTATCCTATCCTACCCTATCCTATCCTACCCTATCCTATCCTATCCTATCCTATCCTATCCTATCCTATCCTATCCTATCCTATCCTATCCTATCCTATCCTATCCTATCCTATCCTATCCTATCCTATCCAATCCTATCCTATCCTATCCTATCCTATCATATCCTATCCTATCCTATCCTATCCTATCCTATCCTATCCTATCCTATCCTATCCTATCCTATCATATCCTATCCTATCCTATCCTATCCTATCCTATCCTATCCTATCCTATCCTATCCTATCCAATCCTATCCTATCCTATCCTATCCTGTTCTGTCCAATCATGTCCTATCATATCCTATCCTATCCTATCATGTCATATCATGTCATATCATATCTTATCCAATCCTATCCTATCCTATCCTATCATATCGTATCATATCCTATCCTATCCAATCTAGTCCTAAACTATCCAATCCAATCTTATCCTATCCTATCATATCCTTTCCCACCCAATCATATCATATCCTCTCCTCTCCTATCCAATCCAATCCTATCATATCCCATCCCATCCTATCCTACCCTATCCTATCCTATCATATCCTATCCTATCCATTCCTATCCTATCCTATCCTATCATATCGTGTCATATCCTATCCTATCCTTTCCTATCTTATCCTATCCCATCTTATCCTATCATGTCCTATTCTATCCTTTCCTATCCTATCCTATGCTATCACATCGTATCATATCATACCCTATCCTTTCCTATCCTATCCTATCCTATCTTATCCTATCATGTCCTAAACTATCCTATCCAATCTTATCCTATCCTATCCTATCCAATCCAATCCTATCCTATCCTATTGTATCCTATCCTATAATATCCCATCCTATCCTATTCTATTCTATCCTATCCTATCCTATCCTAATTTATCCTATCCTATCTTATCCTATCTTATCCTATCCTATCCTATCCTAACCTTTCCTGTCCTATCCTATCCTATCCTAACCTTTCCTATCCTATCCTAATCTATCCAATCCTATCCTATTCTATCCTATCCTATCCTATCCTATCCTATCCTATCCTATCCTATCCTATCCTATCCTATCCTATCCTATCCTATCCTATCCTATCCTATCCTATCCAATCCTATCCTATCCTATTGTATCCTATCCTATCATATCCCATCCTATCCTATTCTATTCTATCCTATCCTATCCTATCCTAATTTATCCTATCCTATCCTATCTTATCCTATCCAATCCTATCCTAACCTTTCCTGTCCTATCCTATCCTATCCTAACCTTTCCTATCCTATCCTAATCTATCCAATCCTATCCTATTCTATCCTATCCTATCCTATCCTATCCTATCCTATTCTATCCTTTCCTATCCTATCCTATGCTATCACATCGTATCATATCCTACCCTATCCTTTCCTACCTATCCTATCCTATCCTATCTTATCCTATCATGTCCTATACTATCATGGCCTAAACTATTCTATCCAATCTTATCCTATCCTATCTTATCCAATCATATCCTATACTATCCTATCGTATCCAATCCTATCCTATCCTATCTTATCCTATCCTATCATATCTCATCCTATCCTATCCTATCCTATCGTATCTTATCCTATCCTATCCAATCCTATCCTATCCTATCCTATCCTATCCTATCCTATCCTATCCTATCCTATCCTATCCTATACTATCCTTTCCTATCCTATCCTATCCTATCATATTGTATCATATCCTATCCTCTCCTATCCTAAACTATCCTATCTTAATCTTTAATGTCCTATCCAATCATGTCCTAGACTATCCTATCCAATCCTAAACTATCCTATCCTATCCTATCTTATCCTATCCCATCTTATCCTATCATGTCCTATTCTATCCTTTCCTATCCTATCCTATGCTATAACATCGTATCATATCCTACCCTATCCTTTCCTATCCTATCCTTTCTTATCCTATCATGTCCTAAACTATCCTATCCAATCTTATCCTATCCTATCCAATCCAATCCTATCCTATCGTATCCTATCCTATGATATCCCATCCTATCCTATTCTATCCTATCTTATCCTATCTTATCCTATCCTATCCTATCCTATCTAATCCTATCCTATCATATCCCATCCTATCCAATCCTATCCTATCCTATCCTATCCTATCGTATCCTATCCTCTCCTATCCAATCCTATCCTATACATCCTATCCTATCCTATCCTATCCTATCCTATCCTATCCTATCCTGTCCTATCCTACCCTATCCTATCTTATCCTATCATATCCTATCCCACCCTATCCTATCCTATCCTATCCTATCCTATCTCATCCTATCCTATCCTATCCTATCCTATTCTGTCCAATCATGTCCTATCCTATCATATCCTATCCTATCCAATCATGTTATATCATGTCATATCATATCCTATCCAATCCTATCCTATCCTATCCTATCATATCGTATCATATCCTACCCTATCCTTTCCTATCCTATCCTATCCTATCTTATCCTATCATGTCCTATCCTATCATATCCTATCCTATCCTATCCTATCTTGTCCTATCCTATCTTATCCTATCCTATCATATCCCATCTTATCCTATCCTATCCTATCCTATCCTATCCTATCCTATCGTATCCTATCCTATCCAATCCTATCCTATCCTATCCTTTCCTATCCTATCCTATCCAATCTTATCCTATCCTATCATATCCTTTCCCACCCAATCATATCATATCCTATCCTATCCTATCCAATCCAATCCTATCATATCCCATCCCATCCTATCCTACCCTATCCTATCCTATCATATCCTATCCTATCCTATCCTATCCTATCCTATCCTATCATATCGTGTCATATCCTATCCTATCCTTTCCTATCTTATCCTATCCCATCTTATCCTATCATGTCCTATTCTATCCTTTCCTATCCTATCCTATGCTATCACATCGTATCATATCATACCCTATCCTTTCCTATCCTATCCTATCCTATCTTATCCTATCATGTCCTAAACTATCCTATCCAATCTTATCCTATCCTATCCTATCCTATCCAATCCAATCCTATCCTATCCTATTGTATCCTATCCTATCATATCTCATCCTATCCTATTCTATTCTATCCTATCCTATCCTATCCTATCCTAATTTATCCTATCCTATCTTATCCTATCTTATCCTATCCTATCCTATCCTAACCTTTCCTGTCCTATCCTATCCTATCCTAACCTTTCCTATCCTATCCTAATCTATCCAATCCTATCCTATTCTATCCTATCCTATCCTATCCTATCCTATCCTATCCTATCCTATCCTATCCTATCTTATCCTATTTCATCTTATCGTATCATGTCCTATTCTATCCTTTCCTATCCTATCCTATGCTATCACATCGTATCATATCCTACCCTATCCTTTCCTACCTATCCTATCCTATCCTATCTTATCCTATCATGTCCTATACTATCATGGCCTAAACTATTCTATCCAATCTTATCCTATCCTATCTTATCCAATCTTATCCTATACTATCCTATCGTATCCAATCCTATCCTATCCTATCTTATCCTATCCTATCATATCTCATCCTATCCTATCCTATCCTATCGTATCTTATCCTATCCTATCCAATCCTATCCTATCCTATCCTATCCTATCCTATCCTATCCTATCCTATCCTATCCTATCCTATCCTATCCTATCCTAAACTATCCTTTCCTATCCTATCCTATCCTATCATATTGTATCATATCCTATCCTATCCTATCCTATCCTAAACTATCCTATCTTAATCTTTCATGTCCTATCCAATCATGTCCTAGACTATCCTATCCAATCCTAAACTATCCTATCATATCCTATCTTATCCTATCCCATCTTATCCTATCATGTCCTATTCTATCCTTTCCTATCCTATCCTATGCTATAACATCGTATCATATCCTACCCTATCCTTTCCTATCCTATCCTTTCTTATCCTTTCATGTCCTAAACTATCCTATCCAATCTTATCCTATCCTATCCAATCCAATCCTATCCTATCCTATCGAATCCTATCCTATGATATCCCATCCTATCCTATTCTATCCTATCCTATCCTATCCTATCTAATCCTATCTTATCCTATCCTATCCTATCCTATCTTATCCTATCCTATCATATCCCATCCTATCCTATCCTATCCTATCCTATCCTATCCTATCGTATCCTATCCTATCCTATCCAATCCTATCCTATACATCCTATCCTATCCTATCCTATCCTATCCTATCCTATCCTATCCTGTCCTATCCTATCCTATCCTATCTTATCCTATCCCATACTATCCTATCCTATCCTATCCTATCCTATCTCATCCTATCCTATCCTATCCTATCCTATTCTGTTCAATCATGTCCTATCCTATCCTATCCTATCCTATCCAATCATGTTATATCATGTCATATCATATCCTATCCAATCCAATCCTATCCTATCCTATCATATCGTATCATATCCTACCCTATCCTTTCCTATCCTATCCTATCCTATCTTATCCTATCATGTCCTATCCTATCATATCCTATCCTATCCTATCCTATCCTGTCCTATCCTATCTTATCCTATCCTATCATATCCCATCTTATCCTATCCTATCCTATCCTATCCTATCCTATCCTATCCTATCCTGTCGTATCCTATCCTATCCTATCCTATCCTATCCTATCCTATCCTATCATATGCTATCCTATCCTATCCTATCCTATCCAATCCTATCCTATCCTGTCCTATCCTATCCAATCATGTTATATCATGTCATATCCTATCCAATCCTATCCTATCCTATCCTAACCTTTCCTATCCTATCCTAACCTTTCCTATCCTATCCTAATCTATCCAATCCAATCCTATCCTATCCTATCCTATCCTATCCTATCCTAATATACCCAATCCTCTCCTATCCTATCCTATCTTATCCTATCCTATCATATCCTATCATATCCTATCCTATCCTATCCTATCCTATCCTATCCTATCCTATCCAATCCTATCCTATCCTATCCTATCCTATCCTATCCTATCCTATCCTATCCTATCCATTCCTATCATATCCTATCCTATCCTATCCTAAACTATCCTATCCTATCCAATCTTATCCTATCATGTCCTATTCTATCCTTTCCTATCCTATCCTATGCAATCACATCGTATCATATCCTACCCTATCCTTTCCTACCTATCTTATCCTATCCTATCATATCCCATCCTATCCTATCCTATCCTATCCTATCGTATCCTATCCAATCCTATCCTATGATATCCTATCCTAACCTATCCTATGATATCCTATCCTCAACTATCCTTTCCTATCCTGTCCTATCCTATCATATTGTATCATATCCTATCCTCTCCTATCCTAAACTATCCTTTCCTATCCTATCATATTGTATCATATCCAATCCAATCCAATCCTATCATATCCCATCATTTCCTATCCTATCCTATCTTATCCTATCCTATCCTATCCTATCCTATCCTATCATATCCTATGCTATCCTATCCTATCCTACCTTATCCTAACCTATCCTATCCTATCATATCCTGTCATATACTATCCTATCCTATCCTATCCTATCCTATCCTATCCTATCATCTCACATCCTATCCTATCATATCGTATCCTATCCTATCCTATGCTATCCTATCCTATCCTATCCTCTCATATCCTATCCTATCATATCGTATCCTATCCTATCCTATCCTATCCTATCCTATCCTATCCTATCCTATCCTATCCTACCCTATCCTAACCTATCCTATCCTATCCTATCCTATCCTATCCTATCCTATCCTATCCTATCCTATCATATCCTATCCTATCCTATCCTATCCTATCCTATCCTATCATATCCTATCCTATCCTATCCTATCCTATCCTCTCCTATCCTATCCTATCCTATCCTATCCCATCCTATCCTATCATATCCTATCCAATCCTATCCTATCCTATCCAATCCTATCCTATCCTATCCTATTATGTCCAATCATGTCCTATCCTATCCTATCCTATCCTATACTATCCTATCCTATCCTATCCTATCCTATCCTATCCTATCATATCCTATCCAATCCTATCCTATCCTATCCTAGCCTATCCTAAACAATCCTATCCTATCCTATCCTGTTCTGTCCAATCATGTCCTATCCTATCCTATCCTATCCTATCCTATCATGTCATATCATATCCTATCCAATCCTATCCTATCCTATCCTATCATATCGTATCATATCCTATCCTATCCAATCTAGTCCTAAACTATCCTATCCAATCTTATCCTATCCTATCATATCCTTTCCCACCCAATCATATCATATCCTCTCCTCTCCTATCCAATCCAATCCTATCATATCCCATCCCATCCTATCCTACCATATCCTATCCTATCATATCCTATCCTATCCTATCCTATCCTATCCATTCCTATCCTATCCTATCCTATCATATCGTGTCATATCCTATCCTATCCTATCCTAAACTATCCTATCCTATCCTATCTTATCCTATCCCATCTTATCCTATCATGTCCTATTCTATCCTTTCCTATCCTATCCTATGCTATCATATCGTATCATATCCTACCCTATCCTTTCCTATCCTATCCTATCCTATCCTATCTTATCCTATCATGTCCTAAACTATCCTATCCAATCTTATCCTATCCTATCCTATCCAATCCAATCCTATCCTATCCTATTGTATCCTATCCTGTCATATCCCATCCTATCCTATTCTATTCTATCCTATCCTATCCTATCCTATCCTAATTTATCCTATCTTATCTTATCCTATCTTATCCTATCCTATCCTATCCTAACCTTTCCTGTCCTATCCTATCCTATCCTAACCTTTCCTAAACTATCCTAATCTATCCAATCCTATCCTATTCTATCCTATCCTATCCTATCCTATCCTATCCTATCTTATCCTATTTCATCTTATCCTATCATGTCCTATTCTGTCCTTTCCTATCCTATCCTATGTTATCACATCGTATCATATCCTACCCTATCCTTTCCTACCTATCCTATCCTATCCTATCTTATCCTATCATGTCCTATCCTATCATGTCCTAAACTATCCTATCCAATCTTATCCTATCCTATCTTATCCAATCTTATCCTATACTATCCTATCGTATCCAATCCTATCCTATCCTATCTTATCCTATCCTATCATATCCCATCCTATCCTATCCTATCATATCCTATCCTATCCTATCCTAGCCTATCCTATTCTCTCCTATCCTATCCTATCCCATCCTATCCTATCATATCCTATCCAATCCTAGCCTATCCTATCCAATCCTATCCTATCCTATCCTATTATGTCCAATCATGTCCTATCCTATCATATCCTATCCTATCCTATCCTATCCTATCCTATCATATCCTATCCAATCCTATCCTATCCTATCCTAGCCTATCCTAAACAATCCTATCCTATCCTATCCTATCATATCCTATCCTACCCTATCCTATCCTAAACTATCCTATCCTATCATATCCTGTCATATACTATCCTATCCTATCCTATCCTACCCTATCCTATCCTATCCTATCCTATCATATCCTGTCATATACTATCCTATCCTATCCTAAACTATCCTATCCTATCCTCTCACATCCTATCCTATCATATCGTATCCTATCCTATCATATGCTATCCTATCCTATCCTATCCTATCCTATCCTATCCTATCCTATCCTATCCTACCCTATCCTATCCTATCCTATCCTATCCTATCCTATCCTATCCTATCCTATCCTATCCTATCCTATCATATCCTATCCAATCCTATCCTATCCTATCCTATCCTATCCTATCCTATCCTATCCTATCCTATCCTATCCTATCCTATCGTATCTTATCCTATCCTATCCAATCCTATCCTATCCTATCCTATCCTATCCTATCCTATCCTATCCTATCCTATCCTATCCTAAACTATCCTAACCTATCCTATCCTAAACTATCCTTTCCTATCCTATCCTATCCTATCATATTGTATCATATCCTATCCTCTCCTATCCTAAACTATCCTATCTTAATCTTTCATGTCCTATCCAATCATGTCCTACACTATCCTATCCAATCCTAAACTATCCTATCCTATCCTATCTTATCCTATCCCATCTTATCCTATCATGTCCTATTCTATCCTTTCCTATCCTATCCTATGCTATAACATCGTATCATATCCTACCCTATCCTTCCCCATCCTATCCTTTCTTATCCTATCATGTCCTAAACTATCCTATCCAATCTTATCCTATCCTATCCAATCCAATCCTATCCTATCCTATCGTATCCTATCCTATGATATCCCATCCTATCCTATTCTATCCTATCCTATCCTCTCCTATCCTATCCTATCCTATCCTATCTTATCCTATCCTATCATATCCCATCCTATCCTATCCTATCCTATCCTATCCTATCCTATCGTATCCTATCCTATCCTATCCAATCCTATCCTATACATCCTATCCTATCCTATCCTATCCTATCCTATCCTATCCTATCCTATCCTGTCCTATCCTATCCTATCCTATCCTATCCTATACTATCATATCCTATCCCATCCTTTCCTATCCAATCCTCTCCTATCCTGTCCTATCCTATCCTATCCTATCCTATCCTATCCTATCCTATCCTATCCTATCATATCGTATCATATCCTACCCTATCCTTTCCTATCCTATCCTATCCTATCTTATCCTATCATGTCCTATCCTATCATATCCTATCCTACCCTATCCTACCCTACCCTATCCTATCCTATCCTATCCTATCCTATCCTATCCTATCCTATCCTATCCTATCCTATCCTAAACTATCCTTTCCTATCCTATCCTATCCTATCATATTGTATCATATCCTATCCTCTCCTATCCTAAACTATCCTATCTTAATCTATCATGTCCTAAACTATCCTATCCAATCCAATCAATCAGATCGTATCCCATCATTTCCTATCATATCCTATCCTATCCTATCCTAACCTATCCTATCCTATCCTATCCTATCCTATCCTATCCTACCCTATCATATCCTATCCTATCATATACTATCCTATCCTATCCTATCCTATCCTATCCAATCCAATCCAATCCAATCCTATCGTATCCCATCATTTCCTATCCTATCCTATCCTATCCAATCCAATCCAACCCTATCCTATCCTATCCTATCCTATCCTTCCCTATCCCACCCTATCCTTACCCTATCCTATCCTGTCCTATCCTATTCTATCCCACCCTATCCTATCCTATCCTATCCTATCCTATCATATCCTATCCTATTCTCTCCTATCCTATCCTATCCATTCCTATCATATCCTATCCTATCCAATCTTATCCTATACCATCTTATCCTATCATGTCCTATTCTATCCTTTCCTATCCTATCCTATCCTATCCTATCCTATCCTATCCTGTCCTATCCTATCCTATTCTGTCCAATCATGTCCTATCCTATCCTATCCAATCCTATCTTATCTTATCCTATCCTGTCCTCTCAAATCTTATCCTATCCTATCCTATACTATCCTATCCTATCCTATCCTATCCAATCCTATCCTATCCTATCCTATCCTATCCTATCCTATCCTATCCTATCCTATCCTCTCCTATCCTATCCTATCCTATCCTATCCTATCCTTTCCTATCCTATCATATCCTATCCCATCCTATCCTATCCTATCCTATCCTATCCTATCCCATCCTATCCTATCCTATCCTATCCTATTCTGTCCAATCATGTCCTATCCTATCCTATCCTATCCTATCCTATCCAATCATGTTATATCATGTCATGTCATATCCTATCATATCCTATCCAATCCTATCCTATCCTATCCTATCATATCGTATCATATCCTACCCTATCCTTTCCTATCCTATCCTATCCTATCTTATCCTATCATGTCCTATCCTATCATATCCTTTCACACCCAATCATATCATATCCTATCCTATCCAATCCAATCCAATCCTATCATATCCCATCCCATCCTATCCTACCCTATCCTACCCTATCATATCCTATCCTATCCTATCCTATCCTATCATATCCTATCTTATCCTATCCATTCCTATCCTATCCTATCCTATCATATCGTGTCATATCCTATCCTATCCTATCCTATCCTATCCCATCATATCCTATCATGTCTTATTCTATCCTTTCCTATCCTATCCTATGCTATCACATCGTATCATATCCTACCCTATCCTTTCTTACCTATCCGATCCTATCCTATCTTATCCTATCATGTCCTAAACTATGCTATCCAATCTTATCCTATCCTATCCTATCCAATCTTATCCTATACTATCCTATCCTATCCTATCCTATCCTATCTTATCCTATCATATCATATCCCATCATATCCTATCCTATCCTATCGTATCCTATCCAATCCTATCCTATCCTATCCTATCCTATCCTATCCTATCCTATCCTAACCTATCCTATCCTATCCTATCCTATCGTATCCTATCCTAAACTATCCTTTCCTATCCAATCATATTGTATCATCTCCTATCCTAAACTATCCTATCTTAATCTATCATGTCCTATCCAATAATGTCCTAAACTATCCTATCCTATCCAATCCAATCCAATCCTATCGTATCCCATCATTTCCAATCCTATCCTATCCTATCCTATCATGTCCTATCCAATCCTATCCTATCATATCCTATCCTCTCCTATCCTATGCTATCCTATCTATCCTATCGTATCCTATCCTATCCTATCCTATCCTATCCTATCCTATCATATCCTATCCTCTCCTATCCTATCCTATCCTATCCTCTCCTATCCTATCCATTCTTATCCTATCCTATCCTATCCTATCCTATCCTATCCTATGCTATCCTATCCTATCCTATGCTATCCTATCCTATCCTATCCTATCATATCCTATCCTATCCTATCCTATCCTATCTATCCTATCCTATCCTATCATATCATATCCTACACTATCATATCCTATCATATCCTATCCAATCCTATCCTATCATTTCCTGTCATAACCTATCCTATCATATCCTGTCCTATCATATCCTATCTTATTCTATCTATCCTATTCTGGTCAATCATGTTCTATCCAATCATATCCTATCCTATCTTATCCTATCATATCCTCTCATATCCTATCCTATCCTATCCAATCCTATCCAATCCTATCCTATCATGTCCTATCCTATCATATCCTCACATATCCTATCCTGTCATATCCTATCCTATCCTATCCTATACTATGCTATCCTATCCTATCCTATCCTATCATATCCTATCCTATCCTATCCTATCCTATCCTATCCTATCCTATCCTATCCTATCCTATCCTATCCTATCCTATCCTATCCTATCCTATCCTATCCTATCCTATCCTATCCTATCATATCCTATCATATCCAATCCTATCCAATGCTATCCTATGCAATCATATCTGATCCTATCATGTCCTATCCTCTCCAATCCTATCCTATCCAATCCTATCCTATCCTATCGTATCCTATCCTATCCTATCCTATCCAATCCTATCCTATCATATCCTATCGTATCCTACCCTACCCTATCCTATCCTATCCTATCCTATCCTATCCAATAATGTCCTAAACTATCCTATCCAATCCAATCCAATCCTATCGTATCTCATCATTTCCAATCCTATCCTATCCTATCCTATCATGTCCTATCCAATTCTATCCTATCATATCCCATCCTCTCCTATCCTATCCTATCCTATCCTATCCTATCCTACCCTATCCTACCCAATCCTATCCTATCCTATCATATCCTATCCTATCCTATCCTATCCTATCCTATCCTATCCTATCCTATCCTATCCTATCCTATCCTATCCTATCCTATCCTATCCTATCCTATCCTATCCTATCCTAATCCTATCCTATCCTACCCTATCCTATCTTAATCTATCATGTCCTATCCAATAATGTCCTAAACTATCCTATCCAATCCAATCCAATCCAATCGTATCCCATCATTTCCAATCCTATCCTATCCTATCCTATCATGTCCTATCCAATCCTATCATATCATATCCTATCCTCTCCTATCCTATGCTATCCTATCCTATCCTATCCTATCCTACCCTATCCTATCCTATCCTATCCTATCCCATCCTATCCTAACCTATCCTATCCTATCCTATCCTAATCCTATCCAATCCTATCCTATCCTATCCTATCCTATCCTACCCTACCCTACCCTATCCTATCCTATCCTATCCTATCCTATCCTATCCTATCCTATCCTATCCTATCCTATCCTATCCTATCCTATCCTATCCTATCCTATCCTATCCTATCCTATCCTATCCTATCCTATCCTATCCTATCCTATCCTATCCTATCCTATCCTATCCTATCCTATCCTATCCTATCCTATCCTATCCTATCCTATCCTATCCTATCCTATCCTATCCTATCCTATCCTATCCTATCCTATCCTATCCTATCCTATCCTATCCTATCCTATCCTATCCAATCCTATCCTATCCTATCCTATCCTATCCTATCCAATCCTATCCGATCCTATCCTATCCTATCCTATGCAATCATATCTGATCCTATCGTGTCCTATCCTCTCCAATCCTATCCTATCCAATCCTATCCTATCCTATTCTATCCTATCCTATCCTATCCAATCCTATCCTATCATATCCTATCGTATCCTACCCTATCCTATCCTATCCTATCCTATCCTATCCTATCCTATCCTATCCTATCCTATCCTATCCTATCCTATCCTATCCTATCCTATCCTATCCTATCCTATCCTATCCTATCCTATCCTATCCTATCCTATCCTATCCTATCCTATCCTATCCTATCCTATCCTAGCCTAGCCTATCCTATCCTATCCTATCCTATCCTATCTTACCCTACCCTATCCTATCCTATCCTATCCTAACCTATCCTATCCTATCCTAAACTATCCTTTCCTATCATATTGTATCATATCCTATCCTCTCCTATCCTAAACTATCCTATCTTAATCTATCATGTCCTATCCAATCATGTCCTAAACTATCCTATACAATCCAATCCAATCATATCGTATCCCATCATTTCCTATCATATCCTATCCTATCCTATCCTATCCTATCCTATCCTATCCTATGCTATCCTATCCTATCCTATCCTACCCTATCCTATCATATCCTATCATATCCTATCATATCCTATCATATACTATCCTCTCCTATCCTCTCCAATCCTATCCAATCCAATCCAATCCAATCCTATCGTATCCCATCATTTCCTATCCTATCCTATCCTATCCAATCCAATCCAACCCTATCCTATCCTATCCTATCCTACCCTATCCTATCATGTCCAATCCCATCCTATCCTATCCTACCCTATCCTATCATATCCCATCCCATCCTATCCTACCCTATCCTATCCTATCATATCCTATCCTATCCTATCCTATCCTATCCTATCCTATCCTATCCTATCATATCCTATCCTATCCTATCCATTCCTATCCTATCCTATCCTATCATATCGTATCATATCCTATCCTATCCTATCCTAAACTATCCTATCCTATCCTATCTTATCCTATCATGTCCTATTCTATCCTTTCCTATCCTATCCTATGCTATCACATCGTATCATATCCTACCTTATCCTTTCCTACCTATCCGATCCTATCCTATCTTATCCTATCATGTCCTAAACTATCCTATCCAATCTTATCCTATCCTATCCTATCCAATCTTATCCTATCCTATCCTATCCTATCCTATCTTATCCTATCTTATCATATCCCATCATATCCTATCCTATCCTATCCTATCGTATCCTATCCTATCCTATCCTATCCAATCCTATCCTATCTTATCCTATCCTATCCTATCCTATCCTATCCTATCCTATCCTATCCTATCCTATCCTATCCTATCCTATCCTATCCTATCCTATCCTAACCTATCCTATCCTATCCAATCCTATCATATCCTATCATATCCTATCCTAAACTATCCTTTCCTATCTAATCCTATCCTATCATATTGTATCATCTCCTATCCTAAACTATCCTATCTTAATCTATCATGTCCTATCCAATCATGTCCTAAACTATCCAATCCAATCCAATCCTATCGTATCCCATCATTTCCAATCCTATCCTATCCTATCCTATCATGTCCTATCCTATCCTATCCTATCATATCCTATCCTCTCCTATCCTTTCCTATCCTATCCTATCCTACCCTATCCTATCCTATCCTATCCTATCCTATCCTATCGTATCCTATCCTATCCAATCCTATCCTATCCTATTCTATCCTATCCTATCCTATCCTATCCTATCCTATCCTATCTGATCATATCCTATCCTATCCTATCCTATCCTATCCTATCCTATCCTATCCTATCCTATCCTATCATATCCTATCCAATCCTATCTGATCCTATACTATACTATCATATCCTGTCGTGTCCTATCCTATACTATACTATCTTATCCTATCATTTCCTATCCTATCCTATCCTATCCAATCCAATCCAACCCTATCCTATCCTATCCTATCCTATCCTATCCTATCCTATCCTATCCTATCCTATCCTATCCTATCCTATCCTATCGTATCCTATCCTATCCTATCCAATCCTATCCTATCCTATTTTATCCTATCCTATCCTGTCCTATCCTATCCTATCATATCCTATCCTATCCTATCTTATCCTATCCTATCCTATCATATCCTATCCTGTCCTATCCTATCTTATCCTATCCTATCATATCGCATCCTATCCTATCCTATCGTATCCTATCCTATCGTATCCTATCCTATCCTATCCTATCCTATCCTATGCTATCCTATCCTATCCTATCCTATCCTATCCTATCCTATCCTAACAACCAGAATTCCCAATTACAAAAATACCAATAACAACCAGAATTCCCAAAAACAAAAATACCAAAAACAACTAGAAATTCCGCATTTACGTTACAAGTCCAAATTTCAAGCAAAACGATCGTAAAGAACACCAACCCCACAAGGAGGTTGTTGTCAAGAATAGGCCTTACTTTAGTTTCTTTTCTTAAGCTTTTAATAAGTGGACTAACCACGTTTATTTTGCCTACTATTTTAAGCATGCTTTTAGTTTTAATTAAGTTTACTAATAACCATGCTGATGTGTTTCAGCCCAAGCCATGAAAGTCCACGTCCAAGCATGCTGACTAGGCCAAGGCGCCACATATTCAGCCAATTCATAAATGATGTTTCTCATGCACAGCCAAGCATAAAGCAAACAATCCACACATTCAACTCGGCTTAAATATGGAACATTAAGGCTAGATACAAATTTTAATCAACCATTAAGGGAGGCTTGCAACATTAAAGAGGAGTGTTAAAGCAATCCCACATCTTCCGCCTCACTTTAAAGCATGCACTTAAGACTGAATTTCAAATCCAAATTGGACTTAAACTTACATCCCATATCTTCCGCCCACTTTAAAGAAGAATTCAAGAGCCCAAACACATTGTGCTAAAACCAAGGAAAGACATTAAAACCGTGGCATAACACATGTGCAAAAGGGAAGGAAAAGCATAAGGAGGAACATGCTTGAATTCAAATTCAAACAAGAGTGAAGACACCATCCCCCCTTTTCCTCCTCGGCTTAAAGGGATTGAATGGGACAAGCATCCCACGATTTTTGCTTGGCTTTACTACACTCTTCATGGCTGAATCAGAATTTGAATTAACAAATGAATTAGGCACTTAATGCCATTTGCACGTGTAGTTTAAGATTGAATTAGAACATGAATGAGGCACTTAATACCATTAGTTCTTGTAATTCAATTTTCAAATTCGAATGGGAGCCTTAGATGGCCAGCCACACCTTATATGTAAGCCTTTGGCATTTGGAAAAGACAAGTTGAATTTTATGCTAAAAGCAAGTGTTAGTGAGATTTTCTCTCCTAAGTTCTTGGTTGAACCAAGAGTCAAGTTCTTATCAAACATCCTTGTTTGTGGCGAACCTCATTTGGCTTATCAAACACCATTGTTTGTGGTGCCTCCATCTTCTATCTTCTTCATTTTCTTTTATCCAAGCAAACCCAACACTATCTACAAGCCTAGCCTCGGCCAAACACAACACATTACCCAACAACACACACTCTCGGCCTAAAACACTCCACCAACAAACCATGTCCTCTCGGCCAAACCACATGCCCATACATACTTAAATTTCCCTCGGCCAAACATCACCACATAAGTCCTCACCCTTCATCAAACCCAAAAGCCAACCCCAAAACACATAAACAACCAAAACAGCCAACAAAAAGAGTCCTAAAAGCTTCAAACAAAACGATCAAGTATAAATACCAACCCCACGAGGAGGTTGCTATCACAACTTTTAAGCAAAAATTACTCCAAACTTCTTTGTGGCTAGTTTTCAGCTCAAATAACTCCCAAAGTTGTTTGTGGGTACTTTTAAGCACAAATAACTCCCAAACTTCTTTGTGGCTAGTTTTCAGCACAACTAACTCCCAAACTTCTTTGTGGCTAGTTTTCAGCAAAAATTACTCCCAAACTTCTTTGTGGATACTTTTCAGCACAAATAACTCCCAAACTTCTATGTGGATAGTTTTCAGCACAAATAACTCCCAAAGTTCTTTGTGGCTAGTTTTCAGTACAAATATCTCCCAAAAATTATTGTGGCTACTTTTAAGCACAAATAACTCCATACTTCTTTCTAGCTAGTTTTCAGCTCAAATAACTCCCAAAGTTGTTTTTGGGTACTTTTAAACACAAATAACTCCCAAACTTCTTTGTGGCTAGTTTTCAGGACAAATAACTCCCAAAGTTGTTTGTGGCTACTTTTAAGCACAAATAGATCCGAAATTTCTTTGTGGCTAGTTTTCAGCACAAATAACTCCTAGACTTCGTTGTGGCTAGGTTTCAGCACAAATAACTCCCAAAGTTGTTTGTGGCAACTTTTAAGCAAAAATTACTCCCAAACTTCTTTGTGGCTAGTTTTCAGCTCAAATAACTCCCAAAGTTGTTTGTGGATACTTTTAAGCACAAATAACTCCCAAACTTCTTTGTGGCTAGTTTTCAGGACAAATAACTCCCAAACTTCTTTGTGGATGCTTTTAAGCACAAATAACTCCCAAACTTCTATGTGGCTAGTTTTCAGCAAAAATTACTCCCAAAGTTGTTTGTGGCTACTTTTAAGCACAAATAGATCCGAAACTTCTTTGTGGCTAGTTTTTAGCACAAATAACTCCCAAACTTCGTTGTGGCTAGGTTTCAGCACAAATAACTCCCAAAGTTGTTTGTGGCAACTTTTAAGCAAAAATTACTCCCAAACTTCTTTGTGGCTAGTTTTCAGCTCAAATAACTCCCAAAGTTGTTTGTGGGTACTTTTAAGCACAAATAACTCCCAAACTTCTTTGTGGCTAGTTTTCAGCAAAAATTACTCCCAAACTTCTTTGTGGATAGTTTTCAGCACAAATAACTCCCAAACTTCTTTGTGGATAGTTTTCAGCACAAATAACTCCAAAACTTCTTTGTGGCTAGTTTTCAGCACAAATAACTCCCAAAGTTGTTTGTGGCTACTTTTAAGCACAAATAACTCCAACCTTCTTTGTGGCTAGTTTTCAGCTCAAATAACTCCCAAAGTTGTTTGTGGGTACTTTTAAGCACAAATAACTCCCAAACTTCTTTGTGGCTAGTTTTCAGCACAACTAACTCCCAAACTTCTTTGTGGCTAGGTTTCAGCACAAATAACTCCCAAAGTTGTTTGTGGCAACTTTTAAGCAAAAATTACTCCCAAACTTCTTTGTGGCTAGTTTTCAGCTCAAATAACTCCCAAAGTTGTTTGTGGGTACTTTTAAGCACAAATAACACCCAAACTTCTTTGTGGCTTGTTTTCAGCTCAAATAACTCCCAAACTTCTTTGTGGCTAGTTTTCAGCACAAATAACTCCCAAACTTCTTTGTGGCTAGTTTTCAGCACAACTAACTCGCAAACTTCTTTGTGGCTAGGTTTAAGCACAAATAACTCCCAAAGTTGTTTGTGGGTACTTTTAAGCACAAATAACTCCCAAACTTCTTTGTGGCTAGTTTTCAGCTCAAATAACTCCCAAAGTTGTTTGTGGGTACTTTTAAGCACAAATAACTCCCAAACTTCTTTGTGGCTAGTTTTCAGCAAAAATTACTCCCAAACTTCTTTGTGGATAGTTTTCAGCACAAATAACTCCCAAACTTCTATGTGGATAGTTTTCAGCACAAATAACTCCCAAAGTTGTTTGTTGCTACTTTTAAGCACAAAAAAATCCCAAACTTCTTTGTGGCTAGTTTTCAGCAGAAATAACTCCCAAACTTCGTTGTGGTTAATTTTCAGCACAAATAACTCCCAAACTACTTTGTGGCTAGTTTTCAGCACAAATAACTCCCAAAGTTGTTTGTGGCTACTTTTAAGCACAAATAACTCCCAAAGTTGTTTGTTGCTACTTTTAAGCACAAATAGATCCCAAACTTCTTTGTGGCTAGTTTTCAGCACAAATAACTCCCAAACTTCTTTGTGGCTAATTTTCTGCACAAATAACTCCCAAACTACTTTGTGGGTAGTTTTCAGCACTAATAACTCCCAAAGTTCTTTGTGGCTAGTTTTCAGTACAAATAACTCCCAAAATTTTTTGTGGCTACTTTTAAGCACAAATAACTCCCAAACTTCTTTGTGGCTAGTTTTCAGCAAAAATTACTCCCAAACTTCTTTGTGTATAGTTTTCAGCACAAATAACTCCCAAACTTTTATGTGGATTGTTTTCAGCACAAATAACTCCCAACTTTGTTTGTTGCTATTTTTAAGCACAAATAGATCCCAAACTTCTTTGTGGCTAGTTTTCAGCACAAATAACTCCCAAACTTCGTTGTGGCTAATTTTCTGCACAAATAACTCCCAAACTACTTTGTGGCTAGTTTTCAGCAAAAATTACTTCCAAACTTCTTTGTGGATAGTTTTCAGCACTAATAAATCCCAAAGTTCTTTGTGGCTAGTTTTCTGTAAAAATAACTCCCAAAAAATTTTGTGGCTACTTTTAAGCACAAATAACTCAATTCTTCTTTGTGGCTAGTTTTCAGCTCAAATAACTCCCAAAGTTGTTTGTGGGTACTTTTAAGCACAAATAACTCCCAAACTTCATTGTGGCTTGTTTTCAGCTCAAATAACTCCCAAACTTCTTTGTGGCTAGTTTTTAGCACAAATAACTCCCAAACTTCTTTGTGGCTAATTTTTTGCAAAAATTACTCCCAAACTTCTTTGTGTATAGTTTTCAGCACAAATAACTCCCAAACTTTTATGTGGATTGTTTTCAGCACAAATAACTCCCAACTTTGTTTGTTGCTATTTTTAAGCACAAATAGATCCCAAACTTCTTTGTGGCTAGTTTTCAGCACAAATAACTCCCAAACTTCGTTGTGGCTAATTTTCTGCACAAATAACTCCCAAACTACTTTGTGGAGTTTTCAGCAAAAATTACTTCCAAACTTCTTTGTGGATAGTTTTCAGCACTAATAAATCCCAAAGTTCTTTGTGGCTAGTTTTCTGTACAAATAACTCCCAAAAAATTTTGTGGCTACTTTTATGCACAAATAACTCAATTCGTCTTTGTGGCTAGTTTTCAGCTCAAATAACTCCCAAAGTTGTTTTTGGGTACTTTTAAGCACAAATAACTCCCAAACTTCTTTGTGGCTAGTTTTCAGCAAAAATTACTTCCAAACTTCTTTGTGGATAGTTTTTAGCACAAATAACTCCCAAACTTCTATGTGGATAGTTTTCAGCACAAATAACTCCCAAAGTTGTTTGTTGCTACTTTTAAGCACAAATAGATCCCAAACTTCTTTGTGGCTAGTTTTCAGCACAAATAACTCCCAAACTTCGTTTGGCTAATTTTCTGCACAAATAAATCCCAAACTACTTTGTGGCTAGTTTTCAGCAAAAATTACTTCCAAACTTCTTTGTGGATAGTTTTCAGCACAAATAACTCCCAAAGTTGTTTGTTGCTACTTTTAAGGAAAGTCCTTAATAAGAATCTCAAGGCATGGGAAGAGAGCCCACCCCATGTAGAGTTTTCTTTTAATAGAAGCATTCATAGCACCACGGGTTGCTCTCCTTTTGAGGTAGTATATGGGTTCAATCCTTTGACCCTGCTGGACTTACTACCTCTAGATGATTCTACTACCGTAAATGATAGCAACCTCCTTGTGGGGGTTGGTATGCTTTCACGATCGTTTTTGTTTGGAAAATGGTTTTGGTGGAATTTGGGTTGTGTATGGTTGTTTGTTTGGATATTGTGTTTTTGATGTGATTTTGTGTATGGCTTTGGGGAATCTTATGTAGGCTGGGATTAGATGGGATGTATATGAGTGAGTGTGATGAAGTAGGGAGAGTTGTCTCAAAAGAATTGTGTTTGGCCGAGGGTGAGGAAATTGGGATGGTGCGTGGTGTAAGTCAGCCTGACCGTGGCTGGCTTTGGTCTGGCCGAGGGAAAACAGAATTCTGGCCGAGGCTTGGTGTCCTGGGCAGTCCTGGCTGGATGTGTAAGGGCTGTTTTTAGTGGTTATTTTTGTGAGACTTATGTAGGATAAAAGTAGGGTGGAAGTACGCTGAGTTGATGAAGGTGCCACAAGTATGATTACTTGATAAGTCGATTGTTGTTTGCCACAAAGTAGGAACTTTGATAAGAACTTTTGATTTCTTGGTTCAACCAAGAAGCTAGGAGAGAATTCTCACTAAGCACTTTTTTCATAAAAATCCAAGGTGTCTTATTCAAGCTTCAATGTGCAATACATATAGCAGGGGCTGGCCAGAATGGCTCCCACGAAAATAATGTCAAGAATCAATGCACAAACTAAAGCTATGGCTGCCGTTTTGGATTCAGCCTTTACAATCCGAATTTTGAATTATTACTACTAATAACAATAAGCAAAGACCATGGAAATAATCACATGGCTCATTCAAATGTAGCTTCACGTGATGGTCTCAAAAAGGAAACAATGGAATTTGTTATTGAATGCAATGAAGAGGCTGTTGTGTGTTGGCTTGAATTTGAATTTGCCTTAACTCCTCTTGATTGCTGAGTTTGGAAGGTTTTAATGGCCCATTTAAACACATGCTTTATTCTTGATCTGAATTGAATTTGTTCATCAATATGCCTTTAATAATTTGAATTTGTGTAATCGCTTCAATATGTTGGCTGGCCGAATTTGGCAGGCCTTGATGGCAAATGGAGAATTTGTTTTTAATTTTGAATCACCACCATTAACAATAAGCTAAGCTTTAGGAAAGTTACACGCCTCATTTAAGTTGCAGCATCAGCCTGGCTTCCCAATATGGTAACTTCGGCCATGCTCATGAATGTGCTTTACATGGCTCATTTAAGTGCAGCATCAACGTGTCCTCCCCATATGGTAACTTCTGCCATGCTCATGAATATGCATTTGTTAGTCTTTAGTGTGTTCTCTTAATAAGGTAACCTTGGTCAAGCTCATGAATGTACTTTATCTCTTTATGGCCGAGTTTGGTAAGCCTACACATAACACAATTGTTAGTATTTATTCATATATTTCATAAGGTAAATAAACATAAACATTAATAATTTATTTGGGCTTGCATAAAATAAACACAACCGTGGTTTTAGACCACTTATTAAAATAAGCAACATGGAAAAACTAGCTTATGCTTTCCCCTCTTAGCCGTGGCCTTCAAGGGGTGTGGCCTCCTCAAGCATGAGGCAATTTATGGGCTTTGTGTCGACACTTGGCCCAATTGAAGCTTGGATATGTAGCACTAGTTGCCCAAGTGTGTTTCCGGCCTTCTTGGCCTTGGCCCGAGTCATGGGCCCACCTAGGCCCATTAATTCATCCATGTTGATTGATTTGGGTGAGTCGCGATCATCCCCTCCTACTTGGACTGAATTCGACCTCGAATCAAGGTCTTCTTCACCTGTTTCAAACAAAGAAAGGTCAGCAACATTAAAGCTGGCACTAACATTGCCATAATCACTTGGTCCGTCCCCTCTGGCATGAACTTTAGATTTCTGTTGGGAGGGAAGCCTTTCTTTTCTCATATGAACCCAGACTAGGTCTCCGGGTTCGAAGATGAGCTCTTTTCAACTCTTGTTGGCTTGCTTAGCATAGCCTTCATTTCGTTTTTCAATCTTGGCTTTTACTTGTTCATGAAGCCGTTTTATGTATTCGGCTTTGGCCTTGCCATCCTTACGTTTTAGGGTAGTAGAATCATCTAGAGGTAGTAAGTCCAGCGGGGTCAAAGGATTGAACCCATATACAAAGAAGTTTGGGAGTGATTTCTGCTTAAAAGTAGCCACAAAGAAGTTTGGGGGTTCTTTGTGCTTAAAACTGCCACAAAGAAGTTTGGGAGTGATTTGTGTTTAAAAGTAGCCACAAACAACTCTGGGAGTTATTTGTGCGTAAAAGTAGCCTCAAACAACTTTGGGAGTAATTTTTGCTGAAAACTAGCCACTAAGTAGTTTGGGAGTTATTTGTCCTGAAAACTAGCCACAAAGAAGTTTGGGAGTTATTTGTGCTTAAAACTAGCCATAAAGAAGTTTGGGATCTATTTGTGCTTAAAAGTAGCCACAAACAACTTTTGGAGTTATTTGTGTTGAAAACTAGCCACAAAGAAGTTTGGGAGTAATTTTTGCTAAAATCTAGCCACTAAGTAGTTTGGGAGTTATTTGTGCTGAAACCTAGCCACAAAGAAGTTTGGGAGTTATTTGTGCTTAAAAGTAGCCACAAACAACTTTGGGAGTTATTTGTGCTGAAAACTAGCCACAAAGAAGTTTGGGATCTATTTGTGCTTAAAAGTAGTCACAAACAACTTTTGGAGTTATTTGTGCTGAAAACTAGCCACAAAGAAGTTTGGGAGTAATTTTTGCTAAAAGATAGCCACTAAGTAGTTTGGGAGTTATTTGTACTGAATACTAGACACAAAGAAGTTTGGGAGTTATTTGTGCTTAGAAGTAGCCACAAACAACTTTGGGAGTTATTTGTGCGTAAAATAGCCACAAACAACTTTTGGAATTATTTGTGCTGAAAACTAGCCACAAAGAAGTTTGGGATCTATTTGTGCTTAAAAGTATCCACAAAGAAGTTTGGGAGTTATTTGTGCTTAAAACTAGCCACAAAGAAGTTTGGGAGTTATTTGTGCTTAAAAGTAGCCACAAAGAAGTTTGGGAGTTATTTGTGCTCAAAAGTAGCCACAAACAACTTTTGGAATTATTTGTGCTTAAAAGTAGCCACAAAAAACTTTGGGATCTATTTGTGCTTAAAAGTAGCCACAAACAACTTTGGGAGTTATTTGTGCTGAAAACTTGGCACAAAGAAGTTTGGGAGTAATATTTGCTGAAAACTAGCCACAAAGTAGTTTGGGAGTAATTTTTGCTGAAAACTAGCCACAAAGTAGTTTTGGAGTAATTTATGCTGAAAACTAGCTACAAAGAAGTTTGGGAGTGATTTGTGCTTAAAAGTAGCCACAAAGAATTTTGGGAGTTATTTGTGCTTAAAACTAGCCTTAAAGAAGTTTGGGAGTAATTTTTGCTGAAAACTAGCGACAAAGAAGTTTGTGAGTTATTTGTCCTGATGATAGCAACCCACCAAGGCCCATCAAAACTTAACCTAGTAACTAGGACCCACCCATCACCTTACCGGCTACAATGGTTAAATGAGGTCGGAGAAATGACCGTTAACCAGCACGCCGAGGTCCCATTTTCCATTGGGAACTATGTGGACACCGTATTGTGTGACGTAGTCACAATGGAGGCCAGCCACATGCTATTAGGCAGGCCATGGCAGTACGATAGGAAAGCCATTTATGATGGGTTTTCCAACAAATATACTTTTGTATTTTTTGATAAAAAAATTGTACTCTCACCCTTGTCCCCAAAACAAGTGAGTGAGGACCAAAAAAAGTTAAAAGAGAAAATGGATCAAGAAAAAAAGTATGATCCATAAAAAAATAGAAAAAGAAAAGAAAAATCAAAAAAAAGAAGAAGAAAAAAAGATTGAAAAGAAGAAAGAGAAGGAAAAGGGTATATTAGCCTATCCGGGCGAAATAAAGGGTGCTTTATTCTCAAAGCCACCCTCATATGTTCTTTATTGCAATGATTTTAAACTAACCGATTCTTCTGTTTCTAAAGAGCTGTCAATCTTGGCAAAAGGTTCTTTGCAGGATAAAAACGGTGTACAAGAACACCAAAAGGAGATCCTAGTGCCCAAGGAAAATAAAAGCTGGAGGGTGTGCACGGACTCCCCAATCACTTACTGCAATCAGAAGTTGGGAGGACCTACTTGTAACCGCTCCTTGTACGGTAAAGAACTGTATGCCTTGGTAAGGGCATTACAGACTTGGCAGCAATACCAGCTACCAAGAGAACTTATAATATATAGTGACCCTGAATCACTTAAATTTTTGAAAGGGCAAGGCAAGCTGAATAAGCGCCATGCCAGGCAGGTTAAATTTTTGGAGCAATCTCCTTGTGTGTCAAAGCATAAGCGGGGAAAGGCCAACATTGTGGCCAATGCACTCCCTAGGAGACAACTTTTGCTACCCACGCTCGAGACCAACCTATATGGTCTCAAGATCTTAAAGGATCCTTATTTACCTCATGCTGAATTAAACCAGAATTGTGTGAGTCCTGTTGGGGATGGATCCTATAGGCACAAGAATCTCCTTTTCAAGGAAAATCGCCTATGTGTACAGAAGAGTACAAGGGGTAAACCACAAGGGTTTTACACACCCCTACCCCATCCTAAACCACCATGGATTGCCCTATCCATGTATTTTGAGGTGACCCTACCCAGGATCAAACATGCTAAGGGTCTTAATCATGCTTATGAAATTATTATTCCGAGTGTTTATGGCAATGTTAGTGCCAACCTTAGTGTTGCTGATCTTTCTCTTTTTGATACAAGTAATGAAGACCTTGATTCGAGGTCGAATTCAGTCCAAGAAGGAGGGGATGATAGCAACCAACCAAGGCCCATCAATCTAGATGACCTAGTGGGCCTAGGAGGAGCCATAACTCGGGCTAGGGCTAAGAAGGCCCAAGACACATTGGGCCAACTAGTACTAAACATCCAAGCAGCCATTGGGCCAAGTGACACCACAAGGCCCATAACTTGCCTCATCCTAGAGGACACTCCCCTTGAAGGCCACGGCCAAACAAGGGAAAATTAAGGCCTTGGATGCTAATTTTTATTTTTCAAATAAGTGGCTTTAAGTCCACAAGCTTTATTTAATAGTTGCCTTAAATTATTTGCATTAACCTTAATTTTTATGTGTAGGAATAATATGGCCAAGCTGATTTTTCCACATGGCAAAATTCCAAGGATTAAAGCTGATCACCAAATCAGCCATGGCTTTATTGAATTAATAAGGAGAGACAACAATCCCACCTTTTCAACCCAAGGCATTGAAGGCACGGCCAGCACATGTAGAAATGAGAACATGGCCAAAGCATTTATGGCACATCCCATATTCTTTGCCCCATGTTTTAGGCCATTTTAATTGAGCCATTACTATAGATATTTCGGCCAAGCTACAAAAAGGGAAGGCATTCAAGGCTAGTTTTAAATTCAAACAACCATTGAAGGCACACATCCCATATTTTCAGCCATGCCTTAAAAGCTCTAACATGCAACACGGCCAAGGCATTAATACATGGGAATTCAAATTCAAACCATGAATTAAAGGCCTCCAACATACAACACGGCCAGGCCATTAACACATGGGATTTTAAATTCAAAAGAGCATTAAGGACATACTCCTTGTTTTCAGCCTAGGAGTTAAATGAAACCAACCACACGGCCAAGGCATGTAGCTTGAGGATTTCAAATTCAAATAAGGCATTCAATGAGGCCTTATTCTTCTCTTCGGCTTCAATACCAAAGCCACATGTGCTAAATACAAGGGAATTCAAACTGTGGCTTCAAGACAAAGGCAAGAAGCATGGAAAGACTTTAAGTAGCATTTGAATAAGATGTCTACATTCATCCAAGGCATTCAGATTGCAAGCCACACGTGGAGACAAGCCTTCCTTGTTTTCAGCTTGTAATAAGTCTCATGCTTTATGGCCAAATAATGCACTTATTATTGTAGTCTTAATTGTATGCATTTGAATTTCAAAACACATGTAAATGCTCATGGAATTCGTGAAGCCTTAGGAGGCTAGCCCATCCTATATGTATGAATTCTGAACATGGAATGAACAAGTTGAATTTTATGCAAAAATATTTTAGTGAGAATTCTCTCCTAAGTGTCTTGGTTGAACCAAGAGTATTGTTCTTATCAAACATCCTTGTTTTGTGGCGAACCTCATCAGGCTTATCAAACAAAACCTTGTTTGTGGCGCCATTCATCTTCTATCTTCATCATCTTCTTTTATCCAAACCAACCAAACTCCATTAACCTTTAAGCCTAGCCTCGGCCAAACACAATACCTTACCCAACAACACCCATTCTCGGCCTAAAACAACCAACCAACAAACCATATCCTCTCAGCAAAACATCACCCCTCATACACACTTACCCTTCCCTCGGCCAAACATCAAAACACTAGTCCTTAGCCTTCATCAAACCGAAAGCCCACCCCAAAACACAAACAACCCAAAACAGCCAACAAAAAGAGTCTAAAGTGTCTTGAATCAAAGCTTCAAACAAAACGATCAAGTATAAATACCAACCCCCACAAGGAGGTTGCTATCACCTGAAAACTAGCCACAAAGAAGTTTGGGATCTATTTGTGCTTAAAAGTACCCACAAACTGATAACAACCTCCTTGTGGGGGTTGATATGCTTTCACGATCGTTTTTGTTTGGAATGTGTTCTAGGGGGAATTCGGGTTGTGTTTGGTTGTTTGTGTGGGTATTTTGCTGCGGATATGGTTTTGTGTATGGCTTAGGGGTTTTGATGAGTTTGGCAATTAGGCTGAGTGTAGTTTTGGTAGGCAGGTTAGTGTAAGGTCTATGGTGTCACTGTTTTGGGTTTGGCCGAGAGCTTGGAGACTGGTTGTGCGTGGGACAAAGCCAACATGAACGAGGCTGGTCTTGGGTTGGCCGATGAGATAAGAATCCTAGCCGAGGCTTGATGGTCCTGGGCAGTTTCTGGTTGGAACGAAATTTGGTCGTTTGTTTATTGGTTTTTGTATATGATTTGTGTTAGGATAGAAGAAATATGAAGATAGGCTGAGATGATGAGGGCGCCACAAGTAGGGATACTTGATAAGCCAATTCGATGTTCGCCACAAAGAAGGATCTTTGATAAGAACTTAAGTTTTTGTTGGTTCAACCAAGAAGCTAGAAGAGAATTCTCACTAAGCAAAATTATCATAAAATTCCAAGCTATTTTATTAAAAGGCATTCATTGAGTACATATAGTGAGGGCTGGCCTAAAGGCTCCCTTGTTACTTAAAACCGTGAATTGATTGCCTAGCTAAGACTTGGCTGGCCGTTTTTGAGTCAGCCTTACATTTGCCTTGAGAATTTCGAATTGCCCATTATCATTCAGCAAAGAACTAGGGCTGTAATGAATCAGCCTCTTAAAATAAAATTTAAATTCAAATTACATCATAGCAAAAGACAAGGGACAAATTTCATGGGTCATTTATGTTGGTCTTCACATGTTGTCTTCTTTAGTGATATTTCGTGTATCCTCCATGCCTTTGTTCTTACTCAACGTGGGCTGACCTCAAGGAAAATTGAATGGATGAAATAAAGTGCCTTTATCCCCTTGATAGCCGAGTATGGGAAGAATTTAACTTGCTGGCCACATTTTGGTTAAGCCATTATGTTGGCTGAATCTTGAATTTGAATTAGTGATTCAAATTAGGCAACAAATAATTGTATAGTTATTGCCCAGGTTTGAATTGACTCCTTAATGATGTGCACTCCCAATAAGGCAACAATCAACACGGCATTGTAAATTTATGGAAAGAAATAACCTTGTTGACCACGGCTTGGGGAAGTCATTAAGCTGGTTGAATTTGAATTGATTTTGTGACCAATAAGGCAATCCAAATGATTTTCTAATAATTGTCCAATTTGAATGTGATTCTTCAATTGATTGTGATCTCAAAAAGGCAACAAGTGCAAATGCTCCTCTCCACTTTTGGCAGCCGAATTAGGCAATGTTGTAATGTGTTTTCTTGATAAGGCAAGTCTTGCCACGCCCATTGAATCAGTTCAATTCGTCCTAGCCAAGTCTTGCTCACTTTGATCCTACGGCTGGCCTTTGTTGAAGTTCCTCCATTTATCCACACGGCTGGCCAATGTAAAGTGTGCCTAAAAAGACAAGCAAGTTCACATTAATAAGTGTCAAGCTATAAAATTAAGACAAACTCCTATTGGAATAAAATAAATAAGCTTAAACGTGGTGTTGAACCACTTATTTAAAACAAGCAATATGGAACAAAAAAAATTTAAGCTTTCCCCTCTTGGCCGTGGCCTTCAAGGGGTGTGGCTCCTCAAGCATGATGCAATTTATGGGCTTTGTGTTAACACTTGGCCCAATTGAAGCTTGGATATGTAGCAATAGTTGCCCAATAGTGTTTCGAGCCTTCTTGGCCTTGGCCCGAGTCATGGGCCCACCTAGGCCCATTAATTCATCCAAGTTGATTGATTTGGGTGAGTTGCCATCACAAACAACTTTGGGAGTTATTTGTGCTGAAAACTAGCCACAAAGAAGTTTGGGAGTAATTTCTGCAAAAAACTAGCCACTAAGTAGTTTGGGAGTTATTTGTGCTCATAGGTATCCACAAACAACTTTTGGAATTATTTGTGCTGAAAACTAGCCACAAAGAAGTTTGGGATCTATTTGTGCTTAAAAGTATCCACAAACAACTTTAGGAGTTATTTGTGCTGAAAATTAGCCACAAAGAAGTTTGGGAGTTATTTGTGTTGAAAACTAGCAACAAAGAAGTTTGGGAATTATTTGTGCTTAAAAGTAGACACAAACAACTTTGGGAAATATGTGTGCTGAAAACTAGCCACAAAGAAGTTTGGGAGTTAGTTGTGCTCAAAAGTAGCCACAAACAACTTTTGGAGTTATTTGTGTTGAAAACTAGCCACTAAGAAGTTTGGGAGTTATTTGTGTTTAAAAGTAGCCACAAACAACTTTTGGAATTATGTGTGCTTAAAACTGCCACAAATAAGTTTGGGAGTGATTTGTACTTAAAAGTAACCACAAACAACTTTGGGAGTTATTTGTGCGTAAAAGTAGCCACAAACAACTTTGGGAGTTATTTGTGTTGAAAACTAGCCACTAAGAAGTTTGGGAGTTATTTGTGTTTAAAAGTAGCCACAAACAACTTTTGGAGTTATTCGTGTTGAAAAGTAGCCACACACAACTTTTGGAGTTATTTGTGCGTAAAAGTAGCCACAAACAACTTTGGGAGTATTTTTTGTTGAAAACTAGCCACAAAGAAGTTTGGGAGTTATTTGTCGTGAAAACTAGCCACAAACAAGTTTGGGAGTTATTTGTGCCTAAATCTAGCCACAAAGAAGTTTGGGATCTATTTGTGCTTAAAAGTAGCCACAAACAACTTTGGGAGTTATTTGTGCAGAAAACTAGCCACAAAGAAGTTTGGGAGTAATTTTTGCTAAAAACTAGCAACTAAGTTGTATGGGACTTATTTGTGCTCAAAAGTAGCCACAAACAACTTTTGGAATTATTTGTGCTGAAAACTAGCCACAAAGAAGTTTGGGATCTATTTGTGCTTAAAAGTATCCACAAACAACTTTGGGAGTTATTTGTGCTGAAAATTCGCCACAAAGAAGTTTGGGAGTTATTGGTGTTGAAAACTAGCAACAAAGAAGTTTGGGAATTATTTGTGCTTAAAAGTAGACACAAACAACTTTGGGAAATATGTGTGCTGAAAACTAGCCACAAAGAAGTTTGGGAGTTAGTTGTGCTCAAAAGTAGCCACAAACAACTTTGCGAATTATTTGTGCTGAAAACTAACCACAAAGAAGTTTGGGATCTATTTGTGCATAAAAGTAGCCACAAACAAATTTGGGAGTTATTTGTGCTGAAAACTAGCAACAAAGAAGTTCGGGAGTAATTTTTGCTGAAAACTAGCCACAAAGTAGTTTGTGATGACAACCTCAGGGGGGTGATTGCCTTTTTGACAATTCTCCTTTTTGAGAGAATTGCTTGGACCGTTTCTTGCTTGGAACTCTTATGATTTTATTTGAATTTGTACTTGGAAATTTATTGAATGCGGAAGTGTATGATTTGTGTTTTGGGTTGATATTTGTTTAAGGGGTAAAGAACAAGAATGTGGATGGGGGGGGGGGGTATGAAAGGTGGGGCGCCACAAACAATAAGTGTTTGATAAGCCTGCGAAGTTCGCCACAAGCTAACTAGGTAACTTGATAGGAACGGTTCCTTGGCTTAGCCAAGAATGCTAGGAGACTCACTCACTAACTCAGGAAGTTAATCCAGAATAATTCAATATCAACTTAACTTTATTAATGACTAAAACGAAATACATATAGAAGAAGAAACTAGGATTAGGGTTCCCACAAGTTGGGCCTCAAATCCACATAAGATAATGCTAAATTTAGACTAAGATAATTCAAAGCTAAAAACTAGGAAGAATTCAAACTAAGTCAAATCCTAATTCTATCTTCTCCTTGGAGGCTTGACCTAGATGGTGTAGTCCTTGCTTTTGAATTGGCCACGTGTGGATGCCTTGGAATATGCTTGGCCGAAATTCAAGGAATCCTCTTTTGGGGAATGATTCTTTGATGAGTCACTTGAAGATAGATTAGATTAAGTGATAGCAACCTCCTTGTGGGGGTTGGTATTTCACTTTGATCGTTTGCTTGAAGTTTGCTTTTGGGATGAAATGATATGTTTTTGTTGGCTGTTTTTGGATGTTTATGTGTTTGGGATGGCTTTGGGTCATTTGGGATGGATATAGGTGGTTTTAGGCCATGGTTGTGTATGGAATTCGGTTGGGATGTGTTTGGGTTGAATGTAGGCCGAGAATATGTGTTTTGGGATGAGTGGGGTTGTAGTCTTTGTGTTAGGCCGAAACTTTGCTTTGTTGGCTATGGAGTTTTGTTGGCTAGGATAAAAGAAGATGATGAAGATTGAAAAGATGAAGGCGCCACAAACATGAGTGTTTGATAAGTCTAAAGAGGTTCGCCACAAACAAGGATGTTTGATAAGAACTATAAACTTGGTTAAACCAAGAACTTAGGAGAAAAACTCACTAATATGTTTTGCATAAAAATCAACTTGGTTTCATTCCATATTCTGAATTCATACTTATAGGAATGCCTAGCCTCCTAAGGCTGCCGAAGTTAATGTCTCATTACACTTGATTTCAAATTCAAATGCCTAATTCAATGATATAATTCGGCCATAAAGCATACAAATTATTAAAAGCTAATTCTAAGGGGTGCTTGTCTCCACGTGTGGATTGGAGCCTGAATTGCCAATGTATGTGGACATCCTCTTCCAAAAGCTCCTTTAAGTCTTTCCATGCTTCTTGCCTTTGCCTTGAAGCCATGGTTTGAAATCCCTTAAGTTTAGCACATGTGGTTTTTATTGCATTGAAGCCGAGAGGAGAGTAAGGAGTGTCTTTAATTCTTGTTTGAATTTGAAATCCCCATTTTTAAACTCCTTGGCCGTGTTGTAGGCTGCTTTTAATTACTAGGCGGAAAACAAGGGCCTTGTCTTGATTGCACTTTGAATTCAAATTCCAGCCAGGCTTTAATGTATTTGGCACACAACAAGGAGCAAGAACCAAGGCTGAAAAAGTGGCGCCTAAGCCAAGCATGAGGCGGAGAATCTGGGCTGGTCTTAAAGGCTTGGTTAAGGCTGATGCGTGTCTGGCCAGGTCAGCATGAGTCAGCCTAGCTATAATTCTGGTCCAGCGTGGCTTTGGGCTTTGGCCAATTTATTCCTGCACATAAATTCAAAGCCAATGAGAATATATTAAAGCAAGTATTAAATGAAGAGCTTGTGGTCTTAAAGCCACTTATTTAAAACATAAAAATTAACATCCAAGGTCTTAGATTTCCCTTGCTTGGCCGTGGCCTTCAAGGGGAGTGTCCTCTAAGATGAGGCAAGTTATGGGCCTTGTGGTGTCACTTGGCCCAATGGTTGCTTGGATGTTTAGTACTAGTTGGCCCAATGTGTCTTGGGCCTTCTTAGCCTTAGCCCGAGTTATGGCTCCTCCTAGGCCCACTAGGTCATCTAGGTTGATGGGCCATGGTGGGTTGCTATCATCCCCTCCTTCTTGGATTGGATTCGACCTCGAATCAAGGTCTTCATTACCTGTATCAAAAAGAGAAAGATCAGCAACATTAAAAGTGGCACTAACATTGCCATAACCACTCGGTATATCAATCTTATAGGCATTATTATTGATCCTTTCAAGGACCTCGAATGGTCCATCCCCTCTTGGTTGAAGCTTAGACTTCCGTTGTGAGGGGAACCTTTCTTTCCGCATGTGAACCCAGACTAGGTCTCCAGGTTCGAAGATAACCTCTTTTCCACCCTTATTGGCTTGCCTAGCATAACCCTCATTCTTTTTTTGAATTTTGGCCTTTATCTCCTCGTGAAGCCGTTTAACATATTCGGCTTTGGCCTTACCATCCTTATGTTTAAGGGTATTAGAGTCATTTAGAGGTAGTAAGTCCAGTGGGGTTAAATGGTTGAACCCATACACTACCTCAAAAGGTGAGCATCCCGTGGTGCTGTGGATTGTCCTATTATAAGCAAACTCCACATGAGGTAGGCTTTCTTCCCAAGCCTTGAGGTTTTTCTTTAAAACTGCCCTTAGAAGTGTGGACAGTACTCGGTTTACTACCTCAGTTTGGCCATCTGTTTGAGGATGGCAAGTAGTGGAGAATAGGAGTTTAGTTCCTAATTTTCCCCACAGGGTCCTCCAGAAATGACTAAGGAACTTAGTGTCCCTATCACTTACAATACTTCTCGGGAGGCCATGGAGCCTCACAATCTCTTTGAAAAAGAGATCCGCCACATGGCAATCATCATCAACCTTTTTACAAGGTATAAAATGTGCCATTTTTGAAAATCGATCCACTACAACAAAGATGGAATCCTTGCCGTTTCGAGTCCTGGGTAAAGCCACTACAAAATCCATGGATATGTCTAACCATGGTGATTCAGGAACGGGTAAGGGCGTATAAAGCCCATGTGGCATCCCTTTGGACTTGGCCCTCTTGCAGATTAGACACTGCTCACAGTGCTTTCGCACATCCCTTTTCATTTTGGGCCAGTAAAAATGCTCCTTGAGCATGTCAAGGGTTTTAGGGATTCCGAAGTGTCCCATTAACCCTCCTTCATGAGACTCCTTAACAAGCAAGTCTCGAATAGAACTCTTAGGCACACACAAGCGGTTTTCCTTGAAAAGGAACCCTTCGTGCCTATAGTACCCATCAACAGCAATACTCACGCATTTATTATATAAATCAGAAAATTCAGAATCATGCAAGTAAAGCTCTTTTAGAAACTCGAGACCATACAGTTTAGTCTCGAGGATGGAGAGCAGGATATGCCTCCGAGATAGAGCATCTGCCACTGTATTGGCTTTTCCCTTCTTATGCTTTAAAACATAAGGGAATTGCTCTAGAAATTCAACCCACTTGGCATGGCGCTTGTTAAGCTTGCCTTGCCCTTTTAAATACTTTAGCGACTCATGGTCACTATGTATTACAAATTCCTTGGACAACAGATAGTGTTGCCAAGTCTGTAATGCCCTTACCAAGGCATACAGTTCCTTATCATAGGTGGAGTAATTCAAGGACGGGCCTCCTAGCTTTTCACTGAAATACGCAATCGGATGTCCTTCCTGCAACAAAACAGCTCCAATACCTACGTTAGAAGCATCACATTCTATCTCAAAAGATTTTACGAAATTAGGTAAAGATAGAACAGGGGCGTTAGTTAAACGCTCCTTTAGCCTCTGAAAGGCTTCCTCTTGTTTTCCCCCCATTTAAAACTGACATTCTTTTTAACTACCTCATTGAGAGGCGCGGCTATAGTACTGAAGTCCTTAACGAACCTCCTATAGAAGCTTGCCAAGCCATGGAAGCTTCTCACATCCGTAACTGTCATGGGGGTAGGCCAATCCTGGATGGCCTTAATCTTTTCTTGGTCCACATGGACCCCCTTTTTATTGATTAAGAAACCTAGAAAAATTACATGATCAACATAAAACGAACATTTTTCTAGATTCGCATAGAGCTTGTCAGCCCTTAGTACGAGCAAAACACTTCTCAAGTGTTCATGATGCTCATCCTCAGTTTTACTGTAGATTAGGATGTCGTCAAAGTAAACGACCACAAATTTTCCCAGAATATCCTTGAGCACATGGTTCATTAACCTCATAAATATGCTTGGGGCATTAGTTAGCCCGAAGGGCATAACCAGCCATTCATATAGACCCGACTTTGTTTTAAAAGCGGTCTTCCATTCATCCCCCTCCCTTATCCTTATTTGGTGATATCCACTTTTTAAATCAATTTTACTAAAAATACATGCACCATATAAGTCATCTAATAAATCATCAAGTCTAGGGATAGGGTGTCGATACTTTACAGTGATGTTATTGATGGCCCGGCAGTCCGTGCACATCCTCCAGCTTCCATTCTTCTTGGGTACCAAGATCACTAGCACCGCACAGGGGCTCATGCTTTGTTGGACCCAACCCTTTTCCATAAGCTCATCGATCTACTTCTGTATTTCCTGTGTATCATGGGGGTTGCTCCTATAGGCAGGCCTATTGGGCAAAGAAGCCCCCGGAATGAGATCGATATGATGCTCAATTCCCCTTAAAGGTGGTAATCCCCGTGGGATTTCCTTAGGGAACACATCATCGAACTCTTTTAAAAATCCATTAACAAAGGGTGATAATTCATCAGAAACAGAGACAAAAGTTAGCATAACATCATGACAGTATAGTAAATATAAGGGTTGCTTTGTGATTAAAGCACCCTTGACTTCACCTCGAGAGGCTAAATAACTGCTTTTCTTTTCCTTTTCTTCTTTTTTTTCATTCTTTTCTTTTTCCATTTTTTTTTGTGGATCACTCTTTTTTTCTTGATCCATTTTTTCCTTTAATTTTTTTTGGTCCTCACTCACTTGTTTTGGAGACAAGGGTGAGAGTACAATTTTTTTTCTCATGAAATACAAAGGTATATTTATTGGAAAACCCATCATGGATGGCTTTCCTATCGTACTGCCATGGCCTGCCTAAAAGCATGTGGCTGGCCTCCATTGTGACTACGTCACACAGTACGGTGTCCACATATTTCCCAATGGAAAATGGGACCTCGGCTTGCAGGTTAACGGTCATTTCTCCGACCTCGCTTAACCATTGTAACCGGTAAGGTGATGGGTGGGTCCTAGTCACTAGGTTTAGCTTTGTAACCAACCTAGTACTCACCACATTGGCACAGCTGCCACCATCAATAATTAAAGAACATACATTTCCTAGAACTAAACATCTTGAATGGAAGATGTTTTCTCTTTGACTTTCCTCATTCTCCTTGACTTGGCTTCCCAGAAGCCTTCGCACCATGAGTAAGTCTCCATCCGGCATTCTTGCCTCCTCATCACTTTCTACTTCCGTGCTTGAGGCTTCAGACTCAGATTCTACCGCTCCATTCCGGAATACCATAGTCCTCCTAGTTGGGCATTGAGAAGTAATGTGCCCATGGCCCAAGCATTTGAAACACTTGATCTCCCGACTCCGGCTTGGTGCTTCTACTGTCTTCTTCCCACTAGTAGTACTCACGGCCTCCTTGCTGGTTGCACCCTCCTTCTTAGGCTTGTCCTTCCAGCTAGATGATTGGAACTTGTTGGTACTGTTAGAGTAGGCTTTTGATTTCCTCCTCTTAAGTTGTTGTTCCACCTTCATTGCTTTCTGGACCAAGTCTTCCAGCTCCACATAACTATGCAACTCCACAACATCCTGAATGTCCTGGTTGAGTCCATGAAGAAACCGTGCCATAGTAGCCTCACGGTCTTCATTGAGATTGGACCTCAATAAGGCCAATTCCATCTCCTTGTAATACTCATCTACTGACTTACTTCCTTGAGTCAACCTTTGGAGTTGGTTGAATATGTCCCTATGGTAAGATGGGGGCACAAACCTCCTCCTCATTATAGTCCTCATTTCTTCCCATGTGCTCACAGGTTGAGCACCACACCTTCTCCGATCCTTCTGGAGTTGATCCCACCAGATCATAGCATACTCCTTGAATTCAAGTGCAGCCACCTTCACCTTCTTCTCTTCTGAGTAGTCGTGGCAATCGAACACTTGTTCTACCTTCATTTCTCATTCCATGTATGCCTCTGGATTGTTCATTCCCATGAATGTGGGAATTTTGATCTGAACTCCTTCCAACTTGTCATCCCTCCTCCTTTCCCTTTGATCCTCTTCTCCATTTCTCCTTTCCCTTCTCCTCACAATTGTATTTCACTCACTCACTCACTCACTTTTTCTCTCCTTGGGGTTCTGGATTGAACCAAAAGAGTTCTAAATGGTGACCTTGTATGGCGAAACAAATAGGCTTAAAGAACACAAACTGTTTGGGGGCGGTTTTGTGGGTTATTTGTGGTTGGTGGACTGTTTTTGTGGGTTTATGAGGGGGATGGGTGTGTATATGTGGCTGGTGTGTAGTATGGTTAATAAAAACAGAAAACTTTGTGGCTTTGATTCGGCCACAAGACTTTTTTTTTGTATACTTTGATGTAGGCTCTTATTGGCTTTTGTTTTGGCCAATATGGTTATGAACCTGCATACAGAAACTTTCACACAAATAATAGAAATCGAGGCACAATTAAGATGCACCAAGTTGGCTTTTGATTTGGCCAATTGATTTTTGATGCACCTAGCACTTCAAACAATGCTAGCTCTGATACCACTTGATAGCAACCTCCTTGTGGGGGTTGGTATTTCACTTTGATCGTTTGCTTGAAGTTTGCTTTTGGGATGAAATGATATGTTTTTGTTGGCTGTTTTTGGATGTTTATGTGTTTGGGATGGCTTTGGGATGGATATAGGTGGTTTTAGGCCATGGTTGTGTATGGAATTCGGTTAGGATGTATTTGGGTTGAATGTAGGCCGAGAATATGTGTTTTGGGATGAGTGGGGTTGTAGTCTTTGTGTTAGGCCGAGACTTTGCTTTGTTGGCTATGGAGTTTTGTTGGCTAGGATAAAAGAAGATGATGAAGATTGAAAAGATGAAGGCGCACAAACATGAGTGTTTGATAAGCCTAAAGAGGTTCGCCACAAACAAGGATGTTTGATAAGAACTATAAACTTGGTTAAACCAAGAACTTAGGAGAAAAACTCACTAATATGTTTTGCATAAAAATCAACTTGGTTTCATTCCATATTCTGAATTCATACATATAGGAATGCCTAGCCTCCTAAGGCTGCCGAAGTTAATGTCTCATTACACTTGATTTCAAATTCAAATGCCTAATTCAATGATATAATTCGGCCATAAAGCATACAAATTATTAAAAGCTAATTCTAAGGGGTGCTTGTCTCCACGTGTGGATTGGAGCCTGAATTGCCAATGTATGTGGACATCCTCTTCCAAAAGCTCCTTTAAGTCTTTCCATGCTTCTTGCCTTTGCCTTGAAGCCATGGTTTGAAATCCCTTAAGTTTAGCACATGTGGTTTTTATTGCATTGAAGCCGAGAGGAGAGTAAGGAGTGTCTTTAATTCTTGTTTGAATTTGAAATCCCCATTTTTAAACTCCTTGGCCGTGTTGTAGGCTGCTTTTAATTACTAGGCGGAAAACAAGGGCCTTGTCTTGATTGCACTTTGAATTCAAATTCCAGCCAGGCTTTAATGTATTTGGCACACAACAAGGAGCAAGAACCAAGGCTGAAAAAGTGGCGCCTAAGCCAAGCATGAGGCGAAGAATCTGGGCTGGTCTTAAAGGCTTGGTTAAGGCTGATGCGTGTCTGGCCTGGTCAGCATGAGTCAGCCTAGCTATAATTCTGGTCCAGCGTGGCTTTGGGCTTTGGCCAATTTATTCCTGCACATAAATTCAAAGCCAATGAGAATATATTAAAGCAAGTATTAAATGAAGAGCTTGTGGTCTTAAAGCCACTTATTTAAAACATAAAAATTAACATCCAAGGTCTTAGATTTCCCTTGCTTGGCCGTGGCCTTCAAGGGGAGTGTCCTCTAAGATGAGGCAAGTTATGGGCCTTGTGGTGTCACTTGGCCCAATGGTTGCTTGGATGTTTAGTACTAGTTGGCCCAATGTGTCTTGGGCCTTCTTAGCCTTAGCCCGAGTTATGGCTCCTCCTAGGCCCACTAGGTCATCTAGGTTGATGGGCCATGGTGGGTTGCTATCATTAAGTCTTTAGAAGACTTTATCCATGACTTGAAGTTCAGATTGACTTGGCCTATTTTTAAGGAATCCTTATTTTGGAAGGATTCTTGATAAGCCACTTGAAGATAAGCCTAGATTAAGTCTTTAGAAGACTTTATCTCTCCATTCGAAATTGGTGGCTTGTAGATAGATTAGCTTTTCACTTGGCCTAAAATTAAGGAATCCTTATTTTGGTAAGGATCCTTGATGAGACACTTGGATGCCTTGATCCTTAAGTCTTGTGATGATTTAATCTTCATCTCAAATTCGAATTTCAAATTTGAATTTGAATTTCAAATTTCAATTTCAATTTCCCTCCAAATGCTTTGAATATCAAATTTGACTTTCCCTCCAAATGCATTGATCACTTGGGCCTTGATGTTCCTTAGGTTTGGCTTAAGGTGTTTTTGGTGCTTGGGCCTGTTTGGGCTTAGTCCTGAAACACTTAGCACACAATTGTTTTCTTCTATACAATTTTATTCAAAAGAAAATAAATAACTTAACTTTAAATAACAATAATTAAATTATCCTAGTTTAATGCTGAATTAAGAAATCCTAAGCTACTCATGAGATATAATTCTCATTTATTGAACATAAAATAAAATAGTTGACTCAAGGACATAAATGTCCTTTAAGCCCACGAATTCTAGGGTCAATGGAGTCCTTGGTGAGCTTGTTTAGACCTGACTTGGCCCTGGTTTGAGCCATGGGACCCTCTTGGTCTTGGCTGCCCCTTGAATCAAGGGTTGCCCCTAGTTGGTTGTCATCAGTTTGGGAGTTATTTGTGCTGAAAACTAGCTACAATGAAGTTTTGGGAGTGATTTGTGCTTAAAAGTAGCCACAAAGAAGTTTGGGTGTTATTTGTGCTTAAAACTGCCACAAAGAAGATTGGGAGTGATTTGTGCTTAAAAGTAGCCACAAACAACTTTGGGAGTTATTTGTGCGTAAAAGTAGGCACAAACAACTTTGGGAGTTATTTGTGTTTAAAACTAGCCACTAAGAAGTTTGGGAGTTATTTGTGTTTAAAAGTAGCCACAAACAACTTTGGGAGTTATTTGTGTTGAAAACTAGCCACTAAGAAGTTTGGGAGTTATTTGTGCTTAAAAGTAGCCACAAACAACTTTTGGAATTATGTGTGCTGAAAACTAGCCACAAAGAAGTTTGGGAGTTATTTGTGCTTAAAAGTATCCACAAACAACTTTGGGAGTTATTTGTGCTGAAAACTAGCCACAAAGAAGTTTGGGAGTAATTTTTGCTGGAAACTAGCGACAAAGAAGTTTGGGAGTTATATGTCCTGAAAACTAGCCACAAAGAAGTTTGGGAGTGGTTTGTTCCTAAAACTAGCCACAAAGAAGTTTGGGATCTATTTGTGCTTAAAAGTACCCACAAACAACTTTGGGAATTATTTGTGCTGAAAACTAGCCACAAAGAAGTTTGGGAGTAATTTTTGCTAAAAACTAGCCACTATGTAGTTCGGGATCTCTTTGTGCTTAAAAGTAGCTACAAACAACTTTTGGGAGTTATTTGTGTTGAAAACTAGCCACTAAGAAGTTTGGGAGTTATTTGTGTTGAAAACTAGCCACTAAGAAGTTTGGGAGTTATTTGTGTTTAAAAGTAGCCACAAACAACTTTGGGAGTTATTTGTGCTGAAAACTAGCCACAAAGAAGTTTGGGAGTAATTTTTGCTGGAAACTAGCGACAAAAAAGTTTGGGAGTTATTTGTCCTGAAAACAAGCCACAAAGAATTTTGGGATCTCTTTGTGCTTAAAAGTATCCACAAACAACTTTGGGAGTTATTTGTGTTGAAAACTAGCCACTAAGAAGTTTGGGAGTTAATTAGGTTTAAAAGTAGCCACAAACAACTTTTGGAATTATGTGTGCTGAAAACTCGCCACAAAGAAGTTTGGGAGTTATTTGTGTTTAAAACTAGCCACAAACAACTTTTGGAATTATGTGTGCTTAAAACTGCCACAAAGAAGTTTGGGAGTGATTTGTGCTTAAAAATAGCCACAAACAACTTTGGGAGTTATTTGTGCGCAAATGTAGCCACAAACAACTTTGGGAGTTATTCGTGTTGAAAACTAGCCACTAAGAAGTTTGGGAGTTATTTGTGTTTAAAAGTAGCCACAAACAACTTTTGGAATTATGTGTGCTGAAAACTCGCCACAAAGAAGTTTGTGAGTTATTTGTTCTTAAAAGTATCCACGAACAACTTTGCGAGTTATTTGTGCTGAAAACTAGCCACAAAGAAGTTTGGGAGTAATTTTTGCTGAAAACTAGCGACAAAGACGTTTGGGAGTTGTTTGTCCTGAAAACTAGCCACAAAGAAGTTTGGGAGTTGTTTGTTCCTAAAACTAGCCACAAAGAAGTTTGGGATCTATTTGTGCTTAAAAGTACCCACAAACAACTTTGGGAATTATTTGTGCTGAAAAGTAGCCACAAAGAAGTTTGGGAGTAATTTTTGCTAAAAACTAGCCACTCTGTAGTTTGGGAGTTATTTGTGCTCAAAAGTAGCTACAAACAACTTTTGGAATTATTTGTGCTTAAAACTAGCCACAAAGAAGTTTGGGATCTATTTGTGCTTAAAAGTAGACACAAACAACTTTGGGAAATATGTGTGCTGAAAACTAGCCACAAAGAAGTTTGGGAGTTAGTTGTGCTCAAAAGTAGCCACAAACAACTTTAAGAATTATTTGTGCTGAAAACTAACCACAAAGAAATTTGGGATCTATTTGTGCATAAAAGTAGCCACAGACAACTTTGGGAGTTATTTGTGCTGAAAACTAGCAACAAAGAAGTTCGGGAGTAATTTTTGCTGAAAACTAGCCACAAAGTAGTTTGGGAGTTATTTGTGCTGAAAACTAGCTACAATGAATTTTGGCAGTGATTTGTGCTTAAAAGTAGCCACAAAGAAGTTTGGGAGTAATTTTTGCTAAAAACTAGCCACTAAGTAGTTTGGGAGTTATTTGTGCTCAAAAGTAGTCACAAACAACTTTTGGATTTATTTGTGCTCAAAAGTAGCCATAAACAACTTTTGGAATTATTTGTGCTGAAAACTAGACACAAAGAAGTTTGGGATCTATTTGTGCTTAAAAGTATCCACACACATGTTTGGGGGTTATTTGTGCTGAAAACTAGCCACAAAGTTGTTTGGGAGTTATTTGTGCTGAAAACTAGCTACAAAGAAGTTTGGGAGTGATTTGTGCTTAAAAGTAGCCACAAAGAAGTTTGGGTGTTATTTGTGCTTAAAACTGCCACAAAGAAGATTGGGAGTGATTTGTGCTTAAAAGTAGCCACAAACAACTTTGGGAGTTATTTGTGCGTAAAAGTAGCCACAAACAACTTTGGGAGTTATTTGTGTTGAAAACTAGCCACTAAGAAGTTTGGGAGTTATTTGTGTTTAAAAGTAGCCACAAACAACTTTGGGAGGTATTGTGTTGAAAACTAGCCACGAAGAAGTTTGGGAGTTATTTGTGTTTAAAATTAGTCACAAACAACTTTTCGAATTATGTGTGCTGAAAACTAGCCACAAAGAAGTTTGGGAGTGAGTTGTGCTTAAAAGTAGCCACGAACAACTTTGGGAGTTATTTGTGCGCAAAACTAGCCACAAAGAAGTTTGGGAGTAATTTTTGCTGAAAACTAGCGACAAAGACGTTTGGGAGTTATTTGTCCTGAAAACTAGACACAAAGAAGTTTGGGAGTCCTTTTGTTCCTAAAACTAACCACAAAGAAGTTTGGGATCTATTTGTGCTTAAAAGTACCCACAACCTTGGGAGTTATTTGTGCTGAAAACTAGCCAGAAAGAAGTTTGGGAGTAATTTTTGCTAAAAACTAGCAACTAAGTAGTTGGGATTTATTTGTGCTCAAAAGTAGCCACAAACAACTTTTGGAATTATTTGTGCCGAAAACTAGCCACAAAGAAGTTTGGGATCTATTTGTGCTTAAAAGTATCCACACACAACTTTGGGAGTTATTTGTGCTGAAAATTAGCCACAAAGAAGTTTGGGAGTTATTTGTGTTGAAAACAAGCAACAAAGAAGTTTGGGAGTTATTTGTGCTTAAAAGTAGATACAAACAACTTTGGGAAATATGTGTGCTGAAAAATAGCCACAAAGAAGTTCGGGAGTTAGTTGTGCTCAAAAGTAGCCACAAACAACTTTGCGAATTATTTGTGCTGAAAACTAACCACAAAGAAGTTTGGGATCTATTTGTGCATAAAAGTAGCCACAAACAACTTTGGGAGTTATTTGTGCTGAAAACTAGCAACAAAGAAGTTCGGGAGTAATTTTTGCTGAAAACTAGCCACAAAGTAGTTTGGGAGTTGTTTGTGCTGAAAACTAGCTACAAAGAAGTTTGGGAGTGATTTGTGCTTAAAAGTAGCCACAAAGAAGTTTGGGAGTAAGTTTTGCTATAAACTAGCCATTAAGTAGTTTGGGAGTTATTTGTGCTCAAAAGTAGCCACAAACAACTTTTGGATTTATTTGTGCTCAAAAGTAGCCACAAACAACTTTGGGAGTTATTTGTGCTCAAAACTAGCAACAAAGAAGTTCGGGAGTAATTTTTGCTGAAAACTAGCCACAAAGTTGTTTGGGAGTTATTTGTGCTGAAAACTAGCTACAAAGAAGTTTGGGAGTGATTTGTGCTTAAAAGTAGCCACAAAGAAGTTTGGGTGTTATTTGTGCTTAAAACTGTCACAAAGAAGATTGGGAGTGATTTGTGCTTAAAAGTAGCCATAAACAACTTTGGGAGTTATTTGTGCGTAAAAGTAGCCACAAACAACTTTGAGAGTTATTTATGTTGAAAACTAGCCACTAAGAAGTTTGGGAGTTATTTGTGTTTAAAAGTATCCACAAACAACTTTGGGAGTTATTTGTGTTGAAAACTAGCCACTAAGAAGTTTGGGAGTTATTTGTGTTTAAAAGTAGTCACAAACAACTTTTGGAATTATGTGTGCTGAAAACTAGCCACAAAGAAGTTTGGGAGTGAGTTGTGCTTAAAAGTAGCCACGAACAACTTTGGGAGTTATTTGTGCGCAAAACTAGCCACAAAGAAGTTTGGGAGTAATTTTTGCTGAAAACTAGCGACAAAGACGTTTGGGAGTTATCTGTCCTGAAAACTAGCCACAAAGAAGTTTGGGAGTCCTTTGTTCCTAAAACTAGCCACAAAGAAGTTTGGGATCTATTTGTGCTTAAAAGTACCCACAAACAACTTTGGGAGTTATTTGTGCTGAAAACTAGCCACAAAGAAGTTTGGGAGTAATTTTTGCTAAAAACTAGCCACTAAGTAGTTTTGGATTTATTTGTGCTCAAAAGTAGCCACAAACAACTTTTGGAATTATTTGTGCTGAAAACTATCCACAAAGAAGTTTGGGATCTATTTGTGCTTAAAAGTATCCACACACAACTTTGGGAGTTATTTGTGCTGAAAATAAGTCACAAAGAAGTTTGGGAGTTATTTGTGTTGAAAATTAACAACAAAGAAGTTTGGGAATTATTTGTGCTTAAAAGTAGATACAAACAACTTTGGGAAATATGTGTGCTGAAAACTAGCCACAAAGAAGTTTGGGAGTTAGTTGTGCTCAAAAGTAGCCACAAACAACTTTGGGAGTTATTTGTGCTGAAAACTAGCAACAAAGAAGTTCGGGAGTAATTTTTGCTGAAAACTAGCCACAAAGTAGTTTGGGAGTTATTTGTGCTGAAAACTAGCTACAAAGAAGTTTGGGAGTGATTTGTGCTTAAAGGTAGCCACAAAGAAGTTTGGGAGTAAGTTTTGCTAAAAACTAGCCACTAAGTAGTTTGGGAGTTATTTGTGCTCAAAAGTAGCCACAAACAACTTTTGGAATTATTTGTGCTGAAAACTAGCCACAAAGAAGTTTGGAATCTATTTGTGCTTAAAAGTAGCCACAAACAACTTTGGGAGTTATTTGTGATGAAAACTAGCAACAATGAAGTTCGGGAGTAATTTTTGCTGAAAACTAGCCACAAAGTAGTTTGGGAGTTATTTGTGCTGAAAACTAGCTACAAAGAAGTTTGGGAGTGATTTGTGCTTAAAAGTAGCCACAAAGAAGTTTGGGAGTAAGTTTTGCTAAAAACTAGCCACTAAGTAGTTTGGGAGTTATTTGTGCTCAAAAGTAGCCACAAACAACTTTTGGATTTATTTGTGCTCAAAAGTAGCCACAAACAACTTTGGGAGTTATTTGTGTTGAAAACTAGCAACAACGAAGTTCGGGAGTAATTTTTGCTGAAAACTAGCCACAAAGTTGTTTGGGAGTTATTTGTGCTGAAAACTAGCTACAAAGAAGTTTGGGAGTGATTTGTGCTTAAAAGTAGCCACAAAGAAGTTTGGGTGTTATTTGTGCTTAAAAATGCCACAAAGAAGATTGGGAGTGATTTGTGCTTAAAAGTAGCCACAAACAACTTTGGGAGTTATTTGTGCGTAAAAGTAGCCACAAACAACTTTGGGAGTTATTTGTGTTGAAAACTAGCCACTAAGAAGTTTGGGAGTTATTTGTGCTTAAAAGTAGCCACAAAGAAGTTTGGGAGTTATTTGTGCTTAAAACTACCACAAAGAAGATTGGGAGTGATTTGTGCTAAAAAGTAGCCACAAACAACTTTGGGAGTTATTTGTGCGTAAAAGTAGCCACAAACAACTTTGGGAGTTATTTGTGTTGAAAACTAGCCACTAAGAAGTTTGGGAGTTATTTGTGTTTAAAAGTAGCCACAAACAACTTTGGGAGTTATTTGTGTTGAAAACTAACCACTAAGAAGTTTGGGAGTTATTTGTGTTTAAAAGTAGTCACAAACAACTTTTGGAATTATGTGTGCTGAAAACTAGCCACAAAGAAGTTTGGGAGTGAGTTGTGCTTAAAAGTAGCCACGAACAACTTTGGGAGTTATTTGTGCGCAAAACTAGCCACAAAGAAGTTTGGGAGTAATTTTTGCTGAAAACTAGCGAAAAAGACGTTTGGGAGTTATCTGTCCTGAAAACTAGCCACAAAGAAGTTTGGGAGTCCTTTGTTCCTAAAACTAGCCACAAAGAAGTTTGGGATCTATTTGTGCTTAAAAGTACCCACAAACAACTTTGGGAGTTATTTGTGCTGAAAACTAGCCACAAAGAAGTTTGGGAGTAATTTTTGCTAAAAACTAGCCACTAAGTAGTTTCGGATTTATTTGTGCACAAAAGTAGCCACAAACAACTTTTGGAATTATTTGTGCTGAAAACTAGCCACAAAGAAGTTTGGGATCTATTTGTGCTTAAAAGTATCCACACACAACTTTGGGAGTTATTGTGATGAAAAACTAGCAACAAAGAAGTTCGGGAGTAATTTTTGCTGAAAACTAGCCACAAAGTAGTTTGGGAGTTATTTGTGCTGTGAAAACTAGCTAGAAGAAGTTTGGGAGTGATTTGTGCTTAAAAGTAGCCCAAAGAAGTTTGGGAGTAAGTTTTACTAAAAACTAGCCACTGAGTAGTTGGGAGTTATTTGTGCTCAAAAGTAGCCACAAAACTTTTGGATTATTTGTGACTCAAAAGTAAGCCACAAACAACTTTTGGAATTATTTGTGCTGAAAACTAGCCACAAAGAAGTTTGGGATCTATTTGTGCTTAAAAGTAGCCACAAACAACTTTGGGAGTTATTTGTGATGAAAACTAGCAACAAAGAAGTTCGGGAGTAATTTTTGCTGAAAACTAGCCATGATGGCGACTCACCCAAATCAATCAACTTGGATGGAATTAATGGGCCTAGGTGGGCCTATGACTCGGGCCAAGGCCAAGAAGGCCCGAAACACTCTTGGGCAACTTATGCTACATATTCAAACTTCAATGGGCCAAGTGTTGACACAAAGCCCATAAATTGCCTCATGCTTGAGGAGGCCACACCCCTTGAAGGCCACTGCCAAGAAGAGAAAGCATAAGTTACTTTGTCGTGTGCTTGTTTTAATAAGTGGTCCAACACCACATTTGAATTTATTTATTTTATGCAAATAAATATTAATAATTTAGACTTAATTATTTTATTGCTATATTAATGTGTGCTTATGTGTAGGAAACTACCAATTTCGGCCAAGAAGGAATTAAACTACTTTCATGGAGTGTGGCCAAAGCTGCCATATGGGGAGCACACACTAAAAGGCAATTAATCATGGAGCATGGCCAAACATTCCATATTGGGAGCCATGTACATTCATGCAAGATCAAATTCTAAGGAAGGCCACATTAAAACCTTCCAAAACTGGACAGCCACACTTTATGGAGTATTAACACGAATTTAAATGTGTTACAACAAAGTTTTGGCCATTTTAAATTCAAGTTCAGCCTAATAAAGATGGTATTCAAGACTTACCAAATACTTGGCCATTTTGAATTCAAATTCAGCCAAATAAGTATGGTATTCAAGACTTGCCAAATATGTGGATCGTTTTGAATAAATGCTCCAATGAAAACCTTCTTTTCTCAGATTACCACATTAAGAAAGTTGTCAATTCAAATACACAAGCCTACAACACGTGCTCTCTATAAGGCAAATCAAGAGGAGTTAAGGCAAATTCAAATTCAGATCAAGAATAAAGCATGTGTTTAAATGGGCCATTAAAACCTTCCAAACTCAGCAATCAAGAGGAGTTAAGGCAAATTCAAATTCAAGCCAACACACAACAGCCTCTTCATTGCATTCAATAACAAATTCCATTGTTTCCTTTTTGAGACCAACACGTGAAGCTACACTTGAATGAGCCATGTGATTATTTCCATGGTCTTTGCTTATTGTTATTAGTAGTAATAATTCAAAATTCAGATTGTAAAGGCTGAATCCAAAAAGGCAGCCATAGCTTTAGTATGTGCATTGATTCTTGACATTATTTTCGTGGGAGCCATTTTGGCCAGCCCCTACTATATGTATTGCACATTGAAGCTTGAATAAGACACCTTGGATTTTTATGAAAAAAGTGCTTAGTGAGAATTCTCTCCTAGCTTCTTGGTTGAACCAAGAAATCAAAAGTTCTTATCAAAGTTCCTACTTTGTGGCGAACAACAACTGGCTTATCAAGTAATCATACTTGTGGCGCCTCATCAACTCAGCCTACTTCCACCCTTCTTTTATCCTCCAAAAGTCTCACAAAAATAACCACTAAAGACAGCCCTTACACATCCAGCCAGGACTGCCCAGGACACCAAGCCTCGGCCAGAATTCTGTTTTCCCTCGGCCAGACAAAAGCCATACACAAAATCACATCAAAAACACAATATCCAAACAAACAACCATACACAACCCAAATTCCACCAAAAAAACATTTTCCAAACAAAAACGATCGTGAAAGCATACCAACCCCCAAAAGGAGGTTGTTATCAAGTGGTATCAGGAGCTAGCCTTTGTTTGGAGCTTTTTGGTGCAACAATTTCACCTTGGCCGAAACTAAGCCAAGAACAATCTTTTGTGCACCATAATTCGGTTTTGGCCAAAAAGAAGCCAAAATCAAAATTTTTTTTTCTGTTGATTGAATTTTCTGTTTGCAGGTTCCTTTACATCCCTGCCAAGTCCTAAGAAAACAAAAAAAAAAAAAAAAAAAAAAAAAAAACGTGACAAAAAAAAAGTATACACATCATCTTATTTCCTACCTTGTTGAGCCAAACAGCCACAAAACAAGCCCTTTGTGATGACAACCTCTAGGGGTGGTTGCCTTTTTGTTATCAAACTTTTATTTTGCTGTAAGGATCGTGTCTTGTTGTTTGAAAGCCTCTTTTTTGTTTACTTTGCCTTTCTTTGACTTGTTTCTTGCTTTAATTGTGAATTCTTGATTGTTGAATACTTGGTGTTGAACAAAAACGAAATTGTGGGATGTGTTTGGGAAATATATATGGGGGGACGTGTATGGAATTATAATGGGGGTGGTTTGATGATTTGGTTAAGTGTTTTTAAGAAGATGGGTGGGGGTATGAAGGGTGATGGCGCCACAAACACAATGTATTTGATAAGCCTGCGAAGTTCGCCACAAGAATGGAATTCTTGATAAGAACAAAACCTTGGCTCAGCCAAGAAGCTAGGAGAATACTCACTAACAAGGAAATTAATCCAAATAAAAACTCAAACTCAAACTGTTTTATTCCATGTGTTTCATCACATATATATAGGGAAATAAATTGCAAAAGAAAAAGATTGACTTAGCCTAATTATGCCATGTGGCTTACAAAAGATTTGATCACATTAATCCAAATTCTAGGGATAATATCCTTGGCTGATTCAGCATGATCTTTAAAATATATTCTTCAAGATTAGGAAGATTGGTTGTTATGGATCTTCAACAAATCTTTGTCATATCTAAAAGATATTTTTTCAAGATTTAGCAAGATTGGTTGTTATGGATCTTCAACAAATCTTTGTAATCTTTAAAAGATATTCTCCAATATTAGCAAGATTGGTTGTTATGGATCTTCAACAAATCTTTGTAATCTTCAAATAATATTCTTTATCAATTGTAACTGAAAATGGTGCGCCAATATTGCATTATGTTAGTTTCCAAGGGGTTGTCCATCAAATCGTAGGGCACCCCCCCTTGTCTGCTATCATTCCCTCCTTCTTGAAGAAGATTTGTCCTCAAATCTTAAGGCTTCATGTATTTCAATCCAAGGCAAACTTTGACAAGCACTTTATTTATTCTACTTGTTTGTCCTTTGGAAGGACCTATTCTCCTACTGCTATGTTCGATCCAAACCTCTTGGATCAAACACACGCCTCACAAAGCCACCTTTGATATCTCCTTCATGACTTTTCCCTTCGTCTTGCTTTATCAAGCTACTTCTTGGACCACCATGTAACTTTAAAAATATACAATTAGAATTCACAAAAACATTAGAAATATTAGTTCGAAAAAAATGTAATGATGCATGGTGACTTGATATGGTATGCAAAAGCTTTTTCCTTAAAGGATGTAATGCTTGGCTCAGAAACATATTTTCATTTGGCTCCATGGTAGAAATCCTAAACGGAGTCACAATAACTACAAAGTAATGAAAATTCCTATCTAAGCAATTTATATTGGGTTTTACTAACAAGGCTGAGGTAGGCTTCTTGTTCTCAAGGAGTTCATTCCACTCGTTTCCCCTAGTCTTAGGATAATGACATTGACTAAGTTGTTGATCACTACTATGCAAAGGCCAATCATTTCCTAATCTATTCTTGAAGCACATATATTCGGAATTTATTGGGCTTTCAAGACATGGTTGGAAAATCTTTGGTGGGTCTGGGATGGGTTCCATGTTTTCAAATTCCTCTATTGGTTGTAAAATTTGAGGGGTATCCTTAGAAATTTCATGAATGCCATTAGGCACAAGAGTTTCATCAAGAAAGTCGAATTCTATGCAAAGTTCCTCACTTTTATTTTCACTCAAAGTGTTTTCCTTACCCTCTCTTTGCTTTTCAGTCAACTCATTCTTTTCCACAAGTGTTTCACTCATGTTTTTTTTTGTTTCACTCCTCTCATGCTTTCTTTCTCTCCTTGTGGTATCACATTTTTCTAATACCCTCTTGAGCTCCTTAGAGAAATCTGATTGCTCAAACCTTTTTTGTATGAACTTGGGTCTACTTTGCAATTTGTTGGGTTGCCCTTCAAATAGGAATTTGGGGCATATCTCCTTCTCATCACGTCCTTCATGTCCTCCCAAGTGTCAATTAGTTTGGCACCACACCTTCTCCTATCTTTCTGGTATTGGTCCCACCACACCATGGCATATTCTTTGAATTCTGAAGCTGCCACTTTCACTTGCTTTTCCTTGCTATAGTTGTGGTACTCAAAAAGTTGTTCTATTTTGAGTTCCCATTTCAAATATGCCTCCGGATTGTTCAAGCCCACAAATTGTGGAACTTTTACTTTGACACTCTCCACATGTGTCTCTTCTCGCCTCATTCCTCCATGATCCTCAGCCCTTGGATCACCATCATCATGTCTCTCCCTCCTACGCCTCCTTCTCTTTCTATGCTCATGGTCTCTAGATTCTCCCTCAATTCTGATTTGATCAATTCGCCGTTGAAGGGCTTCGAATCGATTATTCATCATGGCATATAGTGCTGCAGTCCTTGGGGACAAGGGTGGATTTTGATTCCCTGGATTTGACATGGTGGCTTTCAATTAAAGACTAAGCTCTGATGACCACTTGATGACAACCTCTAGGGGTGGTTGCCTTTTTGTTATCAAACTTTTATTTGATTTGCTGTAAGGATCGTGTCTTGTTGTTTGAAAGCCTCTTTTTTGTTTACTTTGCCTTTCTTTGACTTGTTTCTTGCTTTAATTGTGAATTCTTGATTGTTGAATACTTGGTGTTGAACAAAAACGAAATTGTGGGATGTGTTTGGGAAATATATATGGGGGGACGTGTATGGAATTATAATGGGGGTGGTTTGATGATTTGGTTAAGTGTTTTTAAGAAGATGGGTGGGGGTATGAAGGGTGATGGCGCCACAAACACAATGTATTTGATAAGCCTGCGAAGTTCGCCACAAGAATGGAATTCTTGATAAGAACAAAACCTTGGCTCAGCCAAGAAGCTAGGAGAATACTCACTAACAAGGAAATTAATCCAAATAAAAACTCAAACTCAAACTGTTTTATTCCATGTGTTTCATCACATATATATAGGGAAATAAATTGCAAAAGAAAAAGATTGACTTAGCCTAATTATGCCATGTGGCTTACAAAAGATTTGATCACATTAATCCAAATTCTAGGGATAATATCCTTGGCTGATTCAGCATGATCTTTAAAATATATTCTTCAAGATTAGGAAGATTGGTTGTTATGGATCTTCAACAAATCTTTGTCATATCTAAAAGATATTTTTTCAAGATTTAGCAAGATTGGTTGTTATGGATCTTCAACAAATCTTTGTAATATTTAAAAGATATTCTCCAATATTAGCAAGATTGGTTGTTATGGATCTTCAACAAATCTTTGTAATCTTCAAATAATATTCTTTATCAATTGTAACTGAAAATGGTGCGCCAATATTGCATTATGTTAGTTTCCAAGGGGTTGTCCATCAAATCGTAGGGCACCCCCCCTTGTCTGCTATCACTTTGTTAAGAACCCTTGGTTCAATCCAGAATCCAAGGAGAGAAAGAGAGTTGAGTGACAAACACATTGAGTGAAACACTTGAGTGAAAGTAAGGAAATGTCTTCTGAAAACACATCCTCACCCACGGTTTCACCAAGAACCGAAAATTTTACATCTATTTTGCAGGAGTTACATGAAGAGTTTAGAACTATCAAACGGCAGATGGCAGATATGCAAGTCCAACAAAACCGCCAACAAAATCGGAGACACTCTAGCCATGATGAGTCATCTGACTCAGAAACAGATCGGAGGAGAAGAAGGCGGAGGGAAAGGAGGAATGAAGAAGATAATCAAAGGGAAAGGAGGAGAGATGATCGAGTAGAAGGAGTCCAGATTAAGGTTCCCACATTCATGGGAATGAATAATCCGGAAGCATACATGGAATGGGAGATGAAAATCGAACAAGTATTCGATTGCCACAATTATTCGGAGGAGAAGAAAGTAAAGGCGGCTGCATTGGAGTTCAAAGAGTATGCTATGGTCTGGTGGGATCAACTCCAAAAGGATAGGTGTAGGTGTGGTGCTCAACCCGTGAGCACATGGGAGGAAATGAGGTCAATCATGAGGAAGAGGTTTGTACCCCCGTCTTATCATCGGGACATTTACAACCAACTCCAAAGATTGACTCAAGGGAGTAAGTCGGTGGATGATTACTACAAGGAGATGGAGCTGGCCTTGTTGAGGTCCAATCTCAATGAAGAGCGTGAGGCCACAATGGCACGATTTCTTCATGGACTCAACCAGGATATCCAGGATATTGTGGAGTTGCACAGTTATGTGGAGTTAGAAGACTTGGTTCAGAAAGCGATGAAGGTGGAACAACAGCTGAAGAGAAGGAAATCAAAAGCCTACTCTAACAACACTAGCAAGTTCCAATCATCTAGCTGGAAGGACAAGCCTAAGAAGGAGGGTGCAACCAGCAAGGAGGCCGTGAGCACCACTAATGGGAAGAAAGCCGTGGAAGCACCAAGCCGAAGTCGGGAGATCAAATGTTTCAAATGCTTGGGCCATGGACACATTGCTTCACAATGCCCAACCAGGAGGACTATGGTGTTCAGGAATGGAGTAGTAGAATCAGAATCTGAAGCCTCAAGTTCAGAAGAAGAAAGTGAGGAGGAGGCAAGGAAGCCGGATGGAGACTTACTCATGGTTCGAAGGCTTTTGGGAAGCCAAATTAAGGAGGACGAGGAAAGTCAACGGGAGAACATCTTTCATACAAGATGTCTGGTATTGGGAAATGTATGTTCAATGATTATTGATGGTGGCAGCTGTGCCAATGTGGTGAGTACTAGGACGGTTAACAAACTGAACCTAGTGACTAGGACCCACCCATCACCCTACCGGCTACAATGGTTAAGCGAGGTCGGAGAAATGACCGTTAACCTTCAAGCCGAGGTCCCATTTTCCATTGGAAAATATGAGGACACCGTACTGTGTGACGTAGTCACTATGGAGGCCAGCCACATGCTATTGGGCAGGCCATGGCAGTACGATCGGAAAGCCATCCATGATGGGTTTTCCAATAAGTATACCTTTGTCTTTAAGGAAAAGAAAATTGTACTTACACCCTTGTCTCCAAGACAAGTGAGTGAAGATCAAAGAATATTGAAAGAAAAAATGGATCAAGAAAGAAAAGAAAAAAAAGAAGAAGATCCAGAAAAAAAGAATGAAAAAAAATGAAGAAAAAGAGAAAAACAAAAAAAAAGAGAAAAATGAGAAAAAGAAGGAAAAGAAAAGTCTGTTAGCCTCTCGGGGCGAAATAAAGGGTGCTTTGATTTCAAAGCAACCTTTATACTTATTATATTGCAATGATTTTGTACTAACAGCTTCTGTTGCAGTTGATGAATTACCACCTTTTGTTAAAGGGTTTCTACAGGAATTCGACGATGTGTTTCCCAAGGAAGTACCACGTGGTCTTCCACCTATGACTGGATCATGTCATATTCTTGGGTTTTCTTATAAACGCCAAGGGGGTCCATGTGGACCAAGAAAAGATCAAGGCCATCCAAGACTGGCCTACCCCTATGACTATAACCGATGTAAGAAGCTTCCATGGGTTGGCTAGCTTCTATAGAAGGTTCGTTAAGGACTTCAGCACTATCGCTGCACCCCTTAACGAGGTGGTTAAAAAGAATGTCGGTTTTAAGTGGGGTGAAAAACAAGAAGAAGCCTTTCAGAGGCTTAAAGAAAGATTAACTAATGCACCTGTTCTATCCTTACCGAATTTTGCTAAATCTTTTGAGATAGAATGTGATGCTTCTAACGTAGGTATTGGAGCTGTTTTATTGCAGGAAGGACACCCTGTAGCCTATTTCAGTGAGAAGCTTGGAGGACCTACCCTGAATTACTCCACCTATGACAAAGAACTGTATGCCTTGGTAAGGGCATTACAGACTTGGCAGCATTACTTGCTGCCTAAGGAGTTTGTAATACATAGTGACCACGAGTCACTAAAGTATTTAAAAGGGCAAGGTAAGCTTAACAAGCGCCATGCCAAATGGGTTGAATTTCTAGAGCAATTCCCTTATGTTTTAAAGCATAAGAAGGGAAAAGCCAATATTGTGGCAGATGCTCTATCCAGGAGGCACATTCTGCTCTCCACCCTCGAGACTAAACTATATGGTCTCGAGTTTCTGAAAGAGCTTTACTTGCATGATTCTGATTTTTCTGAAATATATGATAAATGCGTGAGTATTGCTGTTAATGGTTACTATAGGCACGAAGGGTTCCTTTTCAAGGAAAACCGCTTGTGTGTGCCTAAAAGCTCTATCCGAGGTTTGCTTGTTAAGGAATCTCATGAAGGAGGGTTAATGGGACACTTTGGGATCCCGAAAACCCTTGACATGCTCAAGGAGCATTTCTATTGGCCCAAAATGAAAAGGGATGTGCGAAAGTATTGTGAGCAGTGTCTAATCTGCAAACGGGCCAAATCAAAAGGTATGCCACATGGGCTTTACACGCCCTTACCTGTGCCAGATTCACCGTGGGTAGACATATCCATGGACTTCGTTGTGGCCTTACCCAGGACTCGGAACGGCAAGGATTCTATCTTTGTCGTAGTGGACCGTTTTTCCAAAATGGCCCACTTCATACCTTGCAAGAAGGTTGATGAAGCTTGTCACGTCGCTGATCTCTTTTTCAAAGAGATTGTAAGACTCCATGGTTTACCTAAGAGCATCGTAAGATGATAGGGACACCAAGTTTCTTAGTCACTTTTGGAGGACCCTTGGGGTAAAATTGGGACTAAACTCCTATTCTCCACTACCTGCCATCCACAAACAGATGGCCAAACTGAAGTGGTCAACAGAGTATTGTCCACACTCTTAAGGACAGTCCTTAAAAAGAATCTAAAGGCATGGGAAGATAGTCTACCCCATGTAGAGTTTGCTTATAATAGAAGCATGCATAGCACCACGGGTTGCTCTCCTTTTGAGGTAGTATATGGGTTCAATCCTTTGACCCCGCTAGACTTACTACCTCTAGATGATTCTACTACCCTAAAACATAAGGATGGCAAGGCCAAAGCCGAATACATAAAACGGCTTCATGAACAGGTAAAGGCCAAGATTGAAAAGCGAAATGAGGGCTATGCTAAGCAAGCCAACAAGGGTAGAAGAGAGGTCATCTTTGAACCTGGAGATCTAGTCTGGGTTCATATGAGAAAAGAGAGGTTTCCCTCCCAACGGAAGTCTAAACTTCAAGCTAGAGGGGACGGGCCTTTCAAGGTCCTAGAGAGGATCAATAACAATGCTTATAAAATCGATATACCAAGTGATTACGGGAATGTTAGTGCCAGCTTTAATGTTTCTGATCTTTCTTTGTTTGAAACAGGTGAAGAAGACCTTGATTCGAGGTCGAATTCAGTCCAAGAAGGAGGGGATGATGGCGACTCACCCAAATCAATCAACTTGGATGAATTAATGGGCCTAGGTGGGCCTATGACTCGGGCCAAGGCCAAGAAGGCCCGAAACACTCTTGGGCAACTTATGCTACATATTCAAACTTCAATTGGGCCAAGTGTTGACACAAAGCCCATAAATTGCCTCATGCTTGAGGAGGCCACACCCCTTGAAGGCCACTGCCAAGAAGGGAAAGCATAAGTTACTTTGTCGTGTGCTTGTTTTAATAAGTGGTCCAACACCACATTTGAATTTATTTATTTTATGCAAATAAATATTAATAATTTAGACTTAATTATTTTATTGCTATATTAATGTGTGCTTATGTGTAGGAAACTACCAATTTCGGCCAAGAAGGAATTAAACTACTTTCATGGAGTGTGGCCAAAGCTGCCATATGGGGAGCACACACTAAAAGGCAATTAATCATGGAGCATGGCCAAACATTCCATATTGGGAGCCATGTACATTCATGCAAGATCAAATTCTAAGGAAGGCCACATTAAAACCTTCCAAAACTGGACAGCCACACTTTATGGAGTATTAACACGAGGAGTTAAGGCAAATTCAAATTCAAGCCAAAACACAACAGCCTCTTCAATGCATTCAATAACAAATTCCATTGTTTCCTTTTTGAGACCAACACGTGAAGCTACACTTGAATGAGCCATGTGATTATTTCCATGGTCTTTGCTTATTGTTATTAGTAGTAATAATTCAAAATTCAGATTGTAAAGGCTGAATCCAAAAAGGCCGCCATAGCTTTAGTATGTGCATTGATTCTTGACATTATTTTCGTGGGAGCCATTTTGACCAGTCCCTACTATATGTATTGCACATTGAAGCTTGAATAAGACACCTTGGATTTTTATGAAAAAAGTGCTTAGTGAGAATTCTCTCCTAGCTTCTTGGTTGAACCAAGAAATCAAAAGTTCTTATCAAAGTTCCTACTTTGTGGCGAACAACAACTGACTTATCAAGTAATCATACTTGTGGCGCCTCATCAACTCAGCCTACTTCCACCCTTCTTTTATCCTCCAAAAGTCTCACAAAAATAACCACTAAAGACAGCCCTTACACATCCAGCCAGGACTGCCCAGGACACCAAGCCTCGGCCAGAATTCTGATTTCCCTCGGCCAGACAAAAGCCATACACAAAATCACATCAAAAACACAATATCCAAACAAACAACCATACACAACCCAAATTCCACCAAAAAAACATTTTCCAAACAAAAACGATCGTGAAAGCATACCAACCCCCAAAAGGAGGTTGTTATCAAGCCACAAAGTAGTTTGGGAGTTATTTGTGCTGAAAACTAGCTACAAAGAAGTTTGGGAGTGATTTGTGCTTAAAAGTAGCCACAAAGAAGTTTGGGAGTAAGTTTTGGTAAAAACTAGCCACTAAGTAGTTTGGGAGTTATTTGTGCTCAAAAGTAGCCACAAACAACTTTTGGATTTATTTGTGCTCAAAAGTAGCCACAAACAACTTTGGGAGTTATTTGTGCTGAAAACTAGCAACAAAGAAGTTCGGGAGTAATTTTTGCTGAAAACTAGCCACAAAGTTGTTTGGGAGTTATTTGTGCTGAAAACTAGCTACAAAGAAGTTTGGGAGTGATTTGTCCTTAACAGTAGCCACAAAGAAGTTTGGGTGTTATTTGTGCTTAAAAATGCCACAAAGAAGATTGGGAGTGATTTGTGCTTAAAAGTAGCCACACACAACTTTGGGAGTTATTTGTGCGTAAAAGTAGCCACAAACAACTTTGGGAGTTATTTGTGTTGAAAACTAGCCACTAAGAAGTTTGGGAGTTATTTGTGTTTAAAAGTAGCCACAAACAACTTTGGGAGTTATTTGTGTTGAAAACTAACCACTAAGAAGTTTGGGAGTTATTTGTGTTTAAAAGTAGTCACAAACAACTTTTGGAATTATGTGTGCTGAAAACTAGCCACAAAGAAGTTTGGGAGTGAGTTGTGCCTAAAAGTAGCCACGAACAACTTTGGGAGTTATTTGTGCGCAAAACTAGCCACAAAGAAGTTTGGGAGTAATTTTTGCTGAAAACTAGCGACAAAGACGTTTGGGAGTTATTTGTCCTGAAAACTAGCCACAAACAACTTTTGGCATTATTTGTGCTGAAAACTAGCCACAAAGAAGTTTGGGATCTATTTGTGCTTAAAAGTATCCACACACAACTTTGGGGGTTATTTGTGCTGAAAATTAGCCACAAAGAAGTTTGGGAGTTATTTGTGTTGAATACTAGCAACAAAGAAGTTTGGGAGTTATTTGTGCTTAAAAGTAGATACAAACAACTTTGGGAAATATGTTTGCTGAAAACTAGCCCCATTGAAGTTTGGGAGTTAGTTGTGCTCAAAAGTAGCCACAAACAACTTTGCGAATTATTTGTGCTGAAAACTAACCACAAAGAAGTTTGGGATCTATTTGTGCATAAAAGTAGCCACAAACAACTTTGGGAGTTATTTGTGATGAAAACTAGCAACAAAGAAGTTCGGGAGTAATTTTTGCTGAAAACTAGCCACAAAGTAGTTTGGGAGTTATTTGTGCTGAAAACTAGCTACAAAGAAGTTTGGGAGTGATTTGTGCTTAAAAGTAGCCACAAAGAAGTTTGGGAGTAAGTTTTGCTAAAAACTAGCCACTAAGTAGTTTGGGAGTTATTTGTGCTCAAAAGTAGCCACAAACAACTTTTGGATTTATTTGTGCTCAAAAGTAGCCATGATAACAACCTCCTTGTGGGGGTTGGTATGCTTTCTGATGACAACCGACTAGGGGCAACCCTTGATTCAAGGGGCAGAAAAGACCAAGAGGGTCCCATGGCTCAAACCAGGGCCAAGTCAGGTCTAAACAAGCTCACCAAGGACTCCATTGACCCTGGAATTCGTGGGCTTAAAGGGCATTTATGTCCTTGAGTCAACTATTTTATTTTATGTTCAATAAATGAGAATTATATCTCATGAGTAGCTTAGGATTTCTTTATTCAGCATTAAACTAGGATAATTTAATTATTGTTATTTAAAGTTAAGTTATTTATTTTCTTTTGAATAAATTGGATATAAGAAAGCAATTGTGTGCTAAGTGTTTCAGGACTAAGCCCAAACAGGCCCAAGCCCCAAAAACACCTCAAGCCAAACCCAAGGAACATCAAGGCTCAAGTGATCAATGCTTGGAGGGAAAGTCAAAATTTGATATTCAAAGCATTTGGAGGGAAATTGAAATTGAAATTTGAAATTCAAATTCAAATTTGAGATGAAGATTAAGTCATCACAAGACTTAAGGATCAAGGCATCCAAGTGTCTCATCAAGGATCCTTACCAAATTAAGGATTCCTTAATTTTAGGCCAAGTCAAAAGCTAATCTATCTACAAGCCACCAATTTCGAATGGAGAGAGATAAAGTCTTCTAAAGACTTAATCTAGGCTTATCTTCAAGTGGCTTATCAAGAATCCTTCCAAAATAAGGATTCCTTAAAAATAGGCCAAGTCAATCTGAACTCCAAGTCAAGGATAAAGTCTTCTAAAGACTTAATCTAATCTATCTTCAAGTGACTCATCAAAGAATCATTCCCAAAAGAGGATTCCTTAAAAATAGGCCAAGGCAAGCTGAACTTCAAGTCAAGGATAAAGTTTTATAAAGACTTAATCTAATCTATCTTCAAGTGACTCATCAAAGAATCATTCCCAAAAGAGGATTCCTTGAATTTCGGCCAAGCATATTCCAAGGCATCCACACGTGGCCAATTCAAAAGCAAGGACTACACCATCTAGGTCAAGCCTCCAAGGAGAAGATAGAATTAGGATTTGACATAGTTTGAATTCTTCCTAGTTTTTAGCTTTGAATTATCTTAGTCTAAATTTAGCATTATCTTATGTGGATTTGAGGCCCAACTTGTGGGAACCCTAATCCTAGTTTATTCTTCTATATGTATTTTGTTTTAGTCATTAATAAAGTTAAGTTGATATTGAATTATTTTGGATTAACTTCCTGAGTTAGTGAGTGAGTCTCCTAGCATTCTTGGCTAAGCCAAGGAACCGTTCTTATCAAGTTACCTAGTTGGCTTGTGGCGAACTTCGCAGGCTTATCAAACACTTAGTGTTTGTGGCGCCCCACCTTTCATACCCCCCCATCCACCTTCTTGTTCTTTACCCTTAAACACTTATCAACCGAAACACAAATCATAAACACTTCCGCATTCATTAAATTTTCAAGTACAAATTCAAACAAATCATAAGAGTTCCAAGCAAGAAACGGTCCAATCAATTCTCTCAAAAAGGAGAATTTTCAAAAAGGCAATCACCCCCCTGAGGTTGTCATCACTTTCACGATCGTTTTTGTTTGGAAGGTGTTCTTGGGGGAATTCGGGTTGTGTTTGGTTGTTTGTTGGGTATTTTGTTGTTGATATGGTTTTGTGTATGGTTTAGGGGTTTGGATGAGTTTGGCAATTAGGCTGAGTATAGTGTTGGTAGGCAGGTTAGTGTAAGGTATATGGAGTCACGGTTTTGGGTTTAGCCGAGAGCTTGGAGAGTGGTTGTTGCGTGGGACAAGCCAACTTGACCAAGGCTGGTCTTGGGTTGGCCGATGAGATAAGAAACCTGGCCGAGGCTTGATGATCCTGGGCAGTTTCTGGTTGGAATGAAATCTGGTCTTCTGTTTAGTGGTTTTTGTATATGATTTGTGTTAGGATAAAAGAAAATGAAGATAGGCTGAGATGATGAGGGCGCCACAAGTAGGGATACTTGATAAGCCAATTCGATGTTCGCCACAAAGAAGGATCTTTGATAAGAACTTAAGTTTTTCTTGGTTCAACCAAGAAGCTAGGAGAGAATTCTCACTAAGCAAAATTATCATAAAATTCCAAGGTGTCTTATTCAAGCTTCAATGTGCAATACATATAGTAGGGGCTGGCCAAAATGGCTCCCACGAAAATAATGTCAAGAATCAATGCACATACTAAAGCTATGGCTGCCTTTTTGGATTCAGCCTTTACAATCTGAATTTTGAATTATTACTACTAATAACAATAAGCAAAGACCATGGAAATAATCACATGGCTCATTCAAGTGTAGCTTCACGTGTTGGTCTCAAAAAGGAAACAATGGAATTTGTTATTGAATGCAATGAAGAGGCTGTTGTGTGTTGGCTTGAATTTGAATAGGCTTCGGGATTGATTAGGCCCACAAAGCTTGGGACTTGAACCTTGACTCCATCATTTCTGTCTCCAAGGTTCTCCTCACCATATCTTTCTCCACGTGGCCTCCTCCTCCTTTCACAATCATGGGCACTTGAGTCATCATTGTGCCTATTACGATGTCTCTTTTCTCCATGCCTTCTCCTTCGTTCTGACTCATGATTACTTGAGTCACTTTGGCGTCGGCTTCCATTCTGACCAAGCATCACTTCTATCTGCCTTTGGAGGGCTTGGATTTGAGTGCTGATATTTTGTATAGCCACGGTCAAATTGGTTGTTCTTGGGGAAATTGTTGGGCTTCGGTCGCGACTAGACATGATTTGCGGTTTTCAAGCAATACTAGCTCTGATACCACTTGACAGCAACCTCCTTGTGGGGTTGGTGTTCTTTGCAATCGTTTTGCTTGAAACTCAAAAATTTAGTGCGGAATTGTACTAGGTAAATGGGAATTCGGGTTTTGGTGCTATTTTTGGTATTTTTGGTTTAAATGGATGTTTTGGTTTATGGTTGGGTGAGGCAATGGGTTATGGGGTTGTTGTTCTCGGTTTTGTGAGGAGTGGGGGTTGTAAGTAATATTTTTGGGTCTTTTGGGTTGGCTTTGGTTTATGGTTGATAGGAAATGTCTTTGGCTTAGTTTATGGCCGTGGGGGTGGATTTTTGGGCAGGTGCGTGGCTACGAAATTCTGACCGAGGCTTTTATATCCTGGGTTGTTTTTCTGGTTGAGGGTAGGTGTAGGAGATGTGTTTGGGTTTGTTTGGCCGTGTATGGTAGGTTATGAATGAGGATGAGAGGGTAGCTGGATAAAAGAAAATGGAAGAAGACTTGAGGAGAAGGTGCCACAAGCTTGTAGCTTGATAAACCAAGTGAAGTCCACCACAACAAGGATGTTGATGAGGATGATAGTAAGCACCACACCAATGAAGGTGATAAGCCAGAAACGCCACAAGAAAGCTTGATAAGTTAAAAGGGTAGGAGCAAAGCTCAACTAAAACAACAAAGTGTTTTTCTCTTAAAATTCAAATCTGTTTTATTCAAGTGCAATTAGCAAATACATATAGTGAGGGCTGGCCTAAGGCTCCCATTAAAGTCAATTCGTGACTTAATTGCCTAGGCTTAACTATGGCTGCTGTTTTGATTCAGCCTTCATTGCATTATTCAAATTACAACTTAAACACTAAGCAAAAGACTAGGGCCATATTAATTCAGCCATAAATACAATATTCAGAATTCAAATTATACTTTAAACACCAAGCAAGAGGCTAGGGCCATAATAATTCAGCCATAAACACAAGGTTCAAATTTGAATTTGCCTTTATCACCGAGGCAAGAGATTAGGGGAGAAAGACTTGTCTCCTTTATTTTGATATCTCCACGTGATGACTTCATAATGTATAATTTGTCATGTTAATGATTCCTCTATAGCTTTGGCTTTGCAAAACGTGGCCTATTGTTAAGCTAGAGTTGATTGTGTGCATTGAAAATGCCTTAATGTAGTGTTGGCCGAATATGGAAAGGATTAACTCTTGCTGGCCAAGTTTGGAAAGCTTTTATGGTGGTCCAATTCTGAATTTGGCTCATCAATGGCGTGTTGTCCCAATAAGGCAACAATTTGAAATGCCTTAACTCCTTTGATAGCCGAATTTGGAATGCTTTTAATCCTTGGTGGCTGAATTTGGCAAGCCTTAAAGTTGGTCCAAATTTGGAACCATTCTTTAATGTAGCATTAGTGTTGATTGCCGATTTGGAAAGATTTTATGTTGGCTCAAATTTGAATTTGCTAGCCTTTAATGCGTTGTCCAAAAAGGTAACCCTTGCCATGCCCACGGTCCAAGCTTCCCTTATTCATCCACTTGGTTGAATTTCAGAAAGTTCTCCTTGATGGCCAAGTTTGGAAGGTGCCTTAACTCCTTCTGGCCGAATTTGGAAAGCACTAAGAAGTACTTCAACGTGTCCATGCCCATCCTAGTCCCCCACACGGTTGAAGTAGGATATGTTCCTGGTCAAGACATCTTCATAGCTCTTTCTTCATGTGGCAATCATAGATCACATGGAACGAGGCCAAATATGGGATATAAAGCATAAAACATAAACTAAACTTATTGTTCAAGTAAAATAAAACATAACTTAAAATAATGGTGGGACATAAGACCCCCACTTATTTAATGCAAAATGAAGTAGAAATCATTAAACCCTTAAGGAAAAGTGGCCTCCATCGGGTGGTTCATCTAGTTGTATGGCATGCTTGATGGAATCGTTGGTCTTCTTAGGCTCGGGCCTAGGTGGGTTGCTATCAGATAGAATCCTTGTCGTTCCGAGTCCTGGGTAAGGCCACAACGAAGTCCATGGATATGTCTACCCACGGTGAATCTGGCACAGGTAAGGGCGTGTAAAGCCCATGTGGCATACCTTTTGATTTGGCCCGTTTGCAGATTAGACACTGCTCACAATACTTTCGCACATCCCTTTTCATTTTGGGCTAATAGAAATGCTCCTTGAGCATGTCAAGGGTGTTCGGGATCCCAAAGTGTCCCATTAAACCTCCTTCATGAGATTCCTTAACAAGCAAATCTCGGATAGAGCTTTTAGGCACACACAAGCGGTTTTCCTTGAAAAGGAACCCTTCGTGCCTATAGTAACCATTAACAGCAATACTCACGCATTTATCATATATTTCAGAAAAATCAGAATCATGCAAGTAAAGCTCTTTCAGAAACTCGAGACCATATAGTTTAGTCTCGATGGTGGAGAGTAGAATGTGCCTCCTTGATAGAGCATCTGCCACAATATTGGCTTTTCCCTTCTTATGCTTTAAAACATAAGGGAATTGCTCTAGAAATTCAACCCATTTGGCATGGCGCTTGTTAAGCTTACCTTGCCCTTTTAAATACTTTAGTGACTCGTGGTCACTATGTATTACAAACTCCTTAGGCAGCAAGTAATGCTGCCAAGTCTGTAATGCCCTTACCAAGGCATACAGTTCTTTGTCATAGGTGGAGTAATTCAGGGTAGGTCCTCCAAGCTTCTCACTGAAATAGTGATAACAACCTCCTTTTGGGGGTTGGTATGCTTTCACGATCGTTTTTGTTTGGAAAATGTTTTTTTGGTGGAATTTGGGTGAGTCGCCATCATCCCCTCCTTCTTGGACTGAATTCGACCTCGAATCAAGGTCTTCTTCACCTGTTTCAAACAAAGAAAGATCAGAAACATTAAAGCTGGCACTAACATTCCCGTAATCACTTGGTATATCGATTTTATAAGCATTGTTATTGATCCTCTCTAGGACCTTGAAAGGCCCGTCCCCTCTAGCTTGAAGTTTAGACTTCCATTGGGAGGGAAACCTCTCTTTTCTCATATGAACCCAGACTAGATCTCCAGGTTCAAAGATGACCTCTCTTCTACCCTTGTTGGCTTGCTTAGCATAGCCCTCATTTCGCTTTTCAATCTTGGCCTTTACCTGTTCACGAAGCCGTTTTATGTATTCGGCTTTGGCCTTGCCATCCTTATGTTTTAGGGTAGTAGAATCATCTAGAGGTAGTAAGTCCAGCGGGGTCAAAGGATTGAACCCATATACTACCTCAAAAGGAGAGCAACCCGTGGTGCTATGCATGCTTCTATTATAAGCAAACTCTACATGGGGTAGACTATCTTCCCATGCCTTTAGATTCTTTTTAAGGACTGTCCTTAAGAGTGTGGACAATACTCTGTTGACCACTTCAGTTTGGCCATCTGTTTGTGGATGGCAGGTAGTGGAGAATAGGAGTTTAGTCCCAATTTTACCCCAAAGGGTCCTCCAAAAGTGACTAAGGAACTTGGTGTCCCTATCACTTACGATGCTCCTAGGTAAACCATGGAGTCTTACAATCTCTTTGAAAAAGAGATCAGCGACGTGACAAGCATCATCAACCTTCTTGCAAGGTATGAAGTGGGCCATTTTGGAAAAACGGTCCACTACGACAAAGATAGAATCCTTGCCGTTCCGAGTCCTGGGTAAGGCCACAACGAAGTCCATGGATATGTCTACCCACGGTGAATCTGGCACAGGTAAGGGCGTGTAAAGCCCATGTGGCATACCTTTTGATTTGGCCCGTTTGCAGATTAGACACTGCTCACAATACTTTCGCACATCCCTTTTCATTTTGGGCCAATAGAAATGCTCCTTGAGCATGTCAAGGGTTTTCGGGATCCCAAAGTGTCCCATTAACCCTCCTTCATGAGATTCCTTAACAAGCAAATCTCGGATAGAGCTTTTAGGCACACACAAGCGGTTTTCCTTGAAAAGGAACCCTTCGTGCCTATAGTAACCATTAACAGCAATACTCACGCATTTATCATATATTTCAGAAAAATCAGAATCATGCAAGTAAAGCTCTTTCAGAAACTCGAGACCATATAGTTTAGTCTCGAGGGTGGAGAGCAGAATGTGCCTCCTGGATAGAGCATCTGCCACAATATTGGCTTTTCCCTTCTTATGCTTTAAAACATAAGGAAATTGCTCTAGAAATTCAACCCATTTGGCATGGCGCTTGTTAAGCTTACCTTGCCCTTTTAAATACTTTAGTGACTCGTGGTCACTATGTATTACAAACTCCTTAGGCAGCAAGTAATGCTGCCAAGTCTGTAATGCCCTTACCAAGGCATACAGTTCTTTGTCATAGGTGGAGTAATTCAGGGTAGGTCCTCCAAGCTTCTCACTGAAATAGGCTACAGGTTGTCCTTCCTGCTATAAAACAGCTCCAATACCTACGTTAGAAGCATCACATTCTATCTCAAAAGATTTAGCAAAATTCGGTAAGGATAGAACAGGTGCATTAGTTAATCTTTCTTTAAGCCTCTGAAAGGCTTCTTCTTGTTTTTCACCCCACTTAAAACCGACATTCTTTTTAACCACCTCGTTAAGGGGTGCAGCGATAGTGCTGAAGTCCTTAACGAACCTTCTATAGAAGCTAGCCAACCCATGGAAGCTTCTTACATCGGTTACAGTCATAGGGGTAGGCCAGTCTTGGATGGCCTTGATCTTTTCTTGGTCCACATGGACCCCCTTGGCGTTTATAAGAAAACCCAAGAATATGACATGATCCAGTCATAGGTGGAAGACCACGTGGTACTTCCTTGGGAAACACATCGTCGAATTCCTGTAGAAACCCTTTAACAAAAGGTGGTAGTTCATCAACTGCAACAGAAGCTGTTAGTACAAAATCATTGCAATATAATAAGTATAAAGGTTGCTTTGAAATCAAAGCACCCTTTATTTCGCCCCGAGAGGCTAACAGACTTTTCTTTTCCTTATTTTTCTCATTTTTCTCTTTTTTTTTTGTTTTTCTCTTTTTCTTCATTTTTTTTCATTCTTTTTTTCTGGATCTTCTTCTTTTTTTTCTTTTCTTTCTTGATCCATTTTTTCTTTCAATATTCTTTGATCTTCACTCACTTGTCTTGGAGACAAGGGTGTAAGTACAATTTTCTTTTCCTTAAAGACAAAGGTATACTTATTGGAAAACCCATCATGGATGGCTTTCCGATCGTACTGCCATGGCCTGCCCAATAGCATGTGGCTGGCCTCCATAGTGACTACGTCACACAGTACGGTGTCCTCATATTTTCCAATGGAAAATGGGACCTCGGCTTGAAGGTTAACGGTCATTTCTCCGACCTCGCTTAACCATTGTAGCCGGTAGGGTGATGGGTGGGTCCTAGTCACTAGGTTCAGTTTGTTAACCGTCCTAGTACTCACCACATTGGCACAGCTGCCACCATCAATAATCATTGAACATACATTTCCCAATACCAGACATCTTGTATGAAAGATGTTCTCCCGTTGACTTTCCTCGTCCTCCTTAATTTGGCTTCCCAAAAGCCTTCGAACCATGAGTAAGTCTCCATCCGGCTTCCTTGCCTCCTCCTCACTTTCTTCTTCTGAACTTGAGGCTTCAGATTCTGATTCTACTACTCCATTCCTGAACACCATAGTCCTCCTGGTTGGGCATTGTGAAGCAATGTGTCCATGGCCCAAGCATTTGAAACATTTGATCTCCCGACTTCGGCTTGGTGCTTCCACGGCTTTCTTCCCATTAGCGGTGCTCACGGCCTCCTTGCTGGTTGCACCCTCCTTCTTAGGCTTGTCCTTCCAGCTAGATGATTGGAACTTGCTAGTGTTGTTAGAGTAGGCTTTTTATTTCCTTCTCTTCAGCTGTTGTTCCACCTTCATCGCTTTCTGAACCAAGTCTTCTAACTCCACATAACTGTGCAACTCCACAATATCCTGGATATCCTGGTTGAGTCCATGAAGAAATCGTGCCATTGTGGCCTCACGCTCTTCATTGAGATTGGACCTCAACAAGGCCAGCTCCATCTCCTTGTAGTAATCATCTACCGACTTACTCCCTTGAGTCAATCTTTGGAGTTGGTTGTAAATGTCCCGATGATAAGACGGGGGTACAAAGCTCTTCCTCATGATTGACCTCATTTCCTCCCATGTGCTCACGGGTTGAGCACCAAACCTACGCCTATCCTTTTGGAGTTGATCCCACCAGACCATAGCATAGTCTTTGAACTCCAATGCAGCCACCTTTACTTTCTTCTCCTCCGAATAATTGTGGCAATCGCATACTTGTTCGATTTTCATCTCCCATTCCATGTATGCTTCCGGATTATTCATTCCCATGAATGTGGGAACCTTAATCTGGACTCCTTCTACTCGATCATCTCTCCTCCTTTCCCTTTGATTATCTTCTTCATTCCTCCTTTCCCTCCGCCTTCTTCTCCTCCGTTCTGATTCTGAGTCAGATGACTCATCATGGCTAGAGTGTCTCCGATTTTGTTGGCGGTTTTGTTGGACTTGCATATCTGCCATCTGCCGTTTGATAGTTCTAAACTCTTCATGTAACTCCTGCAAAATAGATGTAAAATTTTCGGTTCTTGGTGAAACCGTGGGTGAGGATGTGTTTTCAGAAGACATTTCCTTACTTTCACTCAAGTGTTTCACTCAATGTGTTTGTCACTCAACTCTCTTTCTCTCCTTGGATTCTGGATTGAACCAAGGGTTCTTAACAAAGGGCTTGTTTTGTGGCTGTTGTTGATAACAACCTCCTTGTGGGGGTTGGTATGCTTTCACGAACGTTTTTGTTTGGAAGGTGTTCTTGGGGGAATTCGGGTTGTGTTTGGTTGTTTGTTGGGTATTTTGTTGTTGATATGGTTTTGTGTATGGTTTAGGGGTTTGGATGAGTTTGGCAATTAGGCTGAGTATAGTGTTGGTAGGCAGGTTAGTGTAAGGTATATGGAGTCACGGTTTTGGGTTTAGCCGAGAGCTTGGAGAGTGATTGTTGCGTGGGACAAGCCAACTTGACCAAGGCTGGTCTTGGGTTGGCCGATGAGATAAGAAACCTGGCCGAGGCTTGATGATCCTGGGCAGTTTCTGGTTGGAATGAAATCTGGTCTTCTGTTTAGTGGTTTTTGTATATGATTTGTGTTAGGATAAAAGAAAATGAAGATAGGCTGAGATGATGAGGGCGCCACAAGTAGGGATACTTGATAAGCCAATTCGATGTTCGCCACAAAGAAGGATCTTTGATAAGAACTTAAGTTTTTCTTGGTTCAACCAAGAAGCTAGGAGAGAATTCTCACTAAGCAAAATTATCATAAAATTCCAAGGTGTCTTATTCAAGCTTCAATGTGCAATACATATAGTAGGGGCTGGCCAAAATGGCTCCCACGAAAATAATGTCAAGAATCAATGCACATACTAAAGCTATGGCTGCCTTTTTGGATTCAGCCTTTACAATCTGAATTTTGAATTATTACTACTAATAACAATAAGCAAAGACCATGGAAATAATCACATGGCTCATTCAAGTGTAGCTTCACGTGTTGGTCTCAAAAAGGAAACAATGGAATTTGTTATTGAATGCAATGAAGAGGCTGTTGTGTGTTGGCTTGAATTTGAATTTGCCTTAACTCCTCTTGATTGCTGAGTTTGGAAGGTTTTAATGGCCCATTTAAACACATGCTTTATTCTTGATCTGAATTTGAATTTGCCTTAACTCCTCTTGATTTGCCTTATAGAGAGCACGTGTTGTAGGCTTGTGTATTTGAATTGACAACTTTCTTAATGTGGTAATCTGAGAAAGGAAGGTTTTCATTGGAGCATTTATTCAAAACGATCCACATATTTGGCAAGTCTTGAATACCATACTTATTTGGCTGAATTTGAATTCAAAATGGCCAAGTATTTGGTAAGTCTTGAATACCATCTTTATTAGGCTGAACTTGAATTTAAAATGGCCAAAACTTTGTTGTAACACATTTAAATTTGTGTTAATACTCCATAAAGTGTGGCTGTCCAGTTTTGGAAGGTTTTAATGTGGCCTTCCTTAGAATTTGATCTTGCATGAATGTACATGGCTCCCAATATGGAATGTTTGGCCATGCTCCATGATTAATTGCCTTTTAGTGTGTGCTCCCCATATGGCAGCTTTGGCCACACTCCATGAAAGTAGTTTAATTCCTTCTTGGCCGAAATTGGTAGTTCCCTACACATAAGCACACATTAATATAGCAATAAAATAATTAAGTCTAAATTATTAATATTTATTTGCATAAAATAAATAAATTCAAATGTGGTGTTGGACCACTTATTAAAACAAGCACACGACAAAGTAACTTATGCTTTCCCTTCTTGGCAGTGGCCTTCAAGGGGTGTGGCCTCCTCAAGCATGAGGCAATTTATGGGCTTTGTGTCAACACTTGGCCCAATTGAAGTTTGAATATGTAGCATAAGTTGCCCAAGAGTGTTTCGGGCCTTCTTGGCCTTGGCCCGAGTCATAGGCCCACCTAGGCCCATTAATTCATCCAAGTTGATTGGGAGTTATTTGTGCTGAAAACTAGCAACAAAGAAGTTCGGGAGTAATTTTTGCTGAAAACTAGCCACAAAGTTGTTTGGGAGTTATTTGTGCTGAAAACTAGCTACAAAGAAGTTTGGGAGTGATTTGTGATTAAAAGTAGCCACAAAGAATTTTCGGTGTTATTTGTGCTTAAAACTGCCACAAAGAAGATTGGGAGTGATTTGTGCTTAAAAGTAGCCACAAACAACTTTGGGAGTTATTTGTGCGTAAAAGTAGCCACAAACAACTTTGGGAGTTATTTGTGTTGAAAACAAGCCACTTAGAAGTTTGGGAGTTATTTGTGTTTAAAAGTAGCCACAAACAACTTTGGGAGTTATTTGTGTTGAAAACTAGCCACTAAGAAGTTTGGGAGTTATTTGTGTTTAAAAGTTGTCACAAACAACTTTTGGAATTATGTGTGCAGAAAACTAGCCACAAAGAAGTTTCGGAGTGAGTTGTGCTTAAAAGTAGCCACGAACAACTTTGGGAGTTATTTGTGTGCAAAACTAGCCACAAAGAAGTTTGGGAGCAATTTTTGCTGAAAACTAGCGACAAAGACGATTGGGAGTTATTTGTCCTGAAAACTAGCCACAAAGAAGTTTGGGAGTCCTTTGTTCCTAAAACTAGCCACAAAGAAGTTTGGGATCTATTTGTGCTTAAAAGTACCCACAAACAACTTTGGGAGTTATTTGTGCTGAAAACTAGCCACAAAGAAGTTTGGGAGTAATTTTTGCTAAAAACTAGCCACTAAGTAGTTTGGGATTTATTTGTGCTCAAAAGTAGCCACAAACAACTTTTGGAATTATTTGTGCTGAAAACTAGCCACAAAGAAGTTTGGGATCTATTTGTGCTTAAATGTATCCACAGCACAACTTTTGGAGTTATTTGTGCTGAAAATTAGCCACAAAGAAGTTTGGGAGTTATTTGTGTTGAAAACTAGCAACAAAGAAGTTTGGGAGTTATTTGTGCTTAAAAGAAGATACAAACAACTTTGGGAAATATGTGTGCTGAAAACTAGCCACAAAGAAGTTTGGGAGTTAGTTGTGCTCAAAAGTAGCCACAAACAACTTTGCGAATTATTTGTGCTGAAAACTAACCACAAAGAAGTTTGGGATCTATTTGTGCATAAAAGTAGCCACAAACAACTTTGGGAGTTATTTGTGCTGAAAACTAGCAACAAAGAAGTTCAGGAGTAATTTTTGCTGAAAACTAGCCACGAAGTAGTTTGGGAGTTATTTGTGCTGAAAACTAGCGACAAAGAAGTTTGGGAGTGATTTGTGCTTAAAAGTAGCCACAAAGAAGTTTGGGAGTAAGTTTTGCTAAAAACTAGCCACTAAGTAGTTTGGGAGTTATTTGTGCTCAAAAGTAGCCACAAACAACTGTGAATTATTTGTGCTGAAAACTAACCACAAAGAAGTTTGGGATCTATTTATGCATAAAAGTAGCCACAAACAACTTTGGGAGTTATTTGTGCTGAAAACTTCAACAAAGAAGTTTGGGAGTGAGTTGTGCTTAAAAGTAGCCACGAACAACTTTGGGAGTTATTTGTGCGCAAAACTAGCCACAAAGAAGTTTGGGAGTAATTTTTGCTGAAAACTAGCGACAAAGACGATTGGGAGTTATTTGTCCTGAAAACTAGCCACAAAGAAGTTTGGGAGTCCTTTGTTCCTGATAGCAACCTCCTTGAGGGGGTTGGTATGTCACTTTGATCGTTTTGCTTGAAGTTTGCTTTTGGGATGAAATGATATGTTTTTGTGGGCTGTTTTTGGATGTTTATGTGTTTGGGGTGGCTTTGAGTCATTTGTGATGGTTATAGGTTGTTTTAGGCCATGGTTGTGTAAGGAATTCGGTTGGGATGTGTTTGGTTGAATGTAGGCAGGGAATATGTGTTTGGGGATGAGTGGGGTTGTAGTCTTTGTGTTAGGCCGTGGCTTTGGTGTTTTGGGTAGGGAATTGTGTTTGGCCGAGGTTAAGCTTTGTTGGTTATGGAGTTTTGTTGGTTAGGATAAAAGAAGATGATGAAGATTGAAAAGATGAAGGCGCCACAAACATGAGTGTTTGATAAGCCTAAAGAGGTTCGCCACAAACAAGGATGTTTGATAAGAACTATAAACTTGGTTCAACCAAGAACTTAGGAGAAAAACTCACTAATTTGTTTTGCATAAAAATCAACTTAGTTTCATTCCATATTCTGAATTCATACATATAGGATTGCCTAGCCTCCTAAGGCTGCCGAAGTTAATGTCTCATTACACTTGATTTCAAATTCAAATGCCTAATCAATGATATAATTCGGCCATAATGCATACAAGTTATTAAAAGCTAATTCTAAGGGTGCTTGTCTCCACGTGTGGATTGGAGTCTGATTTGCCAATGTATGTGGACATCCTTTTCCAACAGCTCCTTTAAGTCTTTCCATGCTCCTTGCCTTTGCCTTGAAGCCACGGTTTAAAACTCCTCAAGTTTAGCACATGTGGTTTTTCTTGCATTGAAGCCGAGAGGAGAATAAGGAGTGCCTTTAATTCTTGTTTGAATTTGAAATCCCCATATTAATCACCTTGGCCGTGTTGTAGGCTGCCTTTAACTATTAGGCGGAAAACAAGGCTTTGCCTTGAATACAATTTTGAATTCAAATTCCAGTCAGGCCAAAGGTGTGCTTTAATGAAATTGGCACACAACAAGGAACCAGAAACAAGGCTGAAGAAGGGGCGCCTAAGCCAAGCATGAGGCGGAAAATCAGGGCTGGCCTTAAAAGGTCTGGTTGAGGCTGATGCGTGTCTGGCCAGGTCAGCTAGGCCACCTGGTGCTGAATTCACGGCGCCTAAGGCCAGGTCACTCTGTCCAGCGTGGCTTTGGGCCATAATCATTTTATTCCTGCACATAGATTTAAAACCAATGAAAATACATTAAAGCAAGTATTAAATAAAGCTTGTGGTCTTAAAGCCACTTATTTAAAACATAAAAATTAATATCCAAGGTCTTAGATTTCCCTTGCTTGGCCGTGGCCTTCAAGGGGAGTATCCTCTAAGATGAGGCAAGTTATGGGCCTTGTGGTGTCACTTGGCCCAATGGTTGTTTGGATGTTTAGTACTAGTTGGCCCAATGTGTCTTGGGCCTTCTTAGCCTTAGCCCGAGTTATGGCTCCTCCTAGGCCCACTAGGTCATCTAGGTTGATGGGCCTTGGTGGGTTGCTATCATCCCCTCCTTCTTGGATTGGATTCGACCTCGAATCAAGGTCTTCATTACCTGTATCAAAAAGAGAAAGATCAGCAACATTAAAAGTGGCACTAACATTGCCATAATCACTCGGTATATCAATCTTATAGGCATTATTATTGATCCTTTCAAGGACCTCGAATGGTCCATCCCCTCTGGGTTGAAGCTTAGACTTCCGTTGTGAGGGGAACCTTTCTTTCCGCATGTGAACCCAGACTAGGTCTCCAGGTTCGAAGATAACCTCTTTTCTACCCTTATTGGCTTGCCTAGCATAGCCCTCATTCTTTTTTTGAATTTTGGCCTTTATCTCCTCGTGAAGCCGTTTAACATATTCGGCTTTGGCCTTACCATCCTTATGTTTAAGGGTATTAGAGTCATTTAGAGGTAGTAAGTCTAGTGGGGTCAAAGGGTTGAACCCATACACTACCTCAAAAGGTGAGCATCCCGTGGTGCTATGGATTGTCCTATTATAAGCAAACTCCACATGAGGTAGGCTTTCTTCCCAAGCCTTGAGGTTTTTCTTTAAAACTGCCCTTAGAAGTGTGGACAGTACTCGGTTTACTACCTCAGTTTGACCATCTGTTTGAGGATGGCAAGTAGTAGAGAATAGGAGTTTAGTTCCTAATTTTCCCCACAGGGTCCTCCAGAAATGACTAAGGAACTTCGTGTCCCTATCACTTACAATACTTCTCGGGAGGCCATGGAGCCTCACAATCTCTTTGAAAAAGAGATCCGCCACATGGCAAGCATCATCAACCTTTTTACAAGGTATAAAATGTGCCATTTTTGAAAATCGATCCACTACAACAAAGATGGAATCCTTGCCGTTTCGAGTCCTGGGTAAAGCCACTACAAAATCCATGGATATGTCTAACCATGGTGATTCAGGAACGGGTAAGGGCGTATAAAGCCCATGTGGCATCCCTTTGGACTTGGCCCTCTTGCAGATTAGACACTGCTCACAGTGCCTTCGCACATCCCTTTTCATTTTGGGCCAGTAAAAATGCTCCTTGAGCATGTCAAGGGTTTTAGGGATTCCGAAGTGTCCCATTAATCCTCCTTCATGAGACTCCTTAACAAGCAAGTCTCGAATAGAACTCTTAGGCACACACAAGCGGTTTTCCTTGAAAAGGAACCCTTCGTGCCTATAGTACCCATCAACAGCAATACTCACGCATTTATTATATAAATCAGAAAATTCAGAATCATGCAAGTAAAGCTCCTTTAGAAACTCGAGACCATACAGTTTAGTCTCGAGGGTGGAGAGCAGGATATGCCTCCGAGATAGAGCATCTGCCACTGTATTGGCTTTTCCCTTCTTATGCTTTAAAACATAAGGGAATTGCTCTAGAAATTCAACCCACTTGGCATGGCGCTTGTTAAGCTTGCCTTGCCCTTTTAAATACTTTAGTGACTCATGGTCACTATGTATTACAAATTCCTTGGACAACAGATAGTGTTGCCAAGTCTGTAATGCCCTTACCAAGGCATACAGTTCCTTATCATAGGTGGAGTAATTCAAGGACGGGCCTCCTAGCTTTTCACTGAAATACGCAATCGGATGTCCTTCCTGCAACAAAACAGCTCCAATACCTACGTTAGAAGCATCACATTCTATCTCAAAAGATTTTGCGAAATTAGGTAAAGATAGAACAGGGGCGTTAGTTAAACGCTCCTTTAGCCTCTGAAAGGCTTCCTCTTGTTTTTCCCCCCATTTAAAACCGACATTCTTTTTAACTACCTCATTGAGAGGCGCAGCTATAGTGCTGAAGTCCTTAACGAACCTCCTATAGAAGCTTGCCAAGCCATGGAAGCTTCTCACATCCGTAACTGTCATGGGGGTAGGCCAATCCTGGATGGCCTTAATCTTTTCTTGGTCCACATGGACCCCTTTTTTATTGATTAAGAAACCTAGAAAAATTACATGATCAACATAAAACGAACATTTTTCTAGATTCGCATAGAGCTTGTCAGCTCTTAGTACGAGCAAAACACTTCTCAAGTGTTCATGATGCTCATCTTCAGTTTTACTGTAGATTAGGATGTCGTCAAAGTAAACGACCACAAATTTTCCCAGAAAGTCCTTGAGCACATGGTTCATTAACCTCATAAATGTGCTCGGGGCATTAGTTAGCCCGAAGGGCATAACTAGCCATTCATAAAGACCCGACTTTGTTTTAAAAGCGGTCTTCCATTCATCCCCCTCCCTTATCCTTATTTGGTGATATCCACTTTTTAAATCAATTTTACTAAAAATACATGCACCATATAAATCATCTAATAAATCATCAAGTCTAGGGATAGGGTGTCGATACTTTACAGTGATGTTATTGATGGCCCGGCAGTCCGTGCACATCCTCCAGCTTCCATTCTTCTTGGGTACCAAGATCACTGGCACCGCACAAGGGCTCATGCTTTGTTGGACCCAACCCTTTTCCATAAGCTCATCGATCTGCTTCTGTATTTCCTGTGTATCATGGGGGTTGCTCCTATAGGCAGGCCTATTGGGCAAAGAAGCCCCCGGAATGAGATCGATATGATGCTCAATTCCCCTTAAAGGTGGTAATCCCCGTGGGATTTCCTTAGGGAACACATCATCGAACTCTTTTAAAAATCCCTTAACAAAGGGTGATAACTCATCAGAAACAGAGACAGAAGTTAGTATAACATCATGACAGTATAGTAAATATAAGGGTTGCTTTGTGATTAAAGCACCCTTGACTTCACCTCGAGAGGCTAAGTAACTGCTTTTCTTTTCCTTTTCTTCTTTTTTTTTCCTTTTTTCTTTTCTTTTCTTCTTCTTTTTTTTCATTCTTTTCTTTTTCCATTTTTTTTTGTGGATCACTCTTTTTTTCTTGATCCATTTTTTCCTTTAATTTTTTTTGGTCCTCACTCACTTGTTTTGGAGACAAGGGTGAGAGTACAATTTTTTTCTCATGAAATACAAAGGTATATTTATTGGAAAACCCATCATGGATGGCTTTCCTATCGTACTGCCATGGCCTGCCTAAAAGCATGTGGCTGGCCTCCATTGTGACTACGTCACACAGTACGGTGTCCACATATTTCCCAATGGAAAATGGGACCTCGGCTTGTAGGTTAACGGTCATTTCTCCGACCTCGCTTAACCATTGTAGCCGGTAAGGTGATGGGTGGGTCCTAGTCACTAGGTTTAGCTTTGCAACCAACCTAGTACTCACCACATTGGCACAGCTGCCACCATCAATAATTAAAGAACATACATTTCCTAGAACTAAGCATCTTGAATGGAATATGTTCTCTCTTTGACTTTCCTCATTCTCCTTGACTTGGCTTCCCAGAAGCCTTCGCACCATGAGTAAGTCTCCTTCTGGCATCCTTGCTTCCTCTTCACTTTCTGCTTCAGTGCTGGAGGCCTCAGACTCAGATTCTACCGCTCCATTCCGGAATACCATAGTCCTCCTAGTTGGGCATTGAGAAGCGATGTGCCCATGGCCCAAGCATTTGAAACACTTGATCTCCCGACTCCGGCTTGGTGCTTCTACTGTCTTCTTCCCACTAGTAGTACTCACGGCCTCTTTGTTGGTTGCACCCTCCTTCTTAGGCTTGTCCTTCCAGCTAGATGATGGGAACTTGTTGGTACTGTTAGAGTAGGCTTTTGATTTCCTCCTCTTAAGTTGTTGTTCCACCTTCATTGCTTTCTGAACCAAGTCTTCCAGCTCCACATAACTGTGCAACTCCACAACATCCTGAATGTCCTGGTTGAGTCCATGAAGGAACCGTGCCATAGTAGCCTCACGGTCTTCATTGAGATTGGACCTCAATAAGGCCAATTCCATCTCCTTGTAATACTCATCTACTGACTTACTTCCTTGAGTCAACCTTTGGAGTTGGTTGAATATGTCCCTATGGTAAGATGGGGGCACAAACCTCCTCCTCATTATAGTCCTCATTTCCTCCCATGTGCTCACAGGTTGAGCACCACACCTTCTCCTATCCTTCTGGAGTTGATCCCACCAGATCATAGCATACTCCTTAAACTCAAGTGCAGCCACCTTCACTTTCTTGTCTTCTGAATAATTGTGGCAATCAAACACCTGCTCTACCTTCATTTCCCATTCCATGTATGCTTCTGGATTGTTCATTCCCATGAATGTGGGAATTTTGATCTGCACTCCTTCTAACTTGTCATCCCTCCTCCTTTCCCTTTGATCTTCTTCTCCATTTCTCCTTTCCCTTCTCCTCCTTCTCCTCCTTTCTTCTTCTGAACCCGAGGAGTCATCTTGACTAGAATGCCTCCTATTTCGATGGCGTTCTTGTCTGACTTGCATCTCTGCCATTTGTTGCTTAAGGGTCCTGAATTCCTCATGAATTTCATGAAGAACCGAAGTGAACCCGGCTGTCCTTGGTGACACAGTAGGTGATGATGTACTTCCTGAAGACATTTTCCTCACACTCTCTAGTGTATACTCACAATGTGTTTCACTCACTCACTTTTTCTCTCCTTGGGGTTCTGGATTGAACCAAAGGAATTCTGGATATGACCTTGTATGGCGAAACAAAAAAGGCTTAAAGAACACAAACTGTTTGGGGGCGGTTTTGTGGGTTATTTGTGGTTGGTGGACTGTTTTTGTGGGTTTATGAGGGGGATGGGTGTGTATATGCGGCTGGTGTGTTGTATGGTTAATAAAACAGAAAACTTTTGTGGCTTTGATTCGGCCACAAGACTTTTTTTTGTATACTTTGATGTAGGCTCTTATTGGCTTTTGTTTTGGCCAATATGGTTATGAACCTGCATACAGAAACTTTCACACAAATAATAGAAACCGAGGCACAATAATAATAGAAACCGAGGCACTATTTTGATGCACCAAGTTGGCTTTTGATTCTGCCAATTGATTTTTGATGCACCTAGCACTTCAAACAATGCTAGCTCTGAATACCACTTGATAGCAACCTCCTTGAGGGGGTTGGTATGTCACTTTGATCGTTTTGCTTGAAGTTTGCTTTTGGGATGAAATGATATGTTTTTGTGGGCTGTTTTTGGATGTTTATGTGTTTGGGGTGGCTTTGAGTCATTTGTGATGGTTATAGGTTGTTTTAGGCCATGGTTGTGTAAGGAATTCGGTTGGGATGTGTTTGGTTGAATGTAGGCAGGGAATATGTGTTTGGGGATGAGTGGGGTTGTAGTCTTTGTGTTAGGCCGTGGCTTTGGTGTTTTGGGTAGGGAATTGTGTTTGGCCGAGGTTAAGCTTTGTTGGTTATGGAGTTTTGTTGGTTAGGATAAAAGAAGATGATGAAGATTGAAAAGATGAAGGCGCCACAAACATGAGTGTTTGATAAGCCTAAAGAGGTTCGCCACAAACAAGGATGTTTGATAAGAACTATAAACTTGGTTCAACCAAGAACTTAGGAGAAAAACTCACTAATTTGTTTTGCATAAAAATCAACTTAGTTTCATTCCATATTCTGAATTCATACATATAGGATTGCCTAGCCTCCTAAGGCTGCCGAAGTTAATGTCTCATTACACTTGATTTCAAATTCAAATGCCTAATCAATGATATAATTCGGCCATAATGCATACAAGTTATTAAAAGCTAATTCTAAGGGTGCTTGTCTCCACGTGTGGATTGGAGTCTGATTTGCCAATGTATGTGGACATCCTTTTCCAACAGCTCCTTTAAGTCTTTCCATGCTCCTTGCCTTTGCCTTGAAGCCACGGTTTAAAACTCCTCAAGTTTAGCACATGTGGTTTTTCTTGCATTGAAGCCGAGAGGAGAATAAGGAGTGCCTTTAATTCTTGTTTGAATTTGAAATCCCCATATTAATCACCTTGGCCGTGTTGTAGGCTGCCTTTAACTATTAGGCGGAAAACAAGGCTTTGCCTTGAATACAATTTTGAATTCAAATTCCAGTCAGGCCAAAGGTGTGCTTTAATGAAATTGGCACACAACAAGGAACCAGAAACAAGGCTGAAGAAGGGGCGCCTAAGCCAAGCATGAGGCGGAAAATCAGGGCTGGCCTTAAAAGGTCTGGTTGAGGCTGATGCGTGTCTGGCCAGGTCAGCTAGGCCACCTGGTGCTGAATTCACGGCGCCTAAGGCCAGGTCACTCTGTCCAGCGTGGCTTTGGGCCATAATCATTTTATTCCTGCACATAGATTTAAAACCAATGAAAATACATTAAAGCAAGTATTAAATAAAGCTTGTGGTCTTAAAGCCACTTATTTAAAACATAAAAATTAATATCCAAGGTCTTAGATTTCCCTTGCTTGGCCGTGGCCTTCAAGGGGAGTATCCTCTAAGATGAGGCAAGTTATGGGCCTTGTGGTGTCACTTGGCCCAATGGTTGTTTGGATGTTTAGTACTAGTTGGCCCAATGTGTCTTGGGCCTTCTTAGCCTTAGCCCGAGTTATGGCTCCTCCTAGGCCCACTAGGTCATCTAGGTTGATGGGCCTTGGTGGGTTGCTATCAGTTCCTAAAACTAGCCACAAAGAAGTTTGGGATCTATTTGTGCTTAAAAGTACCCACAAACAACTTTGGGAGTTATTTGTGCTGAAAACTAGCCACAAAGAAGTTTGGGAGTAATTTTTGCTAAAAACTAGCCACTAAGTAGTTTGGGATTTATTTGTGCTCAAAAGTAGCCACAAACAACTTTTGTAATTATTTGTGCTGAAAACTAGCCACAAAGAAGTTTGGGATCTATTTGTGCTTAAAAGTATCCACACACAACTTTGGGAGTTATTTGTGCTGAAAATTAGCCACAAAGAAGTTTGGGAGTTATTTGTGCTGAAAACTAGCAACAAAGAAGTTTGGGAGTTATTTGTGCTTAAAAGTAGAGACAAACAACTTTGGGAAATATGTGTGCTGAAAACTAGCCACAAAGAAGTTTGGGAGTTAGTTGTGCTCAAAAGTAGCCACAAACAACTTTGCGAATTATTTGTGCTGAAAACTAACCACAAAGAAGTTTGGGATCTATCTATGCGTAAAAGTAGCCACAAACAACTTTGGGAGTTACTTGTGCTGAAATCTAGCAACAAAGAAGTTAGGGAGTAATTTTTGCTGAAAACTAGCCACGAAGTAGTTTGGGAGTTATTTGTGCTGAAAACTAGCTACAAAGAAGTTTGGGAGTGATTTGTGCTTAAAAGTAGCCACAAAGAAGTTTGGGTGTTATTTGTGCTTAAAACTGCCACAAAGAAGATTGGGTGTTATTTGTGCTTAAAACTGCCACAAAGAAGATTGGGAGTGATTTGTGCTTAAAAGTAGCCACAAACAACTTTGGGAGTTATCTGTGCGTAAAAGTAGCCAGAAACAACTTTGGGAGTTATTTGTGTTGAAAACTAGCCACTAAGAAGTTTGGGAGTTATTTGTGTTTAAAAGTAGCCACAAACAACTTTGGGAGTTATTTGTGTTGAAAACTAGCCACTAAGAAGTTTGGGAGTTATTTGTGTTTAAAAGTTGTCACAAACAACTTTTGGAATTATGTGTGCTGAAAACTAGCCACAAAGAAGTTTGGGAGTGAGTTGTGCTTAAAAATGCCACGAACAACTTTGGGAGTTATTTGTGCGCAAAACTAGCCACAAAGAAGTTTGGGAGTAATTTTTGCTGAAAACTAGCGACAAAGACGTTTTGGAGTTATTTGTCCTGAAAACTAGCCACAAAGAAGTTTGGGAGTCCTTTGTTCCTAAAACAAGCCACAAAGAAGTTTGGGATCTATTTGTGCTTAAAAGTACCCACAAACAACTTTGGGAGTTATTTGTGCTGAAAACTAGCCACAAAGAAGTTTGGGAGTAATTTTTGCTAAAAACTAGCCACTAAGTAGTTTGGGAGTTATTTGTGCTCAAAAGTAGCCACAAACAACTTTTGGAATTATTTGTGCTGAAAACTAGCCACAAAGAAGTTTGGGATCTATTTGTGCTTAAAAGTATCCACACACAACTTTGGGAATTATTTGTGCTGAAAATTAGCCACAAAGAAGTTTGGGAGTTATTTGTGTTGAAAACTAGCAACAAAGAAGTTTGGGAGTTATTTGTGCTTAAAAGTAGATACAAACAACTTTCGGAAATATGTGTGCTGAAAACTAGCCACAAAGAAGTTTGGGAGTTAGTTGTGCTCAAAAGTAGCCACAAACAACTTTGCGAATTATTTGTGCTGAAAACTAACCACAAAGAAGTTTGGGATCTATTTGTGCATAAAAGTAGCCACAAACAACTTTGGGAGTTATTTGTGCTGAAAACTAGCAACAAAGAAGTTCGGGAGTAATTTTTGCTGAAAACTAGCCACGAAGTAGTTTGGGAGTTATTTGTGCTGAAAACTAGCGACAAAGAAGTTTGGGAGTGATTTGTGCTTAAAAGTAGCCACAAAGAAGTTTGGGAGTAAGTTTTGCTAAAAACTTGCCACTAAGTAGTTTGGGAGTTATTTGTGCTCAAAAGTAGCCACAAACAACTGTGAATTATTTTTGCTGAAAACTAACCAGAAAGAAGTTTGGGATCCATTTATGCATAAAAGTAGCCACAAACAACTTTGGGAGTTATTTGTGCTGAAAACTAGCAACAAAGAAGTTTGGGAGTGAGTTGTGCTTAAAAGTAGCCACGAACAACTTTGGAGTTATTTGTGCGCAAAACTAGCCACAAGAAGTTTGGGAGTAATTTTTGCTGAAAACTAGCGACAAGACGATTGGGAGTTATTTGTCCTGAAAACTAGCCACAAAGAAGTTGGGAGTCCTTTGTTCCTAAAACTAGCCACAAAGAAGTTTGGGATCTATTTGTGCTTAAAAGTACCCACAAACAACTTTGGGAGTTATTTGTGAAACTGAAAACTAGCCACAAACAAGTTTGGGAGTAATTTTTGCTAAAAACTAGCCACTAAGTAGTTTGGGATTTATTTCACAAACAACTTTTGGAATTATTTGTGCTGAAAACTAGCCACAAAGAAGTTTGGGATCTATTTGTGCTTAAAAGTATCCACACACAACTTTGGGAGTTATTTGTGCTGAAAATTAGCCACAAAGAAGTTTGGGAGTTATTTGTGCTGAAAACTAGCAACAAAGAAGTTTGGGAGTTATTTGTGCTTAAAAGTAGAGACAAACAACTTTGGGAAATATGTGTGCTGAAAACTAGCCACAAAGAAGTTTGGGAGTTAGTTGTGCTCAAAAGTAGCCACAAACAACTTTGCGAATTATTTGTGCTGAAAACTAACCACAAAGAAGTTTGGGATCTATCTATGCGTAAAAGTAGCCACAAACAACTTTGGGAGTTACTTGTGCTGAAATCTAGCAACAAAGAAGTTAGGGAGTAATTTTTGCTGAAAACTAGCCACGAAGTTGTTTGGGAGTTATTTGTGCTGAAAACTTGCTACAAAGAAGTTTGGGAGTGATTTGTGCTTAAAAGTAGCCACAAAGAAGTTTGGGTGTTATTTGTGCTTAAAACTGCCACAAAGAAGATTGGGTGTTATTTGTGCTTAAAACTGCCACAAAGAAGATTGGGAGTGATTTGTGCTTAAAAGTAGCCACAAACAACTTTGGGAGTTATCTGTGCGTAAAAGTAGCCACAAACAACTTTGGGAGTTATTTGTGTTGAAAACTAGCCACTAAGAAGTTTGGGAGTTATTTGTGTTTAAAAGTAGCCACAAACAACTTTGGGAGTTATTTGTGTTGAAAACTAGCCACTAAGAAGTTTGGGAGTTATTTGTGTTTAAAAGTTGTCACAAACAACTTTTGGAATTATGTGTGCTGAAAACTAGCCACAAAGAAGTTTGGGAGTGAGTTGTGCTTAAAAATGCCACGAACAACTTTGGGAGTTATTTGTGCGCAAAACTAGCCACAAAGAAGTTTGGGAGTAATTTTTGCTGAAAACTAGCGACAAAGACGTTTTGGAGTTATTTGTCCTGAAAACTAGCCACAAAGAAGTTTGGGAGTCCTTTGTTCCTAAAACAAGCCACAAAGAAGTTTGGGATCTATTTGTGCTTAAAAGTACCCACAAACAACTTTGGGAGTTATTTGTGCTGAAAACTAGCCACAAAGAAGTTTGGGAGTAATTTTTGCTAAAAACTAGCCACTAAGTAGTTTGGGATTTATTTGTGCTAAAAAGTAGCCACAAACAACTTTTGGAATTATTTGTGCTGAAAACTAGCCACAAAGAAGTTTGGGATCTATTTGTGCTTAAAAGTATCCACACACAACTTTGGGAATTATTTGTGCTGAAAATTAGCCACAAAGAAGTTTGGGAGTTATTTGTGTTGAAAACTAGCAACAAAGAAGTTTGGGAGTTATTTGTGCTTAAAAGTAGATACAAACAACTTTCGGAAATATGTGTGCTGAAAACTAGCCACAAAGAAGTTTGGGAGTTAGTTGTGCTCAAAAGTAGCCACAAACAACTTTGCGAATTATTTGTGCTGAAAACTAACCACAAAGAAGTTTGGGATCTATTTGTGCATAAAAGTAGCCACAAACAACTTTGGGAGTTATTTGTGCTGAAAACTAGCAACAAAGAAGTTCGGGAGTAATTTTTGCTGAAAACTAGCCACGAAGTAGTTTGGGAGTTATTTGTGCTGAAAACTAGCGACAAAGAAGTTTGGGAGTGATTTGTGCTTAAAAGTAGCCACAAAGAAGTTTGGGAGTAAGTTTTGCTAAAAACTAGCCACTAAGTAGTTTGGGAGTTATTTGTGCTCAAAAGTAGCCACACAACTGTGAATTATTTTTGCTGAAAACTAACCACAAAGAAGTTTGGGATCCATTTATGCATAAAAGTAGCCACAAACAACTTTGGGAGTTATTTGTGCTGAAAACTAGCAACAAAGAAGTTTGGGAGTGAGTTGTGCTTAAAAGTAGCCACGAACAACTTTGGGAGTTATTTGTGCGCAAAACTAGCCACAAAGAAGTTTGGGAGTAATTTTTGCTGAAAACTAGCGACAAAGACGATTGGGAGTTATTTGTCCTGAAAACTAGCCACAAAGAAGTTTGGGAGTCCTTTGTTCCTAAAACTAGCCACAAAGAAGTTTGGGATCTATTTGTGCTTAAAAGTACCCACAAACAACTTTGGGAGTTATTTGTACTGAAAACTAGCCACAAACAAGTTTGGGAGTAATTTTTGCTAAAAACTAGCCACTAAGTAGTTTGGGATTTATTTGTGCTCAAAAGTAGCCACAAACAACTTTTGGAATTATTTGTGCTGAAAACTAGCCACAAAGAAGTTTGGGATCTATTTGTGCTTAAAAGTATCCACACACAAATTTGGGAGGTATTTGTGCTGAAAATTAGCCACTAAGTAGTTTGGGATTTATTGGTGCTCAAAAGTAGCCACAAACAACTTTTGGAATTATTTGTGCTGAAAACTAGCCACAAAGAAGTTTGGGATCTATTTGTGCTTAAAAGTATCCACACACAACTTTGGGAGTTATTTGTGCTGAAAATTAGCCACAAAGAAGTTTGGGAGTTATTTGTGTTGAAAACTAGCAACAAAGAAGTTTGGGAGTTATTTGTGCTTAAAAGTAGATACAAACAACTTTGGGAAATATGTGTGCTGAAAACTAGCCACAAAGAAGTTTGGGAGTTAGTTGTGCTCAAAAGTAGCCACAAACAACTTTGCGAATTATTTGTGCTGAAAACTAACCACAAAGAAGTTTGGGATCTATTTGTGCATAAAAGTAGCCACAAACAACTTTGGGAGTTATTTGTGCTGAAAACTAGCAACATAGAAGTTCGGGAGTAATGTTTGCTGAAAACTAGCCACAAAGTAGTTTGGGAGTTATTTGTGCTGAAAACTAGTTACAAAGAAGTTTGGGAATGATTTGTGCTTAAAAGTAGCCACAAAGAAGTTTGGGAGTAATTTCTGCTAAAAACTAGCCACTAAGTAGTTTGGGAGTTATTTGTGCTCAAAAGTAGCCACAAACAACTTTTGGATTTATTTGTGCTCAAAAGTAGCCACAAACAACTTTTGGAATTATTTGTGCTGAAAACTAGCCACAAAGAAGTTTGGGATCTATTTGTGCTCAAAAGTATCCACACACAACTTTTGGAGTTATTTGTGCTGAAAATTAGCCACAAAGAAGTTTGGGAGTTATTTGTGTTGAAAAATAGCAACAAAGAAGTTTGGGAGTTATTTGTGATTAAAAGTAGACACAAACAACTTTGGGAAATATGTGTGCTGAAAACTAGCCACAAAGAAGTTTGGGAGTTAGTTATGCTCAAAAGAAGCCACAAACATCTTTGCGAATTATTTGTGCTGAAAACTAACCACAAAGAAGTTTGGGTTCTATTTGTGCATAGAAGTAGCCACAAACAACTTTGGGAGTTATTTGTGCTGAAAACTAGCGACAAAGAAGTTCGGGAGTAATTTTTGATGAAAACTAGCCACAAAGTTGTTTGGGAGTTATTTGTGTTGAAAACTAGCTACAAAGAAGTTTGGGAGAGATTTGTGCTTAAAAGTAGCCACAAAGAAGTTTGGGAGTTATTTGTGCTTAAAACTGCCACAAAGAAGATTGGGAGTGATTTGTGCTTAAAAGTAGCCACAAACAACTTTGGGAGTTATTTGTGTTGAAAACTAGCCACTAAGAAGTTTGGGAGTTATTTGTGTTTAAAAGTAGCCACAAACAACTTTGGGAGTTATTTGTGTTGAAAACTAGCCACTAAGAAGTTTGGGAGTTATTTGTGTTTAAAAGTAGGCACAAACAACTTTTGGAATTATGTGTGCTGAAAACTAGCCACAAAGAAGTTTGGGAGTGAGTTGTGCTTAAAAGTAGCCACGAACAACTTTGGGAGTTATTCGTGCGCAAAACTAGCCACAAAGAAGTTTGGGAGTAATTTTTGCTGAAACCAAGCGACAAAGACGTTTTGATGACAACCTCAAGGGGTGGTTGCCTTTTTGTTATCAAACTTTGATTTGATTTGTTGTAAGGATCGTGTCTTGTTGTTTGAAAGCCTCTTTTTTGTTTACTTTGCCTTTATTTGACTTGTTTCTTGCTTTAATTGTGAATTGTTGATTGTTGAATACTTGGTGTTGAACAAAAACGAAATTGTGGGATGTGTTTGGGAAATATATATGGGGGGACGTGTATGGAATTATAATGGGGGTGGTTTTATGATTTGGTTAAGTGTTTTTAAGAAGATGGGCGGGGTATGAAGGGTGATGGCGCCACAAACACAATGTGTTTGATAAGCCTGCGAAGTTCGCCACAAGAATGGAATTCTTGATAAGAACAAAACCTTGGCTCTGCCAACAAGCTAGGAGAATACTCACTAACAAGGAAATTAATCCAAATAAAAACTCAAACTCAAACTGTTTATTCCATGTGCTTCATCACATATATATAGGGAAATAAATTGCAAAAGAAAAAGATTGACTTAGCCTAATTATGCCATGTGGCTTACAAAAGATTTGATCACATTAATCCAAATTCTAGGGATAATATCCTTGGCTGATTCAGCATGATCTTTAAAATATATTCTTCAAGATTAGGAAGATTGGTTGTTATGGATCTTCAACAAATCTTTGTCATATCTAAAAGATATTTTTTCAAGATTTAGCAAGATTGATTGTTATGGATCTTCAACAAATCTTTGTAATCTTTAAAAGATATTCTCCAATATTAGCAAGATTTATGTTATGGATCTTCAACAAATCTTTGTAATCTTCAAATAATATTCTTTATCAATTGTAACTGAAAATGGTGCGCCAATATTGCATTATGTTAGTTTCCAAGGGGTTGACCATCAAATCGTAGGGCACCCCCCCTTGTCTGCTATCACGTTTGGGAGTTATTTGTCCTGAAAACTAGCCACAAAGAAGTTTGGGAGTCCTTTGTTCCTAAAACTAGCCACAAAGAAGTTTGGGATCTATTTGTGCTTAAAAGTACCCACAAACAACTTTGGGAGTTATTTGTGCTGAAAACTAGCCACAAACAAGTTTGGGAGTAATTTTTGCTAAAAACTAGCCACTAAGTAGTTTGGGATTTATTTGTGCTCAAAAGTAGCCACAAACAACTTTTGGAATTATTTGTGCTGAAAACTAGCCACAAAGAAGTCTGGGATCTATTTGTGCTTAAAAGTATCCACACACAACTTTGGGAGTTACTTGTGCTGAAAATTAGCCACAAAGAAGTTTGGGAGTTATTTGTGTTGAAAACTTGCAACAAAGAAGTTTTGGAGTTATTCGTGCTTAAAAGTAGACACAAACAACTTTGGGAAATATGTGTGCTGAAAACTAGCCACAAAGAAGTTTGGGAGTTAGTTGTGCTCAAAAGTAGCCACAAACAACTTTGCGAATTATTTGTGCTGAAAACTAACCACAAAGAAGTTTGGGATCTATTTGTGCATAGAAGTAGCCACAAACAACTTTGGGAGTTATTTGTGCTGAAAACTAGCAACAAAGAAGTTCGGGAGTAATTTTTGATGAAAACTAGCCACAAAGTTGTTTGGGAGTTATTTGTGCTGAAAACTAGCTAGAAAGAAGTTTGGGAGAGATTTGTGCTTAATAGTAGCCACAAAGAAGTTTGGGAGTTATTTGTGCGTAAAAGTAGCCACAAACAACTTTGGGAGTTATTTGTGTTGAAAACTAGCCACTAAGAAGTTTGGGAGTTATTTGTGTTTAAAAGTAGCCACAAACAACTTTGGGAGTCCTTTGTTCCTAAAACTAGCAACAAAGAAGTTTGGAGTTATTCGTGCTTAAAAGTAGACACAAACAACTTTGGGAAATATGTGTGCTGAAAACTAGCCACAAAGAAGTTTGGGAGTTAGTTGTGCTCAAAAGTAGCCACAAACAACTTTGCGAATTATTTGTGCTGAAAACTAACCACAAAGAAGTTTGGGATCTATTTGTGCATAAAAGTAGCCACAAACAACTTTGAGAGTTATTTGTGCTGAAAACTAGCAACAAAGAAGTTCGGGAGTAATTTTTGCTGAAAACTAGCCACAAAGTTGTTTGGGAGTTATTTGTGATGAAAACTAGCTACAAAGAAGTTTGGGAGAGATTTGTGCTTAAAAGTAGCCACAAAGAAGTTTGGGAGTTATTTGTACTTAAAACAGCCACAAAGAAGATTGGGAGTGATTTGTGCCTGAAAGTAGCCACAAACAACTTTGGGAGTTATTTGTGCGTAAAAGTAGCCACAAACAACTTTGGGAGTTATTTGTGTTGAAAAACTAGCCACTAAGAAGTTTGGGAGTTATTTGTGTTTAAAAGTAGCCACAAACAACTTTGGGAGTTATTTGTGTTGAAAACTAGCCACTAAGAAGTTTGGGAGTTATTTGTGTTTAAAAGAAGGCACAAACAACTTTTGGAGTTATTTGTGCGCAAAACTAGCCACAAAGAAGTTTGGGAGTAATTTTTGCTGAAAACTAGCGACAAAGACGTTTGGGAGTTATTTGTCCTGAAAACTAGCCACAAAGAAGTTTGGGAGTTATTTGTGTTGAAAACTAGCCACTAAGAAGTTTGGGAGTTATTTGTGTTTAAAAATTGTCACAAACAACTTTTGGAATTATGTGTGCTGTAAACTAGCCACAAAGAAGTTTGGGAGTGAGTTGTGCTTAAAAGTAGCCACGAACAACTTTGGGAGTTATTTGTGCGCAAAACTAGCCACAAAGAAGTTTGGGAGTAATTTTTGCTGAAAACTAGCGACAAAGACGTTTGGGAGTTATTTGTCCTGAAAACTAGCCACAAAGAAGTTTGGGAGTTATTTGTGTTGAAAACTAGCCACTAAGAAGTTTGGGAGTTATTTGTGTTTAAAAGTTGTCACAAACAACTTTTGGAATTATGTGTGCTGTAAACTAGCCACAAAGAAGTTTGGGAGTGAGTTGTGCTTAAAAGTAGCCACGAACAACTTTGGGAGTTATTTGTGCGCAAAACTAGCCACAAAGAAGTTTGGGAGTAATTTTTCCTGAAAACTAGCGACAAAGACGTTTTGGAGTTATTAGTCCTGAAAACTAGCCACAAAGAAGTTTGGGAGTCCTTTGTTCCTAAAACTAGCCACAAAGTAGTTTGGGATCTATTTGTGCTTAAAAGTACCCACAAACAACTTTGGGAGTTATTTGTGCTGAAAACTAGCCACAAACAAGTTTGGGAGTAATTTTTTCAAGATTTAGCAAGATTGGTTGTTATGGATCTTCAACAAATATTTGTAATCTTTAAAAGATATTCTCCAATATTAGCAAGATTTTATGTTATGGATCTTCAACAAATCTTTGTAATCTTCAAATAATATTCTTTATCAATTGTAACTGAAAATGGTGCGCCAATATTGCATTATGTTAGTTTCCAAGGGGTTGACCATCAAATCGTAGGGCACCCCCCCCCCCCCCCTTGTCTGCTATCATTCCCTCCTTCTTGAAGAAGATTTGTCCTCAAATCTTAAGGCTTCATGTATTTCAATCCAAGGCAAACTTTGACAAGCACTTTATTTATTCTACTTGTTTGTCCTTTGGAAGGACCTATTCTCCTACTGCTATGTTCGATCCAAACCTCCTGGATCAAACACACGCCTCACAAAGCCACCTTTGATATCTCCTTCTTGACTTTTCCCTTCGTCTTGCTTTATCAAGCTACTTCTTGGACCACCATGTAACTTTAAAAATATACAATTAGAATCCACAAAAACATTAGAAATATTAGTTCGAAAAAAATGTAATGATGCATGGTGACTTGATATGGTATGCAAAAGATTTTTCCTTAAAGGATGTAATGCTTGGCTCAGAAACATATTTTCATTTGGCTCCAAGGTAGAAATCCTAAACGGAGTCACACTAACTACAAAGTAATGAAAATTCCTATCTAAGCAATTTATATTGGGTTTTACTAACAAGGCTGAGGTAGGCTTCCTGTTCTCAATGGGTTCATTCCACTCGTTCCCCCTAGACTTAGGATAATGCCATTGACTAAGTTGTTGATCATTATTATGCAAAGGCCAATCATTTCCTAATCTATTATTGAAACACATATATTCGGAATTTATTGGGCTTTCAAGACATGGTTGGAAAATATTTGATGGGTCTGGGATGGGTTCCATTGTTTCAAATTCCTCTATTGGTTGTAAAATTTGAGGGGTATCCTTAGAAATTTCATGAATACCATTATGCACAAGAGTTTCATCAAGAAAGTTGAATTCTATGCAAAGTTCCTCACTTTTATTTTCACTCAAAGTGTGTTCACTCAAAATGTTTTCCTTACCCTCTTTGCTTTTCACTCAACTCTTTCTTTTCAACAAGTGTTTCACTCATGTTTTAGCAAGATTGGTTGTTATGGATCTTCAACAAATCTTTGTAATCTTTAAAAGATATTCTCCAATATTAGCAAGATTTTATGTTATGGATCTTCAACAAATCTTTGTAATCTTCAAATAATATTCTTTATCAATTGTAACTGAAAATGGTGCGCCAATATTGCATTATGTTAGTTTCCAAGGGGTTGACCATCAAATCGTAGGGCACCCCCCCTTGTCTGCTATCACGTTTGGGAGTTATTTGTCCTGAAAACTAGCCACAAAGAAGTTTGGGAGTCCTTTGTTCCTAAAACTAGCCACAAAGAAGTTTGGGATCTATTTGTGCTTAAAAGTACCCACAAACAACTTTGGGAGTTATGTGTGCTGAAAACTAGCCACAAAGAAGTTTGGGAGTGAGTTGTGCTTAAAAGTAGCCACGAACAACTTTGGGAGTTATTTGTGCGCAAAACTAGCCACAAAGAAGTTTGGGAGTAATTTTTGCTGAAAACTAGCGACAAAGACGTTTGGGAGTTATTTGTCCTGAAAACTATCCACAAAGAAGTTTGGGAGTCCTTTGTTCCTAAAACTAGCGACAAAGAAGTTTGGGAGTGATTTGTGCTTAAAAGTAGCCACAAACAACTTTGGGAGTAATTTTTGCTAAAAACTAGCCACTAAGTAGTTTGGGATTTATTTGTGCTCAAAAGTAGCCACAAACAACTTTTGGCCTGAAAACTAGCAACAAAGAAGTTCGGGAGTAATTTTTGCTGAAAACTAGCCACAAAGTTGTTTCGGAGTTATTTGTGCTGAAAACTAGCTACATAGAAGTTTGGGAGTGATTTGTGCTTAAAAGTAGCCACAAAGAAGTTTGGGTGTTATTTGTTCTTAAAACTGCCACAAAGAAGATTGGGAGTGATTTGTGCTTAAAAGTAGCCACAAACAACTTTGGGAGTTATTTGTGCGTAAAAGTAGCCACAAACAACTTTGGGAGTTATTTCTGTTGAAAACTAGCCACTAAGAAGTTTGGGAGTTATTTGTGTTTAAAAGTAGCCACAAACAACTTTGGGAGTTATTTGTGTTGAAAACTAGCCACTAAGAAGTTTGGGAGTTATTTGTGTTTAAAAGTAGTCACAAACAATGATGACAACCTCAGGGGGGTGATTGCCTTTTTGAAAATTCTCCTTTTTGAGAGAATTGATTGGACCGTTTCTTGCTTGGAACTCTTATGATTTGTTTGAATTTGTACTTGAAAATTTAATGAATGCGGAAGTGTTTATGATTTGTGTTTCGGTTGATAAGTGTTTAAGGGTAAAGAACAAGAAGGTGGATGGGGGGTATGAAAGGTGGGGCGCCACAAACACTAAGTGTTTGATAAGCTTGTGAAGTTCGCCACAAGCCAACTAGGTAACTTGATAAGAACGGTTCCTTGGCTTAGCCAAGAATGCTAGGAGACTCACTCACTAACTCGGGAAGTTAATCCAAAATAATTCAATATCAACTTAACTTTATTAATGACTAAACGAAATACATATAGAAGAAGAAACTAGGATTAGGGTTCCCACAAGTTGGGCCTCAAATCCACATAAGATAAGGCTAAATTTAGACTAAGATAATTCAAAGCTAAAAACTAGGAAGAATTCAAACTAAGTCAAATCCTAATTCTATCTTCTCCTTGGAGGCTTGACCTAGATGGTGTAGTCCTTGCTTTTGAATTGGCCACGTGTGGATACTTGGAATATGCTTGGCCGAAATTCAAGGAATCCTCTTTTGGGAATGATTCTTTGATGAGTCACTTGAAGATAAATTAGATTAAGTCTTTAGAAGACTTTATCCTTGACTTGAAGTTCAGCTTGGCTTGGCCTATTTTTAAGGAATCCTTATTTTGGAAGGATTCTTGATAAGCCACTTGAAGATAAATTAGACTAAGTCTTTAGAAGACTTTATCCTTGACTTGAAGTTCAGATTGGCTTGGCCTATTTTTAAGGAATCCTTATTTTGGAAGGATTCTTGATAAGCCACTTGAAGATAAGCCTAGATTAAGTTTTTAGAAGACTTTATCTCGCCATCCAAAGTTGGTGGCTTGTAGATAGATTAGCTTTGACTTTTCCTAAAATTAAGGAATCCTTATTTTGGTAAGGATCCTTGATGAGACACTTGGATGCCTTGATCCTTAAGTCTTGTGATGACTTAATCTTCATCTCAAATTCGAATTTCAAATTTGAATTTGAATTTCAAATTTCAATTTCACTTTCCCTCCAAATGCTTTGAATATCAAATTTGACTTTCCCTCCAAGCATTGATCACTTGGGCCTTGATGTTCCTTGGGTTTGGCTTGAGGTGTTTTTGGGGCTTGGGCCTGTTTGGGCTTAGTCCTGAAACACTTAGCACACAATTGCTTTCTTCTATACAATTTATTCAAAAGAAAATAAATAACTTAACTTTAAATAACAATAATTAAATTATCCTAGTTTAATGCTGAATTAAGAAATCCTAAGCTACTCTTGAGATATAATTCTCATTTATTGAACACAAAATAAAATAGTTGACTCAAGGACATAAATTCCCTTTAAGCCCACGAATTCCAGGGTCAATGGAGTCCTTGGTGAGCTTGTTTAGACCTGACTTGGCCCTGGTTTGAGCCATGGGACCCTCTTGGTCTTGGCTGCCCCTTGAATCAAGGGTTGCCCCTAGTTGGTTGTCATCAAACAACTTTTGGAATTATGTGTGCTGAAAACTAGCCACAAAGAAGTTTGGGAGTGAGTTGTGCTTAAAAGTAGCCACGAACAACTTTGGGAGTTATTTGTGCGCAAAACTAGCCACAAAGAAGTTTGGGAGTAATTTTTGCTGAAAACTAGCGACAAATACGTTTGGGAGTTATTTGTCCTGAAAACTAGCTACAAAGAAGTTTGGGAGTCCTTTGTTCCTAAAACTAGCCACAAAGAAGTTTGGGATCTATTTGTGCTTAAAAGTACCCACAAACAACTTTGGGAGTTATTTGTGCTGAAAACTAGCCACAGAGAAGTTTTGGAGTTATTTGTGCTTAAAAGTAGACACAAACAACTTTGTGAATTATTTGTGCTGAAAACTAACGACAAAGAAGTTTGGGATCTATTTGTCCATAAAAGTAGCCAGAAACAACTTTGGGAGTTATTTGTGCTGAAAACTAGCAACAAAGAAGTTCGGGAGTAATTTTTGCTGAAAACTAGCCACAAAGTAGTTTGGGAGTTATTTGTGCTGAAAACTAGCTACAAAGAAGTTTGGGAGTGATTTGTGCTTAAAAGTAGCCACAAAGAAGTTTGGGAGTAATTTTTGCTAAAAACTAGCCACTAAGTAGATTGGGAGTTATTTGTGCTCAAAAGTAGCCACAAACAACTTTTGGATTTATTTGTGCTCAAAAGTAGCCACAAACAACTTTTGGAATTATTTGTGCTGAAAACTAGCCACAAAGAAGTTTGGGATCTATTTGTGCTGAAAAGTATCCACACACAACTTTGGGAGTTATTTGTGCTGAAAATTAGCCACAAAGAAGTTTGGGAGTTATTTGTGTTGAAAACTAGCAACAAAGAAGTTTTGGAGTTATTCGTGCTTAAAAGTAGACACAAACAACTTTGGGAAATATGTGTGCTGAAAACTAGCCACAAAGAAGTTTGGGAGTTAGTTGTGCTCAAAAGTAGCCACAAACAACTTTGCGAATTATTTGTGCTGAAAACTAACCACAAAGAAGTTTGGGATCTATTTGTGCATAAAAGTAGCCACAAACAACTTTGAGAGTTATTTGTGCTGAAAACTAGCAACAAAGAAGTTCGGGAGTAATTTTTGCTGAAAACTAGCCACAAAGTTGTTTGGGAGTTATTTGTGATGAAAACTAGCTACAAAGAAGTTTGGGAGAGATTTGTGCTTAAAAGTAGCCACAAAGAAGTTTGGGAGTTATTTGTACTTAAAACAGCCACAAAGAAGATTGGGAGTGATTTGTGCCTTGAAAGTAGCCACAAACAACTTTGGGAGTTATTTGTGCGTAAAAGTAGCCACAAACAACTTTGGGAGTTATTTGTGTTGAAAAACTAGCCACTAAGAAGTTTGGGAGTTATTTGTGTTTAAAAGTAGCCACAAACAACTTTGGGAGTTATTTGTGTTGAAAACTAGCCACTAAGAAGTTTGGGAGTTATTTGTGTTTAAAAGTAGGCACAAACAACTTTTGGAGTTATTTGTGCGCAAAACTAGCCACAAAGAAGTTTGGGAGTAATTTTTGCTGAAAACTAGCGACAAAGACGTTTGGGAGTTATTTGTCCTGAAAACTAGCCACAAAGAAGTTTGGGAGTTATTTGTGTTTAAAAGTTGTCACAAACAACTTTTGGAATTATGTGTGCTGTAAACTAGCCACAAAGAAGTTTGGGAGTGAGTTGTGCTTAAAAGTAGCCACGAACAACTTTGGGAGTTATTTGTGCGCAAAACTAGCCACAAAGAAGTTTGGGAGTAATTTTTGCTGAAAACTAGCGACAAAGACGTTTGGGAGTTATTTGTCCTGAAAACTAGCCACAAAGAAGTTTGGGAGTTATTTGTGTTGAAAACTAGCCACTAAGAAGTTTGGGAGTTATTTGTGTTTAAAAGTTGTCACAAACAACTTTTGGTATTATGTGTGCTGTAAACTAGCCACAAAGAAGTTTGGGAGTGAGTTGTGCTTAAAAGTAGCCACGAACAACTTTGGGAGTTATTTGTGCGCAAAACTAGCCACAAAGAAGTTTGGGAGTAATTTTTCCTGAAAACTAGCGACAAAGACGTTTTGGAGTTATTAGTCCTGAAAACTAGCCAGAAAGAAGTTTGGGAGTCCTTTGTTCCTAAAACTAGCCACAAAGTAGTTTGGGATCTATTTGTGCTTAAAAGTACCCACAAACAACTTTGGGAGTTATTTGTGCTGAAAACTAGCCACAAACAAGTTTGGGAGTAATTTTTTCAAGATTTAGCAAGATTGGTTGTTATGGATCTTCAACAAATATTTGTAATCTTTAAAAGATATTCTCCAATATTAGCAAGATTTTATGTTATGGATCTTCAACAAATCTTTGTAATCTTCAAATAATATTCTTTATCAATTGTAACTGAAAATGGTGCGCCAATATTGCATTATGTTAGTTTCCAAGGGGTTGACCATCAAATCGTAGGGCACCCCCCCCCCCCCTTGTCTGCTATCATTCCCTCCTTCTTGAAGAAGATTTGTCCTCAAATCTTAAGGCTTCATGTATTTCAATCCAAGGCAAACTTTGACAAGCACTTTATTTATTCTACTTGTTTGTCCTTTGGAAGGACCTATTCTCCTACTGCTATGTTCGATCCAAACCTCCTGGATCAAACACACGCCTCACAAAGCCACCTTTGATATCTCCTTCTTGACTTTTCCCTTCGTCTTGCTTTATCAAGCTACTTCTTGGACCACCATGTAACTTTAAAAATATACAATTAGAATCCACAAAAACATTAGAAATATTAGTTCGAAAAAAATGTAATGATGCATGGTGACTTGATATGGTATGCAAAAGATTTTTCTTAAAGGATGTAATGCTTGGCTCAGAAACATATTTTCATTTGGCTCCAAGGTAGAAATCCTAAACGGAGTCACACTAACTACAAAGTAATGAAAATTCCTATCTAAGCAATTTATATTGGGTTTTACTAACAAGGCTGAGGTAGGCTTCCTGTTCTCAATGGGTTCATTCCACTCGTTCCCCCTAGACTTAGGATAATGCCATTGACTAAGTTGTTGATCATTATTATGCAAAGGCCAATCATTTCCTAATCTATTATTGAAACACATATATTCGGAATTTATTGGGCTTTCAAGACATGGTTGGAAAATATTTGATGGGTCTGGGATGGGTTCCATTGTTTCAAATTCCTCTATTGGTTGTAAAATTTGAGGGGTATCCTTAGAAATTTCATGAATACCATTATGCACAAGAGTTTCATCAAGAAAGTTGAATTCTATGCAAAGTTCCTCACTTTTATTTTCACTCAAAGTGTGTTCACTCAAAATGTTTTCCTTACCCTCTTTGCTTTTCACTCAAATCTTTCTTTTCAACAAGTGTTTCACTCATGTTTTAGCAAGATTGGTTGTTATGGATCTTCAACAAATCTTTGTAATCTTTAAAAGATATTCTCCAATATTAGCAAGATTTTATGTTATGGATCTTCAACAAATCTTTGTAATCTTCAAATAATATTCTTTATCAATTGTAACTGAAAATGGTGCGCCAATATTGCATTATGTTAGTTTCCAAGGGGTTGACCATCAAATCGTAGGGCACCCCCCCTTGTCTGCTATCACGTTTGGGAGTTATTTGTCCTGAAAACTAGCCACAAAGAAGTTTGGGAGTCCTTTGTTCCTAAAACTAGCCACAAAGAAGTTTGGGATCTATTTGTGCTTAAAAGTACCCACAAACAACTTTGGGAGTTATTTGTGCTGAAAACTAGCCACAAACAAGTTTGGGAGTAGTTTTTGCTAAAAACTAGCAACTAAGTAGTTTGGGATTTATTTGTGCTCAAAAGTAGCCACAAACAACTTTTGGAATTATTTGTGCTGAAAACTAGCCACAAAGAAGTTTGGGATCTATTTGTGCTTAAAAGTATCCACACACAACTTTGGGAGTTATTTGTGCTGAAAATTAGCCACAAAGAAGTTTGGGAGTTATTTGTGTTGAATACTAGCAACAAAGAAGTTTTGGAGTTATTCGTGCTTAAAAGTAGACACGAACAACTTTGGGAAATATGTGTGCTGAAAACTAGCCACAAAGAAGTTTGGGAGTTAGTTGTGCTCAAAAGTAGCCACAAACAACTTTGCGAATTATTTGTGCTGAAAACTAACCACAAAGAAGTTTGGGATCTATTTGTGCATAAAAGTAGCCACAAACAACTTTGGGAGTTATTTGTGCTGAAAACTAGCAACAAAGAAGTTCGGGAGTAATTTTTGCTGAAAACTAGCCACAAAGTAGTTTGGGAGTTATTTGTGCTGAAAACTAGCTACAAAGAAGTTTGGGAGTGGTTTGTGCTTGAAAGTAGCCACAAAGAAGTTTGGGAGTAATTTTTGCTAAAAACTAGCCACTAAGTAGTTTGGGAGTTATTTGTGCTCAAAAGTAGCCACAAACAACTTTTGGATTTATTTGTTCTCAAAAGTAGCCACAAACAACTTTTGGAATTATTTGTGCTGAAAACTACCCACAAAGAAGTTTGGGATCTATTTGTGCTTAAAAGTATCCACACACAACTTTGGGAGTTATTTGTGTTGAAAATAAGCCACAAAGAAGTTTGGGAGTTATTTGTGTTGAAAACTAGCAACAAAGAAGTTTTGGAGTTATTTGTGCTTAAAAGTAGACACAAACAACTTTGGGAAATATGTGTGCTGAAAACTAGCCACAAAGAAGTTTGGGAGTTAGTTGTGCTCAAAAGTAGCCACAAACAACTGTGGGAGTTATTTGTGCTAAAACTAGCAACAAAGAAGTTCGGGAGTAATTTTTGCTGAAAACTAGCCACAAAGTTGTTTGGGAGTTATTTGTGCTGAAAACTAACTACAAATAAGTTTGGGAGTGATTTGTGCTTAAAAGTAGCCACAAAGAAGTTTGGGTGTTATTTGTGCTTAAAACTGCCACAAAGAAGATTGGGAGTGATTTGTGCTTAAAAGTAGCCACAAACAACTTTGGGAGTTATTTGTGTTGAAAACTAGCCACTAAGAAGTTTGGGAGTTATTTGTGTTTAAAAGTAGCCACAAACAACTTTGGGAGTTATTTGTGTTGAAAACTAGCCACTAAGAAGTTTGGGAGTTATTTGTGTTTAAAAGTTGTCACAAACAACTTTTGGAATTATGTGTGCTGTAAACTAGCCACAAAGAAGTTTGGGAGTGAGTTGTGCTTAAAAGTAGCCACGAACAACTTTGGGAGTTATTTGTGCGCAAAACTAGCCACAAAGAAGTTTGGGAGTAATTTTTGCTGAAAACTAGCGACAAAGACGTTTGGGAGTTATTTGTCCTGAAAACTAGCCACAAAGAAGTTTGAGAGTTATTTGTGTTGAAAACTAGCCACTAAGAAGTTTGGGAGTTATTTGTGTTTAAAAGTTGTCACAAACAACTTTTGGAATTATGTGTGCTGTAAACTAGCCACAAAGAAGTTTGGGAGTGAGTTGTGCTTAAAAGTAGCCACGAACAACTTTGGGTGTTATTTGTGCGCAAAACTAGCCACAAAGAAGTTTGGGAGTAATTTTTCCTGAAAACTAGCGACAAAGACGTTTTAGAGTTATTAGTCCTGAAAACTAGCCACAAAGAAGTTTGGGAGTCCTTTGTTCCTAAAACTAGCCACAAAGTAGTTTGGGATCTATTTGTGCTTAAAAGTACCCACAAACAACTTTGGGAGTTATTTGTGCTGAAAACTAGCCACAAACAAGTTTGGGAGTAATTTTTTCAAGATTTAGCAAGATTGGTTGTTATGGATCTTCAACAAATATTTGTAATCTTTAAAAGATATTCTCCAATATTAGCAAGATTTTATGTTATGGATCTTCAACAAATCTTTGTAATCTTCAAATAATATTCTTTATCAATTGTAACTGAAAATGGTGCGCCAATATTGCATTATGTTAGTTTCCAAGGGGTTGACCATCAAATCGTAGGGCACCCCCCCCCCCTTGTCTGCTATCATTCCCTCCTTCTTGAAGAAGATTTGTCCTCAAATCTTAAGGCTTCATGTATTTCAATCCAAGGCAAACTTTGACAAGCACTTTATTTATTCTACTTGTTTGTCCTTTGGAAGGACCTATTCTCCTACTGCTATGTTCGATCCAAACCTCCTGGATCAAACACACGCCTCACAAAGCCACCTTTGATATCTCCTTCTTGACTTTTCCCTTCGTCTTGCTTTATCAAGCTACTTCTTGGACCACCATGTAACTTTAAAAATATACAATTAGAATCCACAAAAACATTAGAAATATTAGTTCGAAAAAAATGTAATGATGCATGGTGACTTGATATGGTATGCAAAAGATTTTTCCTTAAAGGATGTAATGCTTGGCTCAGAAACATATTTTCATTTGGCTCCAAGGTAGAAATCCTAAACGGAGTCACACTAACTACAAAGTAATGAAAATTCCTATCTAAGCAATTTATATTGGGTTTTACTAACAAGGCTGAGGTAGGCTTCCTGTTCTCAATGGGTTCATTCCACTCGTTCCCCCTAGACTTAGGATAATGCCATTGACTAAGTTGTTGATCATTATTATGCAAAGGCCAATCATTTCCTAATCTATTATTGAAACACATATATTCGGAATTTATTGGGCTTTCAAGACATGGTTGGAAAATATTTGATGGGTCTGGGATGGGTTCCATTGTTTCAAATTCCTCTATTGGTTGTAAAATTTGAGGGGTATCCTTAGAAATTTCATGAATACCATTATGCACAAGAGTTTCATCAAGAAAGTTGAATTCTATGCAAAGTTCCTCACTTTTATTTTCACTCAAAGTGTGTTCACTCAAAATGTTTTCCTTACCCTCTTTGCTTTTCACTCAACTCTTTCTTTTCAACAAGTGTTTCACTCATGTTTTAGCAAGATTGGTTGTTATGGATCTTCAACAAATCTTTGTAATCTTTAAAAGATATTCTCCAATATTAGCAAGATTTTATGTTATGGATCTTCAACAAATCTTTGTAATCTTCAAATAATATTCTTTATCAATTGTAACTGAAAATGGTGCGCCAATATTGCATTATGTTAGTTTCCAAGGGGTTGACCATCAAATCGTAGGGCACCCCCCCTTGTCTGCTATCACGTTTGGGAGTTATTTGTCCTGAAAACTAGCCACAAAGAAGTTTGGGAGTCCTTTGTTCCTAAAACTAGCCACAAAGAAGTTTGGGATCTATTTGTGCTTAAAAGTACCCACAAACAACTTTGGGAGTTATGTGTGCTGAAAACTAGCCACAAAGAAGTTTGGGAGTGAGTTGTGCTTAAAAGTAGCCACGAACAACTTTGGGAGTTATTTGTGCGCAAAACTAGCCACAAAGAAGTTTGGGAGTAATTTTTGCTGAAAACTAGCCACAAAGACGTTTGGGAGTTATTTGTCCTGAAAACTAGCCACAAAGAAGTTTGGGAGTTATTTGTGTTGAAAACTAGCCACTAAGAAGTTTGGGAGTGATTTGTGCTTAAAAGTAGCCACAAACAACTTTGGGAGTAATTTTTGCTAAAAACTAGCCACTAAGTAGTTTGGGATTTATTTGTGCTCAAAAGTAGCCACAAACAACTTTTGGCCTGAAAACTAGCAACAAAGAAGTTCGGGAGTAATTTTTGCTGAAAACTAGCCACAAAGTTGTTTCGGAGTTATTTGTGCTGAAAACTAGCTACATAGAAGTTTGGGAGTGATTTGTGCTTAAAAGTAGCCACAAAGAAGTTTGGGTGTTATTTGTTCTTAAAACTGCCACAAAGAAGATTGGGAGTGATTTGTGCTTAAAAGTAGCCACAAACAACTTTGGGAGTTATTTGTGCGTAAAAGTAGCCACAAACAACTTTGGGAGTTATTTCTGTTGAAAACTAGCCACTAAGAAGTTTGGGAGTTATTTGTGTTTAAAAGTAGCCACAAACAACTTTGGGAGTTATTTGTGTTGAAAACTAGCCACTAAGAAGTTTGGGAGTTATTTGTGTTTTAAAGTAGGCACAAACAACTTTTGGAATTATGTGTGCTGAAAACTAGCCACAAAGAAGTTTGGGAGTGAGTTGTGCTTAAAAGTAGCCAAGAACAACTTTGGGAGTTATTTGTGCGCAAAACTAGCCACAAAGAAGTTTGGGAGTAATTTTTGCTGAAAACTAGCGACAAAGACGTTTGGGAGTTATTTGTCCTGAAAACTAGCCACAAAGAAGTTTGGGAGTCCTTTGTTCCTAAAACTAGCCACAAAGAAGTTTGGGATCTATTTGTTCTTAAAAGTACCCACAAACAACTTTGGGAGTTATTTGTGCTGAAAACTAGCCACAAACAAGTTTTGGAGTAATTTTTGCTAAAAACTAGCCACTAAGTAGTTTGGGATTTATTTGTGCTCAAAAGTAGCCACAAACAACTTTTGGAATTATTTGTGCTGAAAACTAGCCACAAAGAAGTTTGGGATCTATTTGTGCTTAAAAGTATCCACACACAACTTTGGGAGTTATTTGTGCTGAAAATTAGCCACAAAGAAGTTTGGGAGTTATTTGTGTTGAAAACTAGCAACAAAGAAGTTTGGGAGTTATTTGTGCTTAAAAGTAGAGACAAACAACTTAGGGAAATATGTGTGCTGAAAACTAGCCACAAAGAAGTTTGGGAGTTAGTTAGTGCTCAAAAGTAGCCACAAACAACTTTGCGAATTATTTGTGCTGAAAACTAACCACAAAGAAGTTTGGGATCTATTTGTGCATAAAAGTAGCCACAAACAACTTTGGGAGTTATTTGTGCTGAAAACTAGCAACAAAGAAGTTCGGGAGTAATTTTTGCTGAAAACTAGCCACAAAGTAGTTTGGGAGTTATTTGTGCTGAAAACTAGCTACAAAGAAGTTTGGGAGTGGTTTGTGCTTGAAAGTAGCCACAAAGAAGTTTGGGAGTAATTTTTGCTAAAAACTAGCCACTAAGTAGTTTGGGAGTTATTTGTGCTCAAAAGTAGGCACAAACAACTTTTGGATTTATTTGTTCTCAAAAGTAGCCACAAACAACTTTTGGAATTATTTGTGCTGAAAACTAGCCACAAAGAAGTTTGGGATCTATTTGTGCTTAAAAGTATCCACACACAACTTTGGGAGTTATTTGTGTTGAAAATAAGCCACAAAGAAGTTTGGGAGTTATTTGTGTTGAAAACTAGCAACAAAGAAGTTTTGGAGTTATTTGTGCTTAAAAGTAGACACAAACAACTTTGGGAAATATGTGTGCTGAAAACTAGCCACAAAGAAGTTTGGGAGTTAGTTGTGCTCAAAAGTAGCCACAAACAACTTTGCGAATTATTTTGCTGAAAACTAACCACAAAGAAGTTTGGGATCTATTTGTGCATAAAAGTAGCCACAAAAAACTTTGGGAGTTATTTGTGCTGAAAACTAGCAACAAAGAAGTTCGGGAGTAATTTTTGCTGAAAACTAGCCACAAAGTTGTTTGGGAGTTATTTGTGCTGAAAACTAGCTACAAAGAAGTTTGGGAGTGATTTGTGCTTAAAAGTAGCCACAAAGAAGTTTGGGAGTTATTTGTGCTTAAAACTGCCACAAAGAAGATTGGGAGTGATTTGTGCTTAAAAGTAGCCACAAACAACTTTGGGAGTTATTTGTGCGTAAAAGTAGCCACAAACAACTTTGGGAGTTATTTGTGTTGAAAACTAGCCACTAAGAAGTTTGGGAGTTATTTGTGTTTAAAAGTAGCCACAAACAACTTTGGGAGTTATTTGTGTTGAAAACTAGCCACTAAGAAGTTTGGGAGTTATTTGTGTTTTAAAGTAGGCACAAACAACTTTTGGAATTATGTGTGCTGAAAACTAGCCACAAAGAAGTTTGGGAGTGAGTTGTGCTTAAAAGTAGCCACGAACAACTTTGGGAGTTATTTGTGCGCAAAACTAGCCACAAAGAAGTTTGGGAGTAATTTTTGCTGAAAACTAGCGACAAAGACGTTTGGGAGTTATTTGTCCTGAAAACTAGCCACAAAGAAGTTTGGGAGTCCTTTGTTCCTAAAACTAGCCACAAAGAAGTTTGGGATCTATTTGTGCTTAAAAGTACCCACAAACAACTTTGGGAGTTATTTGTGCTGAAAACTAGCCACAAACAAGTTTTGGAGTAATTTTTGCTAAAAACTAGCCACTAAGTAGTTTGGGATTTATTTGTGCTCAAAAGTAGCCACAAACAACTTTTGGAATTATTTGTGCTGAAAACTAGCCACAAAGAAGTTTGGGATCTATTTGTGCTTAAAAGTATCCACACACAACTTTGGGAGTTATTTGTGCTGAAAATTAGCCACAAAGAAGTTTGGGAGTTATTTGTGTTGAAAACTAGCAACAAAGAAGTTTGGGAGTTATTTGTGCTTAAAAGTAGATACAAACAACTTTGGGAAATATGTGTGCTGAAAACTAGCCACAAAGAAGTTTGGGAGTTAGTTATGCTCAAAAGTAGCCACAAACAACTTTGCGAATTATTTGTGCTGAAAACTAACCACAAAGAAGTTTGGGATCTATTTGTGCATAAAAGTAGCCACAAACAACTTTGGGAGTTATTTGTGCTGAAAACTAGCAACAAAGAAGTTCGGGAGTAATTTTTGCTGAAAACTAGCCACAAAGTAGTTTGGGAGTTATTTGTGCTGAAAACTAGCTACAAAGAAGTTTGGGAGTGGTTTGTGCTTGAAAGTAGCCACAAAGAAGTTTGGGAGTAATTTTTGCTAAAAACTAGCCACTAAGTAGTTTGGGAGTTATTTGTGCTCAAAAGTAGGCACAAACAACTTTTGGATTTATTTGTTCTCAAAAGTAGCCACAAACAACTTTTGGAATTATTTGTGCTGAAAACTAGCCACAAAGAAGTTTGGGATCTATTTGTGCTTAAAAGTATCCACACACAACTTTGGGAGTTATTTGTGTTGAAAATAAGCCACAAAGAAGTTTGGGAGTTATTTGTGTTGAAAACTAGCAACAAAGAAGTTTTGGAGTTATTTGTGCTTAAAAGTAGACACAAACAACTTTGGGAAATATGTGTGCTGAAAACTAGCCACAAAGAAGTTTGGGAGTTAGTTGTGCTCAAAAGTAGCCACAAACAACTTTGCGAATTATTTTGCTGAAAACTAACCACAAAGAAGTTTGGGATCTATTTGTGCATGAAAGTAGCCACAAAAAACTTTGGGAGTTATTTGTGCTGAAAACTAGCAACAAAGAAGTTCGGGAGTAATTTTTGCTGAAAACTAGCCACAAAGTTGTTTGGGAGTTATTTGTGCTGAAAACTAGCTACAAAGAAGTTTGGGAGTGATTTGTGCTTAAAAGTAGCCACAAAGAAGTTTGGGAGTTATTTGTGCTTAAAACTGCCACAAAGAAGATTGGGAGTGATTTGTGCTTAAAAGTAGCCACAAACAACTTTGGGAGTTATTTGTGCGTAAAAGTAGCCACAAACAACTTTGGGAGTTATTTGTGTTGAAAACTAGCCACTAAGAAGTTTGGGAGTTATTTGTGTTTAAAAGTAGCCACAAACAACTTTGGGAGTTATTTGTGTTGAAAACTAGCCACTAAGAAGTTTGGGAGTTATTTGTGTTTTAAAGTAGGCACAAACAACTTTTGGAATTATGTGTGCTGAAAACTAGCCACAAAGAAGTTTGGGAGTGAGTTGTGCTTAAAAGTAGCCACGAACAACTTTGGGAGTTATTTGTGCGCAAAACTAGCCACAAAGAAGTTTGGGAGTAATTTTTGCTGAAAACTAGCGACAAAGACGTTTGGGAGTTATTTGTCCTGAAAACTAGCCACAAAGAAGTTTGGGAGTCCTTTGTTCCTAAAACTAGCCACAAAGAAGTTTGGGATCTATTTGTGCTTAAAAGTACCCACAAACAACTTTGGGAGTTATTTGTGCTGAAAACTAGCCACAAACAAGTTTTGGAGTAATTTTTGCTAAAAACTAGCCACTAAGTAGTTTGGGATTTATTTGTGCTCAAAAGTAGCCACAAACAACTTTTGGAATTATTTGTGCTGAAAACTAGCCACAAAGAAGTTTGGGATCTATTTGTGCTTAAAAGTATCCACACACAACTTTGGGAGTTATTTGTGCTGAAAATTAGCCACAAAGAAGTTTGGGAGTTATTTGTGTTGAAAACTAGCAACAAAGAAGTTTGGGAGTTATTTGTGCTTAAAAGTAGATACAAACAACTTTGGGAAATATGTGTGCTGAAAACTAGCCACAAAGAAGTTTGGGAGTTAGTTGTGCTCAAAAGTAGCCACAAACAACTTTGCGAATTATTTGTGCTGAAAACTAACCACAAAGAAGTTTGGGATCTATTTGTGCATAAAAGTAGCCACAAACAACTTTGGGAGTTATTTGTGCTGAAAACTAGCAACAAAGAAGTTCGGGAGTAATTTTTGCTGAAAACTAGCCACAAAGTAGTTTGGGAGTTATTTGTGCTGAAAACTAGCTACAAAGAAGTTTGGGAGTGGTTTGTGCTTGAAAGTAGCCACAAAGAAGTTTGGGAGTAATTTTTGCTAAAAACTAGCCACTAAGTAGTTTGGGAGTTATTTGTGCTCAAAAGTAGGCACAAACAACTTTTGGATTTATTTGTTCTCAAAAGTAGCCACAAACAACTTTTGGAATTATTTGTGCTGAAAACTAGCCACAAAGAAGTTTGGGATCTATTTGTGCTTAAAAGTATCCACACACAACTTTGGGAGTTATTTGTGTTGAAAATAAGCCACAAAGAAGTTTGGGAGTTATTTGTGTTGAAAACTAGCAACAAAGAAGTTTTGGAGTTATTTGTGCTTAAAAGTAGACACAAACAACTTTGGGAAATATGTGTGCTGAAAACTAGCCACAAAGAAGTTTGGGAGTTAGTTGTGCTCAAAAGTAGCCACAAACAACTTTGCGAATTATTTTGCTGAAAACTAACCACAAAGAAGTTTGGGATCTATTTGTGCATAAAAGTAGCCACAAAAAACTTTGGGAGTTATTTGTGCTGAAAACTAGCAACAAAGAAGTTCGGGAGTAATTTTTGCTGAAAACTAGCCACAAAGTTGTTTGGGAGTTATTTGTGCTGAAAACTAGCTACAAAGAAGTTTGGGAGTGATTTGTGCTTAAAAGTAGCCACAAAGAAGTTTGGGAGTTATTTGTGCTTAAAACTGCCACAAAGAAGATTGGGAGTGATTTGTGCTTAAAAGTAGCCACAAACAACTTTGGGAGTTATTTGTGCGTAAAAGTAGCCACAAACAACTTTGGGAGTTATTTGTGTTGAAAACTAGCCACTAAGAAGTTTGGGAGTTATTTGTGTTTAAAAGTAGCCACAAACAACTTTGGGAGTTATTTGTGTTGAAAACTAGCCACTAAGAAGTTTGGGAGTTATTTGTGTTTTAAAGTAGGCACAAACAACTTTTGGAATTATGTGTGCTGAAAACTAGCCACAAAGAAGTTTGGGAGTGAGTTGTGCTTAAAAGTAGCCACGAACAACTTTGGGAGTTATTTGTGCGCAAAACTAGCCACAAAGAAGTTTGGGAGTAATTTTTGCTGAAAACTAGCGACAAAGACGTTTGGGAGTTATTTGTCCTGAAAACTAGCCACAAAGAAGTTTGGGAGTCCTTTGTTCCTAAAACTAGCCACAAAGAAGTTTGGGATCTATTTGTGCTTAAAAGTACCCACAAACAACTTTGGGAGTTATTTGTGCTGAAAACTAGCCACAAACAAGTTTTGGAGTAATTTTTGCTAAAAACTAGCCACTAAGTAGTTTGGGATTTATTTGTGCTCAAAAGTAGCCACAAACAACTTTTGGAATTATTTGTGCTGAAAACTAGCCACAAAGAAGTTTGGGATCTATTTGTGCTTAAAAGTATCCACACACAACTTTGGGAGTTATTTGTGCTGAAAATTAGCCACAAAGAAGTTTGGGAGTTATTTGTGTTGAAAACTAGCAACAAAGAAGTTTGGGAGTTATTTGTGCTTAAAAGTAGATACAAACAACTTTGGGAAATATGTGTGCTGAAAACTAGCCACAAAGAAGTTTGGGAGTTAGTTGTGCTCAAAAGTAGCCACAAACAACTTTGCGAATTATTTGTGCTGAAAACTAACCACAAAGAAGTTTGGGATCTATTTGTGCATAAAAGTAGCCACAAACAACTTTGGGAGTTATTTGTGCTGAAAACTAGCAACAAAGAAGTTCGGGAGTAATTTTTGCTGAAAACTAGCCACAAAGTAGTTTGGGAGTTATTTGTGCTGAATATTAGCTACAAAGAAGTTTGGGAGTGGTTTGTGCTTGAAAGTAGCCACAAAGTAGTTTGGGAGTAATTTTTGCTAAAAACTAGCCACTAAGTAGTTTGGGAGTTATTTGTGCTCAAAAGTAGGCACAAACAACTTTTGGATTTATTTGTTCTCAAAAGTAGCCACAAACAACTTTTGGAATTATTTGTGCTGAAAACTAGCCACAAAGAAGTTTGGGATCTATTTGTGCTTAAAAGTATCCACACACAACTTTGGGAGTTATTTGTGTTGAAAATAAGCCACAAAGAAGTTTGGGAGTTATTTGTGTTGAAAACTAGCAACAAAGAAGTTTGGGAGTTATTTGTGCTTAAAAGTAGACACAAACAACTTTGGGAAATATGTGTGCTGAAAACTAGCCACAAAGAAGTTTGGGAGTTAGTTGTGCTCAAAGTAGCCACAACAACTTGCGAATTATTTTGCTGAAAAACTAACACAAAGAAGTTTGGGATCTATTTGTGCATAAAGTAGCCACAAAAAACTTTGGGAGTTATTTGTGCTGAAAACTAGCAACAAAGAAGTTTGGGAGTAATTTTTGCTGAAAACTAGCCACAAAGTTGTTTGGGAGTTATTTGTGCTGAAAACTAGCTACAAAGAAGTTTGGGAGTGATTTGTGCTTAAAAGTAGCCACAAAGAAGTTTGGGAGTTATTTGTGCTTAAAACTGCCACAAGAAGATTGGGAGTGATTTGTGCTAAAAGTAGCCACAAACAACTTTGGGAGTTATTTGTTCGTAAAAGTAGCCACAAACAACGTTGGGAGTTATTTTGTGTTGAAAACTAGCCACTAAGAGTTGGGAGTTATTTGTGTTTAAAAGTAGCCACAAACAACTTTGGGAGTTATTTTGTGTTGAAAACTAGCCACTAAGAAGTTTGGGAGTTATTTGTGTTTTAAAGTAGGCACAAACAACTTTTGGAATTATGTGTGCTGAAAACTAGCCACAAAGAAGTTTGGGAGTGAGTTGTGCTTAAAAGTAGCCACGAACAACTTTGGGAGTTATTTGTGCGCAAAACTAGCCACAAAGAAGTTTGGGAGTAATTTTTGCTGAAAACTAGCGACAAAGACGTTTGGGAGTTATTTGTCCTGAAAACTAGCCACAAAGAAGTTTGGGAGTCCTTTGTTCCTAAAACTAGCCACAAAGAAGTTTGGGATCTATTTGTGCTTAAAAGTACCCACAAACAACTTTGGGAGTTATTTGTGCTGAAAACTAGCCACAAACAAGTTTTGGAGTAATTTTTGCTAAAAACTAGCCACTAAGTAGTTTGGGAGTTATTTGTGCTCAAAAGTAGCCACAAACAACTTTTGGAATTATTTGTGCTGAAAACTAGCCACAAAGAAGTTTGGGATCTATTTGTGCTTAAAAGTATCCACACACAACTTTGGGAGTTATTTGTGCTGAAAATTAGCCACAAAGAAGTTTGGGAGTTATTTGTGTTGAAAACTAGCAACAAAGAAGTTTGGGAGTTATTTGTGCTTAAAAGTAGATACAAACAACTTTGGGAAATATGTGTGCTGAAAACTAGCCACAAAGAAGTTTGGGAGTTAGTTGTGCTCAAAAGTAGCCACAAACAACTTTGCGAATTATTTGTGCTGAAAACTAACCACAAAGAAGTTTGGGATCTATTTGTGCATAAAAGTAGCCACAAACAACTTTGGGAGTTATTTGTGCTGAAAACTAGCAACAAAGAAGTTCGGGAGTAATTTTTGCTGAAAACTAGCCACAAAGTAGTTTGGGAGTTATTTGTGCTGAAAACTAGCTACAAAGAAGTTTGGGAGTGGTTTGTGCTTGAAAGTAGCCACAAAGAAGTTTGGGAGTAATTTTTGCTAAAAACTAGCCACTAAGTAGTTTGGGAGTTATTTGTGCTCAAAAGTAGGCACAAACAACTTTTGGATTTATTTGTTCTCAAAAGTAGCCACAAACAACTTTTGGAATTATTTGTGCTGAAAACTAGCCACAAAGAAGTTTGGGATCTATTTGTGCTTAAAAGTATCCACACACAACTTTGGGAGTTATTTGTGTTGAAAATAAGCCACAAAGAAGTTTGGGAGTTATTTGTGTTGAAAACTAGCAACAAAGAAGTTTTGGAGTTATTTGTGCTTAAAAGTAGACACAAACAACTTTGGGAAATATGTGTGCTGAAAACTAGCCACAAAGAAGTTTGGGAGTTAGTTGTGCTCAAAAGTAGCCACAAACAACTTTGCGAATTATTTTGCTGAAAACTAACCACAAAGAAGTTTGGGATCTATTTGTGCATAAAAGTAGCCACAAAAAACTTTGGGAGTTATTTGTGCTGAAAACTAGCAACAAAGAAGTTCGGGAGTAATTTTTGCTGAAAACTAGCCACAAAGTTGTTTGGGAGTTATTTGTGCTGAAAACTAGCTACAAAGAAGTTTGGGAGTGATTTGTGCTTAAATTAGCCACAAAGAAGTTTGGGAGTTATTTGTGCTTAAAACTGCCACAAAGAAGATTGGGAGTGATTTGTGCTTAAAAGTAGCCACAAACAACTTTGGGAGTTATTTGTGCGTAAAAGTAGCCACAAACAACTTTGGGAGTTATTTGTGTTGAAAACTAGCCACTAAGAAGTTTGGGAGTTATTTGTGTTTAAAAGTAGCCACAAACAACTTTGGGAGTTATTTGTGTTGAAAACTAGCCACTAAGAAGTTTGGGAGTTATTTGTGTTTTAAAGTAGGCACAAACAACTTTTGGAATTATGTGTGCTGAAAACTAGCCACAAAGAAGTTTGGGAGTGAGTTGTGCTTAAAAGTAGCCACGAACAACTTTGGGAGTTATTTGTGCGCAAAACTAGCCACAAAGAAGTTTGGGAGTAATTTTTGCTGAAAACTAGCGACAAAGACGTTTGGGAGTTATTTGTCCTGAAAACTAGCCACAAAGAAGTTTGGGAGTCCTTTGTTCCTAAAACTAGCCACAAAGAAGTTTGGGATCTATTTGTGCTTAAAAGTACCCACAAACAACTTTGGGAGTTATTTGTGCTGAAAACTACCCAGAAACAAGTTTTGGAGTAATTTTTGCTAAAACTAGCCACTAAGTAGTTTGGGATTTATTTGTGCTCAAAAGTAGCCACAAACAACTTTTGGAATTATTTGTGCTGAAAACTAGCCACAAAGAAGTTTGGGATCTATTTGTGTTTTAAAGTATCCACACACAACTTTGGGAGTTATTTGTGCTGAAAATTAGCCACAAAGAAGTTTGGGAGTTATTTGTGTTGAATACTAGCAACAAAGAAGTTTGGGAGTTATTTGTGCTTAAAAGTAGATACAAACAACTTTGGGAAATATGTGTGCTGAAAACTAGCCACAAAGAAGTTTGGGAGTTAGTTGTGCTCAAAAGTAGCCACAAACAACTTTGCGAATTATTTGTGCTGAAAACTAACCACAAAGAAGTTTGGGATCTATTTGTGCATAAAAGTAGCCACAAACAACTTTGGGAGTTATTTGTGCTGAAAACTAGCAACAAAGAAGTTCGGGAGTAATTTTTGCTGAAAACTAGCCACAAAGTAGTTTGGGAGTTATTTGTGCTGAATATTAGCTACAAAGAAGTTTGGGAGTGGTTTGTGCTTGAAAGTAGCCACAAAGTAGTTTGGGAGTAATTTTTGCTAAAAACTAGCCACTAAGTAGTTTGGGAGTTATTTGTGCTCAAAAGTAGGCACAAACAACTTTTGGATTTATTTGTTCTCAAAAGTAGCCACAAACAACTTTTGGATTATTTGTGCTGAAAACTAGCCACAAAGAAGTTTGGGATCTATTTGTGCTTAAAAGTATCCACACACAACTTTGGGAGTTATTTGTGTTGAAAATAAGCCACAAAGAAGTTTGGGAGTTATTTGTGTTGAAAACTAGCAACAAAGAAGTTTTGGAGTTATTTGTGCTTAAAAGTAGACACAAACAACTTTGGGAAATATGTGTGCTGAAAACTAGCCACAAAGAAGTTTGGGAGTTAGTTGTGCTCAAAAGTAGCCACAAACAACTTTGCGAATTATTTTGCTGAAAACTAACCACAAAGAAGTTTGGGATCTATTTGTGCATGAAAGTAGCCACAAAAACTTTGGGAGTTATTTGTGCTGAAAACTAGCAACAAAGAAGTTCGGGAGTAATTTTTGCTGAAAACTAGCCACAAAGTTGTTTGGGAGTTATTTGTGCTGAAAACTAGCTACAAAGAAGTTTGGGAGTGATTTGTGCTTAAAAGTAGCCACAAAGAAGTTTGGGAGTTATTTGTGCTTAAAACTGCCACAAAGAAGATTGGGAGTGATTTGTGCTTAAAAGTAGCCACAAACAACTTTGGGAGTTATTTGTGCGTAAAAGTAGCCACAAACAACTTTGGGAGTTATTTGTGTTGAAAACTAGCCACTAAGAAGTTTGGGAGTTAGTTGTGCTCAAAAGTAGCCACAAACAACTTTGGGAGTTATTTTGCTGAAAACTAACCACAAAGAAGTTTGGGATCTATTTGTGCATGAAAGTAGTGATAGCAACCTCCTTGAGGGGTTGGTATGTCACTTTGATCGTTTTGCTTGAAGTTTGCTTTTGGGATGAAATGATATGTTTTTGTGGGCTGTTTTTGGATGTTTATGTGTTTGGGGTGGCTTTGAGTCATTTGTGATGGTTATAGGTTGTTTTAGGCCATGGTTGTGTAAGGAATTCGGTTGGGATGTGTTTGGTTGAATGTAGGCAGGGAATATGTGTTTGGGGATGAGTGGGGTTGTAGTCTTTGTGTTAGGCCGTGGCTTTGGTGTTTTGGGTAGGGAATTGTGTTTGGCCGAGGTTAAGCTTTGTTGGTTATGGAGTTTTGTTGGTTAGGATAAAAGAAGATGATGAAGATTGAAAAGATGAAGGCGCCACAAACATGAGTGTTTGATAAGCCTAAAGAGGTTCGCCACAAACAAGGATGTTTGATAAGAACTATAAACTTGGTTCAACCAAGAACTTAGGAGAAAAACTCACTAATATGTTTTGCATAAAAATCAACTTAGTTTCATTCCATATTCTGAATTCATACATATAGGATTGCCTAGCCTCCTAAGGCTGCCGAAGTTAATGTCTCATTACACTTGATTTCAAATTCAAATGCCTAATCAATGATATAATTCGGCCATAATGCATACAAGTTATTAAAAGCTAATTCTAAGGGTGCTTGTCTCCACGTGTGGATTGGAGTCTGATTTGCCAATGTATGTGGACATCCTTTTCCAACAGCTCCTTTAAGTCTTTCCATGCTCCTTGCCTTTGCCTTGAAGCCACGGTTTAAAACTCCTCAAGTTTAGCACATGTGGTTTTTCTTGCATTGAAGCCGAGAGGAGAATAAGGAGTGCCTTTAATTCTTGTTTGAATTTGAAATCCCCATATTAATCACCTTGGCCGTGTTGTAGGCTGCCTTTAACTATTAGGCGGAAAACAAGGCTTTGCCTTGAATACAATTTTGAATTCAAATTCCAGCCAGGCCAAAGGTGTGCTTTAATGAAATTGGCACACAACAAGGAACCAGAAACAAGGCTGAAGAAGGGGCGCCTAAGCCAAGCATGAGGCGGAAAATCAGGGCTGGCCTTAAAAGGTCTGGTTGAGGCTGATGCGTGTCTGGCCAGGTCAGCTAGGCCACCTGGTGCTGAATTCACGGCGCCTAAGGCCAGGTCACTCTGTCCAGCGTGGCTTTGGGCCATAATCATTTTATTCCTGCACATAGATTTAAAACCAATGAAAATACATTAAAGCAAGTATTAAATAAAGCTTGTGGTCTTAAAGCCACTTATTTAAAACATAAAAATTAATATCCAAGGTCTTAGATTTCCCTTGCTTGGCCGTGGCCTTCAAGGGGAGTATCCTCTAAGATGAGGCAAGTTATGGGCCTTGTGGTGTCACTTGGCCCAATGGTTGTTTGGATGTTTAGTACTAGTTGGCCCAATGTGTCTTGGGCCTTCTTAGCCTTAGCCCGAGTTATGGCTCCTCCTAGGCCCACTAGGTCATCTAGGTTGATGGGCCTTGGTGGGTTGCTATCATCCCCTCCTTCTTGGATTGGATTCGACCTCGAATCAAGGTCTTCATTACCTGTATCAAAAAGAGAAAGATCAGCAACATTAAAAGTGGCACTAACATTGCCATAATCACTCGGTATATCAATCTTATAGGCATTATTATTGATCCTTTCAAGGACCTCGAATGGTCCATCCCCTCTGGGTTGAAGCTTAGACTTCCGTTGTGAGGGGAACCTTTCTTTCCGCATGTGAACCCAGACTAGGTCTCCAGGTTCGAAGATACCTCTTTTCTACCCTTATTGGCTTGCCTAGCATAGCCCTCATTCTTTTTTTGAATTTTGGCCTTTATCTCCTCGTGAAGCCGTTTAACATATTCGGCTTTGGCCTTACCATCCCTATGTTTAAGGGTATTAGAGTCATTTAGAGGTAGTAAGTCTAGTGGGGTCAAAGGGTTGAACCCATACACTACCTCAAAAGGTGAGCATCCCGTGGTGCTATGGATTGTCCTATTATAAGCAAACTCCACATGAGGTAGGCTTTCTTCCCAAGCCTTGAGGTTTTTCTTTAAAACTGCCCTTAGAAGTGTGGACAGTACTCGGTTTACTACCTCAGTTTGACCATCTGTTTGAGGATGGCAAGTAGTGGAGAATAGGAGTTTAGTTCCTAATTTTCCCCACAGGGTCCTCCAGAAATGACTAAGGAACTTCGTGTCCCTATCACTTACAATACTTCTCGGGAGGCCATGGAGCCTCACAATCTCTTTGAAAAAGAGATCCGCCACATGGCAAGCATCATCAACCTTTTTACAAGGTATAAAATGTGCCATTTTTGAAAATCGATCCACTACAACAAAGATGGAATCCTTGCCGTTTCGAGTCCTGGGTAAAGCCACTACAAAATCCATGGATATGTCTAACCATGGTGATTCAGGAACGGGTAAGGGCGTATAAAGCCCATGTGGCATCCCTTTGGATTTGGCCCTCTTGCAGATTAGACACTGCTCACAGTGCCTTCGCACATCCCTTTTCATTTTGGGCCAGTAAAAATGCTCCTTGAGCATGTCAAGGGTTTTAGGGATTCCGAAGTGTCCCATTAGTCCTCCTTCATGAGACTCCTTAACAAGCAAGTCTCGAATAGAACTCTTAGGCACACACAAGCGGTTTTCCTTGAAAAGGAACCCTTCGTGCCTATAGTACCCATCAACAGCAATACTCACGCATTTATTATATAAATCAGAAAATTCAGAATCATGCAAGTAAAGCTCCTTTAGAAACTCGAGACCATACAGTTTAGTCTCGAGGGTGGAGAGCAGGATATGCCTCCGAGATAGAGCATCTGCCACTGTATTGGCTTTTCCCTTCTTATGCTTTAAAACATAAGGGAATTGCTCTAGAAATTCAACCCACTTGGCATGGCGCTTGTTAAGCTTGCCTTGCCCTTTTAAATACTTTAGTGACTCATGGTCACTATGTATTACAAATTCCTTGGACAACAGATAGTGTTGCCAAGTCTGTAATGCCCTTACCAAGGCATACAGTTCCTTATCATAGGTGGAGTAATTCAAGGACGGGCCTCCTAGCTTTTCACTGAAATACGCAATCGGATGTCCTTCCTGCAACAAAACAGCTCCAATACCTACGTTAGAAGCATCACATTCTATCTCAAAAGATTTTGCGAAATTAGGTAAAGATAGAACAGGGGCGTTAGTTAAACGCTCCTTTAGCCTCTGAAAGGCTTCCTCTTGTTTTTCCCCCCATTTAAAACCGACATTCTTTTTAACTACCTCATTGAGAGGCGCAGCTATAGTGCTGAAGTCCTTAACGAACCTCCTATAGAAGCTTGCCAAGCCATGGAAGCTTCTCACATCCGTAACTGTCATGGGGGTAGGCCAATCCTGGATGGCCTTAATCTTTTCTTGGTCCACATGGACCCCTTTTTTATTGATTAAGAAACCTAGAAAAATTACATGATCAACATAAAACGAACATTTTTCTAGATTCGCATAGAGCTTGTCAGCTCTTAGTACGAGCAAAACACTTCTCAAGTGTTCATGATGCTCATCTTCAGTTTTACTGTAGATTAGGATGTCGTCAAAGTAAACGACCACAAATTTTCCCAGAAAGTCCTTGAGCACATGGTTCATTAACCTCATAAATGTGCTCGGGGCATTAGTTAGCCCGAAGGGCATAACTAGCCATTCATAAAGACCCGACTTTGTTTTAAAAGCGGTCTTCCATTCATCCCCCTCCCTTATCCTTATTTGGTGATATCCACTTTTTAAATCAATTTTACTAAAAATACATGCACCATATAAATCATCTAATAAATCATCAAGTCTAGGGATAGGGTGTCGATACTTTACAGTGATGTTATTGATGGCCCGGCAGTTCGTGCACATCCTCCAGCTTCCATTCTTCTTGGGTACCAAGATCACTGGCACCGCACAAGGGCTCATGCTTTGTTGGACCCAACCCTTTTCCATAAGCTCATCGATCTGCTTCTGTATTTCCTGTGTATCATGGGGGTTGCTCCTATAGGCAGGCCTATTGGGCAAAGAAGCCCCCGGAATGAGATCGATATGATGCTCAATTCCCCTTAAAGGTGGTAATCCCCGTGGGATTTCCTTAGGGAACACATCATCGAACTCTTTTAAAAATCCCTTAACAAAGGGTGATAACTCATCAGAAACAGAGACAGAAGTTAGTATAACATCATGACAGTATAGTAAATATAAGGGTTGCTTTGTGATTAAAGCACCCTTGACTTCACCTCGAGAGGCTAAGTAACTGCTTTTCTTTTCCTTTTCTTCTTTTTTTTCTTTTTTTCTTTTCTTTTCTTCTTCTTTTTTTTCATTCTTTTCTTTTTCCATTTTTTTTTGTGGATCACTCTTTTTTTCTTGATCCATTTTTTCCTTTAATTTTTTTTGGTCCTCACTCACTTGTTTTGGAGACAAGGGTGAGAGTACAATTTTTTTCTCATGAAATACAAAGGTATATTTATTGGAAAACCCATCATGGATGGCTTTCCTATCGTACTGCCATGGCCTGCCTAAAAGCATGTGGCTGGCCTCCATTGTGACTACGTCACACAGTACGGTGTCCACATATTTCCCAATGGAAAATGGGACCTCGGCTTGTAGGTTAACGGTCATTTCTCCGACCTCGCTTAACCATTGTAGCCGGTAAGGTGATGGGTGGGTCCTAGTCACTAGGTTTAGCTTTGCAACCAACCTAGTACTCACCACATTGGCACAGCTGCCACCATCAATAATTAAAGAACATACATTTCCTAGAACTAAGCATCTTGAATGGAATATGTTCTCTCTTTGACTTTCCTCATTCTCCTTGACTTGGCTTCCCAGAAGCCTTCGCACCATGAGTAAGTCTCCTTCTGGCATCCTTGCTTCCTCTTCACTTTCTGCTTCAGTGCTGGAGGCCTCAGACTCAGATTCTACCGCTCCATTCCGGAATACTATAGTCCTCCTAGTTGGGCATTGAGAAGCGATGTGCCCATGGCCCAAGCATTTGAAACACTTGATCTCCCGACTCCGGCTTGGTGCTTCTACTGTCTTCTTCCCACTAGTAGTACTCACGGCCTCTTTGTTGGTTGCACCCTCCTTCTTAGGCTTGTCCTTCCAGCTAGATGATGGGAACTTGTTGGTACTGTTAGAGTAGGCTTTTGATTTCCTCCTCTTAAGTTGTTGTTCCACCTTCATTGCTTTCTGAACCAAGTCTTCCAGCTCCACATAACTGTGCAACTCCACAACATCCTGAATGTCCTGGTTGAGTCCATGAAGGAACCGTGCCATAGTAGCCTCACGGTCTTCATTGAGATTGGACCTCAATAAGGCCAATTCCATCTCCTTGTAATACTCATCTACTGACTTACTTCCTTGAGTCAACCTTTGGAGTTGGTTGAATATGTCCCTATGGTAAGATGGGGGCACAAACCTCCTCCTCATTATAGTCCTCATTTCCTCCCATGTGCTCACAGGTTGAGCACCACACCTTCTCCTATCCTTCTGGAGTTGATCCCACCAGATCATAGCATACTCCTTAAACTCAAGTGCAGCCACCTTCACTTTCTTGTCTTCTGAATAATTGTGGCAATCAAACACCTGCTCTACCTTCATTTCCCATTCCATGTATGCTTCTGGATTGTTCATTCCCATGAATGTGGGAATTTTGATCTGCACTCCTTCTAACTTGTCATCCCTCCTCCTTTCCCTTTGATCTTCTTCTCCATTTCTCCTTTCCCTTCTCCTCCTTCTCCTCCTTTCTTCTTCTGAACCCGAGGAGTCATCTTGACTAGAATGCCTCCTATTTCGATGGCGTTCTTGTCTTACTTGCATCTCTGCCATTTGTTGCTTAAGGGTCCTGAATTCCTCATGAATTTCATGAAGAACCGAAGTGAACCCGGCTGTCCTTGGTGACACAGTAGGTGATGATGTACTTCCTGAAGACATTTTCCTCACACTCTCTAGTGTATACTCACAATGTGTTTCACTCACTCACTTTTTCTCTCCTTGGGGTTCTGGATTGAACCAAAGGAATTCTGGATATGACCTTGTATGGCGAAACAAAAAAAGGCTTAAAGAACACAAACTGTTTGGGGGCGGTTTTGTGGGTTATTTGTGGTTGGTGGACTGTTTTTGTGGGTTTATGAGGGGGATGGGTGTGTATATGTGGCTGGTGTGTTGTATGGTTAATAAAACAGAAAACTTTTGTGGCTTTGATTCGGCCACAAGACTTTTTTTTTGTATACTTTGATGTAGGCTCTTATTGGCTTTTGTTTTGGCCAATATGGTTATGAACCTGCATACAGAAACTTTCACACAAATAATAGAAACCGAGGGACAATAATAATAGAAACCGAGGCACAATTTTGATGCACCAAGTTGGCTTTTGATTCTGCCAATTGATTTTTGATGCACCTAGCACTTCAAACAATGCTAGCTCTGAATACCACTTGATAGCAACCTCCTTGAGGGGGTTGGTATGTCACTTTGATCGTTTTGCTTGAAGTTTGCTTTTGGGATGAAATGATATGTTTTTGTGGGCTGTTTTTGGATGTTTATGTGTTTGGGGTGGCTTTGAGTCATTTGTGATGGTTATAGGTTGTTTTAGGCCATGGTTGTGTAAGGAATTCGGTTGGGATGTGTTTGGTTGAATGTAGGCAGGGAATATGTGTTTGGGGATGAGTGGGGTTGTAGTCTTTGTGTTAGGCCGTGGCTTTGGTGTTTTGGGTAGGGAATTGTGTTTGGCCGAGGTTAAGCTTTGTTGGTTATGGAGTTTTGTTGGTTAGGATAAAAGAAGATGATGAAGATTGAAAAGATGAAGGCGCCACAAACATGAGTGTTTGATAAGCCTAAAGAGGTTCGCCACAAACAAGGATGTTTGATAAGAACTATAAACTTGGTTCAACCAAGAACTTAGGAGAAAAACTCACTAATATGTTTTGCATAAAAATCAACTTAGTTTCATTCCATATTCTGAATTCATACATATAGGATTGCCTAGCCTCCTAAGGCTGCCGAAGTTAATGTCTCATTACACTTGATTTCAAATTCAAATGCCTAATCAATGATATAATTCGGCCATAATGCATACAAGTTATTAAAAGCTAATTCTAAGGGTGCTTGTCTCCACGTGTGGATTGGAGTCTGATTTGCCAATGTATGTGGACATCCTTTTCCAACAGCTCCTTTAAGTCTTTCCATGCTCCTTGCCTTTGCCTTGAAGCCACGGTTTAAAACTCCTCAAGTTTAGCACATGTGGTTTTTCTTGCATTGAAGCCGAGAGGAGAATAAGGAGTGCCTTTAATTCTTGTTTGAATTTGAAATCCCCATATTAATCACCTTGGCCGTGTTGTAGGCTGCCTTTAACTATTAGGCGGAAAACAAGGCTTTGCCTTGAATACAATTTTGAATTCAAATTCCAGCCAGGCCAAAGGTGTGCTTTAATGAAATTGGCACACAACAAGGAACCAGAAACAAGGCTGAAGAAGGGGCGCCTAAGCCAAGCATGAGGCGGAAAATCAGGGCTGGCCTTAAAAGGTCTGGTTGAGGCTGATGCGTGTCTGGCCAGGTCAGCTAGGCCACCTGGTGCTGAATTCACGGCGCCTAAGGCCAGGTCACTCTGTCCAGCGTGGCTTTGGGCCATAATCATTTTATTCCTGCACATAGATTTAAAACCAATGAAAATACATTAAAGCAAGTATTAAATAAAGCTTGTGGTCTTAAAGCCACTTATTTAAAACATAAAAATTAATATCCAAGGTCTTAGATTTCCCTTGCTTGGCCGTGGCCTTCAAGGGGAGTATCCTCTAAGATGAGGCAAGTTATGGGCCTTGTGGTGTCACTTGGCCCAATGGTTGTTTGGATGTTTAGTACTAGTTGGCCCAATGTGTCTTGGGCCTTCTTAGCCTTAGCCCGAGTTATGGCTCCTCCTAGGCCCACTAGGTCATCTAGGTTGATGGGCCTTGGTGGGTTGCTATCATATCCTATCCTATCCTATTCTATACTATCCTATCCTATCCTATCATATCCTATCCTATCCTATCCTATCATATCCTATCCTATCCTATCATATCCTATCCTATCCTATCCTATCTTACCCTATCCTATCCTATCATATCCTATCCTATCCAATCCTATCCAATCATATCATATCCCATCCTATCCTATCATATCCTATCCTATCCTATCCTATCTTACCCTATCCTATCCTATCATATCCTATCCTATCCAATCATATCATATCCCATCCTATCCTATCCTATGCAATCATATCTAATCCTATCGTGTCCTATCCTATCCTATCCTATCCTATCCTATCCTATCCTATCATATCCTATCCTATCCCATCCTATCAATACCTATCCAATCATATCCTATCATATCCTATCCTATCCTATCCTATCCTATCCTATCCTATCCTATACTATCCTTTCCTATCCTATCCTATCCTATCCTATCCTATCCTATCATATTGTATCATATCCTATCCTCTCTTATCCTATCATATCCTTTCCAATCTTATCATATCATATCCAATCCTATCCTATCATATCATATCCTATCATATCCTCTCATATCCTATCCTATCATATCCTATCCTATCCTATCCTATCCTATCCTATCCTATCCTATCCTATCCTATCCTATCCTATCCTATCCTATCCAATCCTATCTTACCCTATCCTATCCTCTCCTATCCTATCATATCCTATCCTATCATATCCTATCCTATCATATCACATCCTATCGTATCCTATCCTATCCTATCCTATCCTATCCTATCCTATCCTATCCTATCATATCCTATTCTATCCTATCCTATCCTATCCGATCCTATCCTATCCAATCCTATCCTACCATATCGTATCCTATCCTATCCTATCCTATCCTACCAAACAGCCCATAATTCACTCTCGGCCAAACATCCTCAAACAAAAACCAACACTCAACCGTAGCCTACCCAAAAGCCTAAAGCCAACCAAAACACATAAACAACCAAAACAGCCCACAAAAAGAGTCCTAAAGTGTATTAAATCAAAGCTTCAAACAAAACGATCAAGTATAAATACCAACCCCCACAAGGAGGTTGCTATCATTTTGGAAGAGGATGTCCACATACATTGGCAATTCAGGCTCCAATCCACACGTGGAGACAAGCACCCCTTAGAATTAGCTTTTAATAATTTGTATGCTTTATGGCCGAATTATATCATTGAATTAGGCATTTGAATTTGAAATCAAGTGTAATGAGACATTAACTTCGGGCAGCCTTAGGAGGCTAGGCATTTCTATATGTATGAATTCAGAATATGAAATGGACAAGTTGAATTTTATGCAAAAGCAAATTGTTAGTGAGATTTTCTCTCCTAAGTTCTTGGTTGAACCAAGAGTATAGTTCTTATCAAACATCCTTGTTTGTGGCGAACCTCAATTGGCTTATCAAACATTTCAGTTTGTGGCGCCTTCCATTTCAATCTTCTTCACCATTCTTTTATCCAAAACCGTGACCAAAATACAACACACACAAAGCCCAACATTCTTCCATCCCAAAACACCTACTCTCGGCCAGAATCATCCCCAAACACATCCCAAACCACTCCTAAACAAAAGCCAGCCGTGACCAAACTTAAACACCCAAAAATACAACCAAAAACAGTCCTAAAGTGTCCTAAACCAAGGCTTCAAACAAAACGATCAAAGTGAAATACCAACCCCCACAAGGAGGTTGCTATCAAGTGGTATCCAGAGCTAGCATTGTTTGAAGTGTCTTGTTGCATCATTTCCAACATTGGCCGAACCAAAGCCAACTTTGGTGCATCAAGTTCTGTCTTGGCTAAAACCGAGACCATTACTCATATATTGTTTGAAATTTTCTGTGTGCAGGTGAAAATATTGTTGGCCAAACCAAAAGCCTACACCAAAAAGCAAAGAAAAAGCTTGTGGCCGAATCAAAGCCACCAAGCATCAAAATTTTTTTATCTTTCTTATTCTGTTTTGTTACCCATACTACACACCAGCCACATATACACATCCATACCCTCATAAACCCACAAAAACAATCCACCAACCACAAATAACCCACAAAACCGCCCCCAAACAGTTTGAGTTTTTAAGCCTTTTTGTTTCGCCATACAAGGTCATATCCAGAATTCCTTTGGTTCAATCCAGAACCCCAAGGAGAGAAAAAGTGAGTGAGTGAAACACATTGTGAGTATACACTAGAGAGTGTGAGGAAAATGTCTTCAGGAAGTACATCATCACCTACTGTGTCACCAAGGACAGTCGGGTTCACTTCGGTTCTTCATGAAATTCATGAGGAATTCAGGACCCTTAAGCAACAAATGGCGGAGATGCAAGTCAGACAAGAACGCCATCGAAATAGGAGGCATTCTAGTCAAGATGACTCCTCGGGTTCAGAAGAAGAAAGGAGGAGAAGGAGGAGAAGGGAAAGGAGAAATGGAGAAGAGGATCAAAGGGAAAGGAGGAGGGATGACAAGTTAGAAGGAGTGCAGATCAAAATTCCCACATTCATGGGAATGAACAATCCAGAGGCATACATGGAATGGGAAATGAAGGTAGAACAAGTGTTCGATTGCCACAACTACTCAGAAGAGAAGAAGGTGAAGGTGGCTGCACTTGAATTCAAGGAGTATGCTATGATCTGGTGGGATCAACTCCAGAAGGATCGGAGAAGGTGTGGTGCTCAACCTGTGAGCACATGGGAAGAAATGAGGACTATAATGAGGAGGAGGTTTGTGCCCCCATCTTACCATAGGGACATATTCAACCAACTCCAAAGGTTGACTCAAGGAAGTAAGTCAGTAGATGAGTATTACAAGGATATGGAATTGGCCTTATTGAGGTCCAATCTCAATGAAGACCGTGAGGCTACTATGGCACGGTTTCTTCATGGACTCAACCAGGACATTCAGGATGTTGTGGAGTTGCACAGTTATGTGGAGCTGGAAGACTTGGTTCAGAAAGCAATGAAGGTGGAACAACAACTTAAGAGGAGGAAATCAAAAGCCTACTCTAACAGTACCAACAAGTTCCAATCATCTAGCTGGAAGGACAAGCCTAAGAAGGAGGGTGCAACCAGCAAGGAGGCCGTGAGTACTACTAGTGGGAAGAAGACAGTAGAAGCACCAAGCCGGAGTCGGGAGATCAAGTGTTTCAAATGCTTGGGCCATGGGCACATTGCTTCTCAATGCCCAACTAGGAGGACTATGGTATTCCGGAATGGAGCGGTAGAATCTGAGTCTGAAGCCTCAAGCACGAAAGTAGAAAGTGAAGAGGAAGCAAGGATGCCAGAAGGAGACTTACTCATGGTGCGAAGGCTTCTGGGAAGCCAAGTCAAGGAGAATGAGGAAAGTCAAAGAGAGAACATCTTCCATTCAAGATGTTTAGTTCTAGGAAATGTATGTTCTTTGATTATTGATGGTGGCAGCTGTGCTAATGTGGTGAGTACTAGGTTGGTTACAAAGCTAAACCTAGTGACTAGGACCCACCCATCACCTTACCGGCTACAATGGTTAAGCGAGGTCGGAGAAATGACCGTTAACTTGCAAGCCGAGGTCCCATTTTCCATTGGGAAATATGTGGACACCGTACTGTGTGACGTAGTCACAATGGAGGCCAGCCACATGCTTTTAGGCAGGCCATGGCAGTACGATAGGAAAGCCATCCATGATGGGTTTTCCAATAAATATACCTGATAGCAGACAAGGGGGGGTGCCCTACGATTTGATGGACAACCCCTTGGAAACTAACATAATGCAATATTGGCGCACCATTTTCAGTTACAAATAAAGAAATCTTGAAGAATATATTTTAAAGATGAGGAAAAGATATGTTGAAGATCCATGACATTCAATCTTGGTAATCTTGAATAAAATTTTTTAAAGATCAGAAAAAGATTTGCTGAAGATCCATGACAACCAATCTTGCTAAATCTTGAAGAATATCTTTTAAAGATTACGAAGATTTGTTGAAGATTCATAACAACAAATCTTGCTAATGATGAAAAATATCTTTTAAATATGACAAAGATTTGTTGAAGATCCATAACAACCAATCTTGCTAATATTGGAGAATATCTTTTAAAGATTACAAAGATTTGTTGAAGATCCATAACAACCAATCTTGCTAAATCTTGAAAAAATATCTTTTAGATATGACAAAGATTTGTTGAAGATCCATAACAACCAATCTTCCTAATCTTGAAGAATATATTTTAAAGATCATGCTGAATCAGCCAAGGATATTATCCCTAGAATTTGGATTAATGTGATCAAATCTTTTGTAAGCCACATGGCATAATTAGGCTAAGTCAATCTTTTTCTTTTGCAATTTATTTCCCTATATATATGTGATGAAACACATGGAATAAAACAGTTTGAGTTTGAGTTTTTATTTGGATTAATTTCCTTGTTAGTGAGTATTCTCCTAGCTTCTTGGCTGAGCCAAGGTTTTGTTCTTATCAAGAATTCCATTCTTGTGGCGAACTTCGCAGGCTTATCAAACACATTGTGTTTGTGGCGCCATCACCCTTCATACCCCCGCCCATCTTCTTAAAAACACTTAACCAAATCATCAAACCACCTCCATTATAATTCCATACACGCCCCCCCATATAAATTTCCCAAACACATCCCACAATTTCGTTTTTGTTCAACACCAAGTATTCAACAATCAAGAATTGACAATTAAAGCAAGAAACAAGTCAAAGAAAGGCAAGGCAAGCAAAGAACGGGCTTTCAAACAACAAGACACGATCCTTACAACAAATCAAATCAAAGTTTGATAACAAAAAGGCAACCACCCCTAGAGGTTGTCATCAAGTGGTATCAGAGCTTAGTCTTTAATTGAAAGCCACCATGTCAAATCCAGAGAATCAAAATCCACCCTTGTCCCCAAGGACTGCAGCACTATATGCCATGATGAATAATCGATTCGAAGCCCTTCAACGGCGAATTGATCAAATCAGAATTGAGGGAGAATCTAGAGACCATGAGCATAGAAAGAGAAGGAGGCGTAGGAGGGAGAGACATGATGATGGTGATCCAAGGGCTGAGGATCATGGAGGAATGAGGCGAGAAGAGACACATGTGGAGAGTGTCAAAGTAAAAGTTATCAAACTTTGATTTGATTTGTTGTAAGGATCGTGTCTTGTTGTTTGAAAGCCCGTTCTTTGCTTGCCTTGCCTTTCTTTGACTTGTTTCTTGCTTTAATTGTAAATTCTTGATTGTTGAATACTTGGTGTTGAACAAAAACGAAATTGTGGGATGTGTTTGGGAAATTTATATGGGGGGGGCGTGTATGGAATTATAATGGGGGTGGTTTGATGATTTGGTTAAGTGTTTTTAAGAAGATGGGCGGGGGTATGAAGGGTGATGGCGCCACAAACACAATGTGTTTGATAAGCCTGCGAAGTTCGTCACAAGAATGGAATTCTTGATAAGAACAAAACCTTGGCTCAGCCAAGAAGCTAGGAGAATACTCACTAACAAGGAAATTAATCCAAATAAAAACTCAAACTCAAACTGTTTTATTCCATGTGTTTCATCACATATATATAGGGAAATAAATTGCAAAAGAAAAAGATTGACTTAGCCTAATTATGCCATGTGGCTTACAAAAGATTTGATCACATTAATCCAAATTCTAGGGATAATATCCTTGGCTGATTCAGCATGATCTTTAAAATATATTCTTCAAGATTAGGAAGATTGGTTGTTATGGATCTTCAACAAATCTTTGTCATATCTAAAAGATATTTTTTCAAGATTTAGCAAGATTGGTTGTTATGGATCTTCAACAAATCTTTGTAATCTTTAAAAGATATTCTCCAATATTAGCAAGATTGGTTGTTATGGATCTTCAACAAATCTTTGTCATATTTAAAAGATATTTTTCATCATTAGCAAGATTTGTTGTTATGAATCTTCAACAAATCTTCGTAATCTTTAAAAGATATTCTTCAAGATTTAGCAAGATTGGTTGTCATGGATCTTCAGCAAATCTTTTTCTCATCTTTAAAAAATATTCTTCAAGATTACCAAGATTGAATGTCATGGATCTTCAACATATCTTTTCCTCATCTTTAAAATATATTCTTCAAGATTTCTTTATTTGTAACTGAAAATGGTGCGCCAATATTGCATTATGTTAGTTTCCAAGGGGTTGTCCATCAAATCGTAGGGCACCCCCCCTTGTCTGCTATCATTCCCTCCTTCTTGAAGAAGATTTGTCCTCAAATCTTAAGGCTTCATGTATTTCAATCCAAGGCAAACTTTGACAAGCACTTTATTGATTCTATTTGTTTGTCCTTTGGAAGGACTTATTCTCCTACTGCTATGTTCGATCCAAACCTCCTGGATCAAACACACGCCTCACAAAGCCACCTTTGATATCTCCTTCTTGACTTTTCCCTTCGTCTTGTTTTATCAAGCTACATCTTGGACCACCATGTAACTTTAAAAATATACAATTAGAATTCACAAAAACATTAGAAATATTAGTTCGAAAAAAATGTAATGATGCATGGTGACTTGATATGGTATGCAAAAGCTTTTTCCTTAAAGGATGTAATGCTTGGCTCAGAAACATATTTTCATTTGGCTCCATGGTAGAAATCCTAAACGGAGTCACAATAACTACAAAGTAATGAAAATTCCTATCTAAGCAATTTATATTGGGTTTTACTAACAAGGCTGAGGTAGGCTTCTTGTTCTCAAGGAGTTCATTCCACTCGTTTCCCCTAGTCTTAGGATAATGACATTGACTAAGTTGTTGATCACTACTATGCAAAGGCCAATCATTTCCTAATCTATTCTTGAAGCACATATATTCGGAATTTATTGGGCTTTCAAGACATGGTTGGAAAATCTTTGGTGGGTCTGGGATGGGTTCCATGTTTTCAAATTCCTCTATTGGTTGTAAAATTTGAGGGGTATCCTTAGAAATTTCATGAATGCCATTAGGCACAAGGGTTTCATCAAGAAAGTCGAATTCTATGCAAAGTTCCTCACTTTTATTTTCACTCAAAGTGTTTTCCTTACCCTCTCTTTGCTTTTCAGTCAACTCATTCTTTTCCACAAGTGTTTCACTCATGTTTTTTTTTGTTTCACTCCTCTCATGCTTTCTTTCTCTCCTTGTGGTATCACATTTTTCTAATACCCTCTTGAGCTCCTTAGAGAAATCTGATTGCTCAAACCTTTTTTGTATGAACTTGGGTCTATTTTGCAATTTGTTGGGATTGCCCTTCAAATAGGAATTTGGGGCATATCTCCTTCTCATCACGTCCTTCATGTCCTCCCAAGTGTCAATTAGTTTGGCACCACACCATGGCATATTCTTTGAATTCTGAAGCTGCCACTTTCACTTGCTTTTCCTTGCTATAGTTGTGGTACTCAAAAAGTTGTTCTATTTTGAGTTCCCATTTCAAATATGCCTCCGGATTGTTCAAGCCCACAAATTGTGGAACTTTTACTTTGACACTCTCCACATGTGTCTCTTCTCGCCTCATTCCTCCATGATCCTCAGCCCTTGGATCACCATCATCATGTCTCTCCCTCCTACGCCTCCTTCTCTTTCTATGCTCATGGTCTCTAGATTCTCCCTCAATTCTGATTTGATCAATTCGCCGTTGAAGGGCTTCGAATCGATTATTCATCATGGCATATAGTGCTGCAGTCCTTGGGGACAAGGGTGGATTTTGATTCTCTGGATTTGACATGGTGGCTTTCAATTAAAGACTAAGCTCTGATGACCACTTGATGACAACCTCTAGGGGTGGTTGCCTTTTTGTTATCAAACTTTGATTTGATTTGTTGTAAGGATCGTGTCTTGTTGTTTGAAAGCCCGTTCTTTGCTTGCCTTGCCTTTCTTTGACTTGTTTCTTGCTTTAATTGTAAATTCTTGATTGTTGAATACTTGGTGTTGAACAAAAACGAAATTGTGGGATGTGTTTGGGAAATTTATATGGGGGGGCGTGTATGGAATTATAATGGAGGTGGTTTGATGATTTGGTTAAGTGTTTTTAAGAAGATGGGCGGGGGTATGAAGGGTGATGGCGCCACAAACACAATGTGTTTGATAAGCCTGCGAAGTTCGCCACAAGAATGGAATTCTTGATAAGAACAAAACCTTGGCTCAGCCAAGAAGCTAGGAGAATACTCACTAACAAGGAAATTAATCCAAATAAAAACTCAAACTCAAACTGTTTTATTCCATGTGTTTCATCACATATATATAGGGAAATAAATTGCAAAATAAAAAGATTGACTTAGCCTAATTATGCCATGTGGCTTACAAAAGATTTGATCACATTAATCCAAATTCTAGGGATAATATCCTTGGCTGATTCAGCATGATCTTTAAAATATATTCTTCAAGATTAGGAAGATTGGTTGTTATGGATCTTCAACAAATCTTTGTCATATCTAAAAGATATTTTTTCAAGATTTAGCAAGATTGGTTGTTATGGATCTTCAACAAATCTTTGTAATCTTTAAAAGATATTCTCCAATATTAGCAAGATTGGTTGTTATGGATCTTCAACAAATCTTTGTCATATTTAAAAGATATTTTTCATCATTAGCAAGATTTGTTGTTATGAATCTTCAACAAATCTTCGTAATCTTTAAAAGATATTCTTCAAGATTTAGCAAGATTGGTTGTCATGGATCTTCAGCAAATCTTTTTCTCATCTTTAAAAAATATTCTTCAAGATTACCAAGATTGAATGTCATGGATCTTCAACATATCTTTTCCTCATCTTTAAAATATATTCTTCAAGATTTCTTTATTTGTAACTGAAAATGGTGCGCCAATATTGCATTATGTTAGTTTCCAAGGGGTTGTCCATCAAATCGTAGGGCACCCCCCCTTGTCTGCTATCATTCCCTCCTTCTTGAAGAAGATTTGTCCTCAAATCTTAAGGCTTCATGTATTTCAATCCAAGGCAAACTTTGACAAGCACTTTATTGATTCTATTTGTTTGTCCTTTGGAAGGACTTATTCTCCTACTGCTATGTTCGATCCAAACCTCCTGGATCAAACACACGCCTCACAAAGCCACCTTTGATATCTCCTTCTTGACTTTTCCCTTCGTCTTGTTTTATCAAGCTACATCTTGGACCACCATGTAACTTTAAAAATATACAATTAGAATTCACAAAAACATTAGAAATATTAGTTCGAAAAAAATGTAATGATGCATGGTGACTTGATATGGTATGCAAAAGCTTTTTCCTTAAAGGATGTAATGCTTGGCTCAGAAACATATTTTCATTTGGCTCCATGGTAGAAATCCTAAACGGAGTCACAATAACTACAAAGTAATGAAAATTCCTATCTAAGCAATTTATATTGGGTTTTACTAACAAGGCTGAGGTAGGCTTCTTGTTCTCAAGGAGTTCATTCCACTCGTTTCCCCTAGTCTTAGGATAATGACATTGACTAAGTTGTTGATCACTACTATGCAAAGGCCAATCATTTCCTAATCTATTCTTGAAGCACATATATTCGGAATTTATTGGGCTTTCAAGACATGGTTGGAAAATCTTTGGTGGGTCTGGGATGGGTTCCATGTTTTCAAATTCCTCTATTGGTTGTAAAATTTGAGGGGTATCCTTAGAAATTTCATGAATGCCATTAGGCACAAGGGTTTCATCAAGAAAGTCGAATTCTATGCAAAGTTCCTCACTTTTATTTTCACTCAAAGTGTTTTCCTTACCCTCTCTTTGCTTTTCAGTCAACTCATTCTTTTCCACAAGTGTTTCACTCATGTTTTTTTTTGTTTCACTCCTCTCATGCTTTCTTTCTCTCCTTGTGGTATCACATTTTTCTAATACCCTCTTGAGCTCCTTAGAGAAATCTGATTGCTCAAACCTTTTTTGTATGAACTTGGGTCTATTTTGCAATTTGTTGGGATTGCCCTTCAAATAGGAATTTGGGGCATATCTCCTTCTCATCACGTCCTTCATGTCCTCCCAAGTGTCAATTAGTTTGGCACCACACCATGGCATATTCTTTGAATTCTGAAGCTGCCACTTTCACTTGCTTTTCCTTGCTATAGTTGTGGTACTCAAAAAGTTGTTCTATTTTGAGTTCCCATTTCAAATATGCCTCCGGATTGTTCAAGCCCACAAATTGTGGAACTTTTACTTTGACACTCTCCACATGTGTCTCTTCTCGCCTCATTCCTCCATGATCCTCAGCCCTTGGATCACCATCATCATGTCTCTCCCTCCTACGCCTCCTTCTCTTTCTATGCTCATGGTCTCTAGATTCTCCCTCAATTCTGATTTGATCAATTCGCCGTTGAAGGGCTTCGAATCGATTATTCATCATGGCATATAGTGCTGCAGTCCTTGGGGACAAGGGTGGATTTTGATTCTCTGGATTTGACATGGTGGCTTTCAATTAAAGACTAAGCTCTGATGACCACTTGATGACAACCTCTAGGGGTGGTTGCCTTTTTGTTATCAAACTTTGATTTGATTTGTTGTAAGGATCGTGTCTTGTTGTTTGAAAGCCCGTTCTTTGCTTGCCTTGCCTTTCTTTGACTTGTTTCTTGCTTTAATTGTAAATTCTTGATTGTTGAATACTTGGTGTTGAACAAAAACGAAATTGTGGGATGTGTTTGGGAAATTTATATGGGGGGGCGTGTATGGAATTATAATGGAGGTGGTTTGATGATTTGGTTAAGTGTTTTTAAGAAGATGGGCGGGGGTATGAAGGGTGATGGCGCCACAAACACAATGTGTTTGATAAGCCTGCGAAGTTCGCCACAAGAATGGAATTCTTGATAAGAACAAAACCTTGGCTCAGCCAAGAAGCTAGGAGAATACTCACTAACAAGGAAATTAATCCAAATAAAAACTCAAACTCAAACTGTTTTATTCCATGTGTTTCATCACATATATATAGGGAAATAAATTGCAAAATAAAAAGATTGACTTAGCCTAATTATGCCATGTGGCTTACAAAAGATTTGATCACATTAATCCAAATTCTAGGGATATATCCTTGGCTGATTCAGCATGATCTTTAAAATATATTCTTCAAGATTAGGAAGATTGGTTGTTATGGATCTTCAACAAATCTTTGTCATATCTAAAAGATATTTTTTCAAGATTAGCAAGATTGGTTGTTATGGATCTTCAACAAATCTTTGTAATCTTTAAATGATATTCTCCAATATTAGCAAGATTGGTTGTTATGGATCTTCACAAAATCTTTGTCATATTTAAAAGATATTTTTCATCATTAGCAAGATTTGTTGTTATGAATCTTCAACAAATCTTCGTAATCTTTAAAAGATATTCTTCAAGATTTAGCAAGATTGGTTGTCATGGATCTTCAGCAAATCTTTTTCTCATCTTTAAAATATTCTTCAAGATTACCAAGATTGAATGTCATGGATCTTCAACATATCTTTTCCTCATCTTTAAAATATATTCTTCAAGATTTCTTTATTTGTAACTGAAAATGGTGCGCCAATATTGCATTATGTTAGTTTCCAAGGGGTTGTCCATCAAATCGTAGGGCACCCCCCCTTGTCTGCTATCATTCCCTCCTTCTTGAAGAAGATTTGTCCTCAAATCTTAAGGCTTCATGTATTTCAATCCAAGGCAAACTTTGACAAGCACTTTATTGATTCTATTTGTTTGTCCTTTGGAAGGACTTATTCTCCTACTGCTATGTTCGATCCAAACCTCCTGGATCAAACACACGCCTCACAAAGCCACCTTTGATATCTCCTTCTTGACTTTTCCCTTCGTCTTGTTTTATCAAGCTACATCTTGGACCACCATGTAACTTTAAAAATATACAATTAGAATTCACAAAAACATTAGAAATATTAGTTCGAAAAAAATGTAATGATGCATGGTGACTTGATATGGTATGCAAAAGCTTTTTCCTTAAAGGATGTAATGCTTGGCTCAGAAACATATTTTCATTTGGCTCCATGGTAGAAATCCTAAACGGAGTCACAATAACTACAAAGTAATGAAAATTCCTATCTAAGCAATTTATATTGGGTTTTACTAACAAGGCTGAGGTAGGCTTCTTGTTCTCAAGGAGTTCATTCCACTCGTTTCCCCTAGTCTTAGGATAATGACATTGACTAAGTTGTTGATCACTACTATGCAAAGGCCAATCATTTCCTAATCTATTCTTGAAGCACATATATTCGGAATTTATTGGGCTTTCAAGACATGGTTGGAAAATCTTTGGTGGGTCTGGGATGGGTTCCATGTTTTCAAATTCCTCTATTGGTTGTAAAATTTGAGGGGTATCCTTAGAAATTTCATGAATGCCATTAGGCACAAGGGTTTCATCAAGAAAGTCGAATTCTATGCAAAGTTCCTCACTTTTATTTTCACTCAAAGTGTTTTCCTTACCCTCTCTTTGCTTTTCAGTCAACTCATTCTTTTCCACAAGTGTTTCACTCATGTTTTTTTTTGTTTCACTCCTCTCATGCTTTCTTTCTCTCCTTGTGGTATCACATTTTTCTAATACCCTCTTGAGCTCCTTAGAGAAATCTGATTGCTCAAACCTTTTTTGTATGAACTTGGGTCTATTTTGCAATTTGTTGGGATTGCCCTTCAAATAGGAATTTGGGGCATATCTCCTTCTCATCACGTCCTTCATGTCCTCCCAAGTGTCAATTAGTTTGGCACCACACCATGGCATATTCTTTGAATTCTGAAGCTGCCACTTTCACTTGCTTTTCCTTGCTATAGTTGTGGTACTCAAAAAGTTGTTCTATTTTGAGTTCCCATTTCAAATATGCCTCCGGATTGTTCAAGCCCACAAATTGTGGAACTTTTACTTTGACACTCTCCACATGTGTCTCTTCTCGCCTCATTCCTCCATGATCCTCAGCCCTTGGATCACCATCATCATGTCTCTCCCTCCTACGCCTCCTTCTCTTTCTATGCTCATGGTCTCTAGATTCTCCCTCAATTCTGATTTGATCAATTCGCCGTTGAAGGGCTTCGAATCGATTATTCATCATGGCATATAGTGCTGCAGTCCTTGGGGACAAGGGTGGATTTTGATTCTCTGGATTTGACATGGTGGCTTTCAATTAAAGACTAAGCTCTGATGACCACTTGATGACAACCTCTAGGGGTGGTTGCCTTTTTGTTATCAAACTTTGATTTGATTTGTTGTAAGGATCGTGTCTTGTTGTTTGAAAGCCCGTTCTTTGCTTGCCTTGCCTTTCTTTGACTTGTTTCTTGCTTTAATTGTAAATTCTTGATTGTTGAATACTTGGTGTTGAACAAAAACGAAATTGTGGGATGTGTTTGGGAAATTTATATGGGGGGGCGTGTATGGAATTATAATGGAGGTGGTTTGATGATTTGGTTAAGTGTTTTTAAGAAGATGGGCGGGGGTATGAAGGGTGATGGCGCCACAAACACAATGTGTTTGATAAGCCTGCGAAGTTCGCCACAAGAATGGAATTCTTGATAAGAACAAAACCTTGGCTCAGCCAAGAAGCTAGGAGAATACTCACTAACAAGGAAATTAATCCAAATAAAAACTCAAACTCAAACTGTTTTATTCCATGTGTTTCATCACATATATATAGGGAAATAAATTGCAAAAGAAAAAGATTGACTTAGCCTAATTATGCCATGTGGCTTACAAAAGATTTGATCACATTAATCCAAATTCTAGGGATAATATCCTTGGCTGATTCAGCATGATCTTTAAAATATATTCTTCAAGATTAGGAAGATTGGTTGTTATGGATCTTCAACAAATCTTTGTCATATTTAAAAGATATTTTTCATCATTAGCAAGATTTGTTGTTATGAATCTTCAACAAATCTTCGTAATCTTTAAAAGATATTCTTCAAGATTTAGCAAGATTGGTTGTCATGGATCTTCAGCAAATCTTTTTCTCATCTTTAAAAAATATTCTTCAAGATTACCAAGATTGAATGTCATGGATCTTCAACATATCTTTTCCTCATCTTTAAAATATATTCTTCAAGATTTCTTATTTGTAACTGAAAATGGTGCGCCAATATTGCATTATGTTAGTTTCCAAGGGGTTGTCCATCAAATCGTAGGGCACCCCCCCTTGTCTGCTATCATTCCCTCCTTCTTGAAGAAGATTTGTCCTCAAATCTTAAGGCTTCATGTATTTCAATCCAAGGCAAACTTTGACAAGCACTTTATTGATTCTATTTGTTTGTCCTTTGGAAGGACTTATTCTCCTACTGCTATGTTCGATCCAAACCTCCTGGATCAAACACACGCCTCACAAAGCCACCTTTGATATCTCCTTCTTGACTTTTCCCTTCGTCTTGTTTTATCAAGCTACATCTTGGACCACCATGTAACTTTAAAAATATACAATTAGAATTCACAAAAACATTAGAAATATTAGTTCGAAAAAAATGTAATGATGCATGGTGACTTGATATGGTATGCAAAAGCTTTTTCCTTAAAGGATGTAATGCTTGGCTCAGAAACATATTTTCATTTGGCTCCATGGTAGAAATCCTAAACGGAGTCACACTAACTACAAAGTAATGAAAATTCCTATCTAAGCAATTTATATTGGGTTTTACTAACAAGGCTGAGGTAGGCTTCTTGTTCTCAAGGAGTTCATTCCACTCGTTTCCCCTGGTCTTAGGATAATGACATTGACTAAGTTGTTGATCACTACTATGCAAAGGCCAATCATTTCCTAATCTATTCTTGAAGCACATATATTCGGAATTTATTGGGCTTTCAAGACATGGTTGGAAAATCTTTGGTGGGTCTGGGATGGGTTCCATTGTTTCAAATTCCTCTATTGGTTGTAAAATTTGAGGGGTATCCTTAGAAATTTCATGAATACCATTATGCACAAGAGTTTCATCAAGAAAGTTGAATTCTATGCAAAGTTCCTCACTTTATTTTCACTCAAAGTGTTTTCCTTACCCTCTCTTTGCTTTTCACTCAACTCTTTCTTCTCAACAAGTGTTTCACTCATGTTTTTTTTTGTTTCACTCCTCTCATGCTTTCTTTCTCTCCTTGTGGTATCACATTTTTCTAACACCCTCTTGAGCTCCTTAGAGAAATCTGATTGCTCAAACTTTTTTTGTATGAACTTGGGTCTGCTTTGCAATTTGTTGGGATTGCCCTTCTTATAGGAATTTGGGGCATATCTCCTTCTCATCACGTCCTTCATGTCCTCCCAAGTGTCAATTAGTTTGGCACCACACCTTCTCCTATCTTTCTGGTATTGGTCCCACCACACCATGGCATATTCTTTGAATTCTGAAGCTGCCACTTTCACTTTCTTTTCCTTGCTATAGTTGTGGTACTCAAAAAGTTGTTCTATTTTGAGTTCCCATTTCAAATATGCCTCCGGATTGTTCAAGCCCACAAATTGTGGAACTTTTACTTTGACACTCTCCACATGTGTCTCTTCTCGCCTCATTCCTCCATGATCCTCAGCCCTTGGATCACCATCATCATGTCTCTCCCTCCTACGCCTCCTTCTCTTTCTATGCTCATGGTCTCTAGATTCTCCCTCAATTCTGATTTGATCAATTCGCCGTTGAAGGGCTTCGAATCGATTATTCATCATGGCATATAGTGCTGCAGTCCTTGGGGACAAGGGTGGATTTTGATTCTCTGGATTTGACATGGTGGCTTTCAATTAAAGACTAAGCTCTGATACCACTTGATGACAACCTCTAGGGTGGTTGCCTTTTTGTTATCAAACTTTGATTTGATTTGTTGTAAGGATCGTGTCTTGTTGTTTGAAAGCCCGTTTTTGCTTGCCTTGCCTTTCTTTGACTTGTTTCTTGCTTTAATTGTAAATTCTTGATTGTTGAATACTTGGTGTTGAACAAAACGAAATTGTGGGATGTTTTTGGGAAATTTATATGGGGGGGCGTGTATGGAATTATAATGGGGGTGGTTTGATGATTTGGTTAAGTGTTTTTAAGAAGATGGGCGGGGGTATGAAGGGTGATGGCGCCACAAACACAATGTGTTTGATAAGCCTGCGAAGTTCGCCACAAGAATGGAATTCTTGATAAGAACAAAACCTTGGCTCTGCCAAGAAGCTAGGAGAATACTCACTAACAAGGAAATTAATCCAAATAAAAACTCAAACTCAAACTGTTTTATTCCATGTGTTTCATCACATATATATAGGGAAATAAATTGCAAAAGAAAAAGATTGACTTAGCCTAATTATGCCATGTGGCTTACAAAAGATTTGATCACATTAATCTAAATTCTAGGGATAATATCCTTGGCTGATTCAGCATGATCTTTAAAATATATTCTTCAAGATTAGGAAGATTGGTTGTTATGGATCTTCAACAAATCTTTGTCATATCTAAAAGATATTTTTTCAAGATTTAGCAAGATTGGTTGTTATGGATCTTCAACAAATCTTTTGTAATCTTTAACAAATATTCTTCAAGATTACCAAGATTGGATGTCATGGATCTTCAACATATCTTTCCTCATCTTTAAAATATATTCTTCAAGATTTCTTATTTGTAACTGAAAATGGTGCGCCAATATTGCATTATGTTAGTTTCCAAGGGGTTGTCCATCAAATCGTAGGGCACCCCCCCTTGTCTGCTATCATTCCCTCCTTCTTGAAGAAGATTTGTCCTCAAATCTTAAGGCTTCATGTATTTCAATCCAAGGCAAACTTTGACAAGCACTTTATTGATTCTATTTGTTTGTCCTTTGGAAGGACTTATTCTCCTACTGCTATGTTCGATCCAAACCTCCTGGATCAAACACACGCCTCACAAAGCCACCTTTGATATCTCCTTCTTGACTTTTCCCTTCGTCTTGTTTTATCAAGCTACATCTTGGACCACCATGTAACTTTAAAAATATACAATTAGAATTCACAAAAACATTAGAAATATTAGTTCGAAAAAAATGTAATGATGCATGGTGACTTGATATGGTATGCAAAAGCTTTTTCCTTAAAGGATGTAATGCTTGGCTCAGAAACATATTTTCATTTGGCTCCATGGTAGAAATCCTAAACGGAGTCACACTAACTACAAAGTAATGAAAATTCCTATCTAAGCAATTTATATTGGGTTTTACTAATAAGGCTGAGGTAGGCTTCTTGTTCTCAAGGAGTTCATTCCACTCGTTTCCCCCTGGTCTTAGGATAATGCCATTGACTAAGTTGTTGATTACTACTATGCAAAGGCCAATCATTTCCTAATCTATTCTTGAAGCACATATATTCGGAATTTATTGGGCTTTCAAGACATGGTTGGAAAATCTTTGGTGGGTCTGGGATGGGTTCCATTGTTTCAAATTCCTCTATTGGTTGTAAAATTTGAGGGGTATCCTTAGAAATTTCATGAATACCATTATGCACAAGAGTTTCATCAAGAAAGTTGAATTCTATGCAAAGTTCCTCACTTTATTTCACTCAAAGTGTTTTCCTTACCCTCTCTTTGCTTTTCACTCAACTCTTTCTTCTCAACAAGTGTTTCACTCATGTTTTTTTTTATTTCACTCCTCTCATGCTTTCTTTCTCTCCTTGTGGTATCACATTTTTCTAACACCCTCTTGAGCTCCTTAGAGAAATCTGATTGCTCAAACTTTTTTTGTATAAACTTGGGTCTGCTTTGCAATTTGTTGGGATTGCCCTTCTTATAGGAATTTGGGGCATATCTCCTTCTCATCACGTCCTTCATGTCCTCCCAAGTGTCAATTAGTTTGTCACCACTCCTTCTCCTATCTTTCTGGTATTGGTCCCACCACACCATGGCATATTCTTTGAATTCTGAAGCTGCCACTTTCACTTTCTTTTCCTTGCTATAGTTGTGGTACTCAAAAAGTTGTTCTATTTTGAGTTCCCATTTCAAATATGCCTCCGGATTGTTCAAGCCCACAAATTGTGGAACTTTTACTTTGACACTCTCCACATGTGTCTCTTCTCGCCTCATTCCTCCATGATCCTCAGCCCTTGGATCACCATCATCATGTCTCTCCCTCCTACGCCTCCTTCTCTTTCTATGCTCATGGTCTCTAGATTCTCCCTCAATTCTGATTTGATCAATTCGCCGTTGAAGGGCTTCGAATCGATTATTCATCATGGCATATAGTGCTGCAGTCCTTGGGGACAAGGGTGGATTTTGATTCTCTGGATTTGACATGGTGGCTTTCAATTAAAGACTAAGCTCTGATGACCACTTGATGACAACCTCTAGGGGTGGTTGCCTTTTTGTTATCAAACTTTGATTTGATTTGTTGTAAGGATCGTGTCTTGTTGTTTGAAAGCCGTTCTTGCTTGCCTTGCCTTTCTTTGACTTGTTTCTTGCTTTAATTGTGAATTCTTGATTGTTGAATACTTGGTGTTGAACAAAACGAAATTGTGGGATGTGTTTGGGAAATTTATATGGGGGGGACGTGTATGGAATTATAATGGGGGTGGTTTGATGATTTGGTTAAGTGTTTTTAAGAAGATGGGCGGGGGTATGAAGGGTGATGGCGCCACAAACACAATGTGTTTGATAAGCCTGCGAAGTTCGCCACAAGAATGGAATTCTTGATAAGAACAAAACCTTGGCTCAGCCAAGAAGCTAGGAGAATACTCACTAACAAGGAAATTAATCCAAATAAAAACTCAAACTCAAACTGTTTTATTCCATGTGTTTCATCACATATATATAGGGAAATAAATTGCAAAAGAAAAAGATTGACTTAGCCTAATTATGCCATGTGGCTTACAAAAGATTTGATCACATTAATCCAAATTCTAGGGATAATATCCTTGGCTGATTCAGCATGATCTTTAAAATATATTCTTCAAGATTAGGAAGATTGGTTGTTATGGATCTTCAACAAATCTTTGTCATATCTAAAAGATATTTTTCAAGCATTAGCAAGATTTGTTGTTATGAATCTTCAACAAATCTTCGTAATCTTTAAAAGATATTCTTCAAGATTTAGCAAGATTGGTTGTCATGGATCTTCAGCAAATCTTTTTCTCATCTTTAAAAAATATTCTTCAAGATTACCAAGATTGAATGTCATGGATCTTCAACATATCTTTTCCTCATCTTTAAAATATATTCTTCAAGATTTCTTTATTTGTAACTGAAAATGGTGCGCCAATATTGCATTATGTTAGTTTCCAAGGGGTTGTCCATCAAATCGTAGGGCACCCCCCCTTGTCTGCTATCATTCCCTCCTTCTTGAAGAAGATTTGTCCTCAAATCTTAAGGCTTCATGTATTTCAATCCAAGGCAAACTTTGACAAGCACTTTATTGATTCTATTTGTTTGTCCTTTGGAAGGACTTATTCTCCTACTGCTATGTTCGATCCAAACCTCCTGGATCAAACACACGCCTCACAAAGCCACCTTTGATATCTCCTTCTTGACTTTTCCCTTCGTCTTGCTTTATCAAGCTACTTCTTGGACCACCATGTAACTTTAAAAATATACAATTAGAATCCACAAAAACATTAGAAATATTAGTTCGAAAAAAATGTAATGATGCATGGTGACTTGATATGGTATGCAAAAGCTTTTTCCTTAAAGGATGTAATGCTTGGCTCAGAAACATATTTTCATTTGGCTCCATGGTAGAAATCCTAAACGGAGTCACACTAACTACAAAGTAATGAAAATTCCTATCTAAGCAATTTATATTGGGTTTTACTAACAAGGCTGAGGTAGGCTTCTTGTTCTCAAGGAGTTCATTCCACTCGTTTCCCCTGGTCTTAGGATAATGACATTGACTAAGTTGTTGATCACTACTATGCAAAGGCCAATCATTTCCTAATCTATTCTTGAAGCACATATATTCGGAATTTATTGGGCTTTCAAGACATGGTTGGAAAATCTTTGGTGGGTCTGGGATGGGTTCCATTGTTTCAAATTCCTCTATTGGTTGTAAAATTTGAGGGGTATGCTTAGAAATTTCATGAATACCATTATGCACAAGAGTTTCATCAAGAAAGTTGAATTCTACGCAAAGTTCCTCACTTTTATTTTCACTCAAAGTGTTTTCCTTACCCTCTCTTTGCTTTTCACTCAACTCTTTCTTCTCAACAAGTGTTTCACTCATGTTTTTTTTTATTCACTCCTCTCATGCTTTCTTTCTCTCCTTGTGGTATCACATTTTTCTAACACCCTCTTGAGCTCCTTAGAGAAATCTGATTGCTCAAACTTTTTTAGTATGAACTTGGGTCTGCTTTGCAATTTGTAGGGATTGCCCTTCTTATAGGAATTTGGGGCATATCTCCTTCTCATCACGTCCTTCATGTCCTCCCAAGTGTCAATTAGTTTGGCACCACACCTTCTCCTATCTTTCTGGTATTGGTCCCACCACACCATGGCATATTCTTTGAATTCTGAAGCTGCCACTTTCACTTTCTTTTCCTTGCTATAGTTGTGGTACTCAAAAAGTTGTTCTATTTTGAGTTCCCATTTCAAATATGCCTCCGGATTGTTCAAGCCCACAAATTGTGGAACTTTTACTTTGACACTCTCCACATGTGTCTCTTCTCGCCTCATTCCTCCATGATCCTCAGCCCTTGGATCACCATCATCATGTCTCTCCCTCCTACGCCTCCTTCTCTTTCTATGCTCATGGTCTCTAGATTCTCCCTCAATTCTGATTTGATCAATTCGCCGTTGAAGGGCTTCGAATCGATTATTCATCATGGCATATAGTGCTGCAGTCCTTGGGGACAAGGGTGGATTTTGATTCTCTGGATTTGACATGGTGGCTTTCAATTAAAGACTAAGCTCTGATGACCACTTGATGACAACCTCTAGGGGTGGTTGCCTTTTTGTTATCAAACTTTGATTTGATTTGTTGTAAGGATCGTGTCTTGTTGTTTGAAAGCCTCTTCGTTGCTTGCCTTGCCTTTCTTTGACTTGTTTCTTGCTTTAATTGTGAAATTCTTGATTGTTGAATACTTGGTGTTGAACAAAAACGAAATTGTGGGATGTGTTTGGGAAATTTATATGGGGGGGCGTGTATGGAATTATATTGGGGGTGGTTTGATGATTTGGTTAAGTGTTTTTAAGAAGATGGGCGGGGGTATGAAGGGTGATGGCGCCACAAACACAATGTGTTTGATAAGCCTGCGAAGTTCGCCACAAGAATGGAATTCTTGATAAGAACAAAACCTTGGCTCAGCCAAGAAGCTAGGAGAATACTCACTAACAAGGAAATTAATCCAAATAAAAACTCAAACTCAAACTGTTTTATTCCATGTGTTTCATCACATATATATAGGGAAATAAATTGCAAAAGAAAAAGATTGACTTAGCCTAATTATGCCATGTGGCTTACAAAAGATTTGATCACATTAATCCAAATTCTAGGGATAATATCCTTGGCTGATTCAGCATGATCTTTAAAATATATTCTTCAAGATTAGGAAGATTGGTTGTTATGGATCTTCAACAAATCTTTGTCATATTTAAAAGATATTTTTCATCATTAGCAAGATTTGTTGTTATGAATCTTCAACAAATCTTCGTAATCTTTAAAAGATATTCTTCAAGATTTAGCAAGATTGGTTGTCATGGATCTTCAGCAAATCTTTTTCTCATCTTTAAAAAATATTCTTCAAGATTACCAAGATTGAATGTCATGGATCTTCAACATATCTTTTCCTCATCTTTAAAATATATTCTTCAAGATTTCTTTATTTGTAACTGAAAATGGTGCGCCAATATTGCATTATGTTAGTTTCCAAGGGGTTGTCCATCAAATCGTAGGGCACCCCCCCTTGTCTGCTATCATTCCCTCCTTCTTGAAGAAGATTTGTCCTCAAATCTTAAGGCTTCATGTATTTCAATCCAAGGCAAACTTTGACAAGCACTTTATTGATTCTATTTGTTTGTCCTTTGGAAGGACTTATTCTCCTACTGCTATGTTCGATCCAAACCTCCTGGATCAAACACACGCCTCACAAAGCCACCTTTGATATCTCCTTCTTGACTTTTCCCTTCGTCTTGCTTTATCAAGCTACTTCTTGGACCACCATGTAACTTTAAAAATATACAATTAGAATCACAAAAACATTAGAAATATTAGTTCGAAAAAAATGTAATGATGCATGGTGACTTGATATGGTATGCAAAAGCTTTTTCCTTAAAGGATGTAATGCTTGGCTCAGAAACATATTTTCATTTGGCTCCATGGTAGAAATCCTAAACGGAGTCACACTAACTACAAAGTAATGAAAATTCCTATCTAAGCAATTTATATTGGGTTTTACTAACAAGGCTGAGGTAGGCTTCTTGTTCTCAAGGAGTTCATTCCACTCGTTTCCCCTAGGTCTTAGGATAATGACATTGACTAAGTTGTTGATCACTACTATGCAAAGGCCAATCATTTCCTAATCTATTCTTGAAGCACATATATTCGGAATTTATTGGGCTTTCAAGACATGGTTGGAAAATCTTTGGTGGGTCTGGGATGGGTTCCATTGTTTCAAATTCCTCTATTGGTTGTAAAATTTGAGGGGTATCCTTAGAAATTTCATGAATGCCATTAGGCACAAGAGGTTTCATCAAGAAAGTCGAATTCTATGCAAAGTTCCTCACTTTTATTTCACTCAAAGTGTTTTCCTTACCCTCTCTTTGCTTTTCAGTCAACTCATTCTTTTCCACAAGTGTTTCACTCATGTTTTTTTTTGTTTCACTCCTCTCATGCTTTCTTTCTCTCCTTGTGGTATCACATTTTTCTAATACCCTCTTGAGCTCCTTAGAGAAATCTGATTGCTCAAACCTTTTTTGTATGAACTTGGGTCTATTTTGCAATTTGTTGGGATTGCCCTTCTAATAGGAATTTGGGGCATATCTCCTTCTCATCACGTCCTTCATGTCCTCCCAAGTGTCAATTAGTTTGGCACCACACCTTCTCCTATCTTTCTGGTATTGGTCCCACCACACCATGGCATATTCTTTGAATTCTGAAGCTGCCACTTTCACTTGCTTTTCCTTGCTATAGTTGTGGTACTCAAAAAGTTGTTCTATTTTGAGTTCCCATTTCAAATATGCCTCCGGATTGTTCAAGCCCACAAATTGTGGAACTTTTACTTTGACACTCTCCACATGTGTCTCTTCTCGCCTCATTCCTCCATGATCCTCAGCCCTTGGATCACCATCATCATGTCTCTCCCTCCTACGCCTCCTTCTCTTTCTATGCTCATGGTCTCTAGATTCTCCCTCAATTCTGATTTGATCAATTCGCCGTTGAAGGGCTTCGAATCGATTATTCATCATGGCATATAGTGCTGCAGTCCTTGGGGACAAGGGTGGATTTTGATTCTCTGGATTTGACATGGTGGCTTTCAATTAAAGACTAAGCTCTGATGACCACTTGATGACAACCTCTAGGGGTGGTTGCCTTTTTGTTATCAAACTTTGATTTGATTTGTTGTAAGGATCGTGTCTTGTTGTTTGAAAGCCCGTTCTTTGCTTGCCTTGCCTTTCTTTGACTTGTTTCTTGCTTTAATTGTAAATTCTTGATTGTTGAATACTTGGTGTTGAACAAAAACGAAATTGTGGGATGTGTTTGGGAAATTTATATGGGGGGGCGTGTATGGAATTATAATGGAGGTGGTTTGATGATTTGGTTAAGTGTTTTTAAGAAGATGGGCGGGGGTATGAAGGGTGATGGCGCCACAAACACAATGTGTTTGATAAGCCTGCGAAGTTCGCCACAAGAATGGAATTCTTGATAAGAACAAAACCTTGGCTCAGCCAAGAAGCTAGGAGAATACTCACTAACAAGGAAATTAATCCAAATAAAAACTCAAACTCAAACTGTTTTATTCCATGTGTTTCATCACATATATATAGGGAAATAAATTGCAAAATAAAAAGATTGACTTAGCCTAATTATGCCATGTGGCTTACAAAAGATTTGATCACATTAATCCAAATTATAGGGATAATATCCTTGGCTGATCAGCATGATCTTTAAAATATATTCTTCAAGATTAGGAAGATTGGTTGTTAGGATCTTCCAACAAATCTTTGTCATATTTAAAAGATATTTTTCATCATAGCAAGATTTGTTGTTATGAATCTTCACAAATCTTCGTAATCTTTAAAAGATATTCTTCAAGGATTTAGCAAGATTGGTTGTCATGGATCTTCAGCAAATCTTTTTCTCATCTTTAAAAAAATATTCTTCAAGATTACAAGATTGAATGTCATGGATCTCAACATATCTTTTCCTCATCTTAAAATATATTCTTCAAGATTTCTTTATTTGTAACTGAAAATGGTGCGCCAATATTGCATTATGTTAGTTTCCAAGGGGTTGTCCATCAAATCGTAGGGCACCCCCCCTTGTCTGCTATCATTCCCTCCTTCTTGAAGAAGATTTGTCCTCAAATCTTAAGGCTTCATGTATTTCAATCCAAGGCAAACTTTGACAAGCACTTTATTGATTCTACTTGTTTGTCCTTTGGAAGGACCTATTCTCCTACTGCTATGTTCGATCCAAACCTCCTGGATCAAACACACGCCTCACAAAGCCACCTTTGATATCTCCTTCTTGACTTTTCCCTTCGTCTTGCTTTATCAAGCTACTTCTTGGACCACCATGTAACTTTAAAAATATACAATTAGAATTCACAAAAACATTAGAAATATTAGTTCGAAAAAAATGTAATGATGCATGGTGACTTGATATGGTATGCAAAAGCTTTTTCCTTAAAGGATGTAATGCTTGGCTCAGAAACATATTTTCATTTGGCTCCATGGTAGAAATCCTAAACGGAGTCACAATAACTACAAAGTAATGAAAATTCCTATCTAAGCAATTTATATTGGGTTTTACTAACAAGGCTGAGGTAGGCTTCTTGTTCTCAAGGAGTTCATTCCACTCGTTTCCCCTAGTCTTAGGATAATGACATTGACTAAGTTGTTGATCACTACTATGCAAAGGCCAATCATTTCCTAATCTATTCTTGAAGCACATATATTCGGAATTTATTGGGCTTTCAAGACATGGTTGGAAAATCTTTGGTGGGTCTGGGATGGGTTCCATGTTTCAAATTCCTCTATTGGTTGTAAAATTTGAGGGGTATCCTTAGAAATTTCATGAATGCCATTAGGCACAAGAGTTTCATCAAGAAAGTCGAATTCTATGCAAAGTTCCTCACTTTTATTTTCACTCAAAGTGTTTTCCTTACCCTCTCTTTGCTTTTCAGTCAACTCATTCTTTCCACAAGTGTTTCACTCATGTTTTTTTTTGTTTCACTCCTCTCATGCTTTCTTTCTCTCCTTGTGGTATCACATTTTTCTAATACCCTCTTGAGCTCCTTAGAGAAATCTGATTGCTCAAACCTTTTTTGTATGAACTTGGGTCTATTTTGCAATTTGTTGGGATTGCCCTTCAAATAGGAATTTGGGGCATATCTCCTTCTCATCACGTCCTTCATGTCCTCCCAAGTGTCAATTAGTTTGGCACCACACCTTCTCCTATCTTTCTGGTATTGGTCCCACCACACCATGGCATATTCTTTGAATTCTGAAGCTGCCACTTTCACTTGCTTTTCCTTGCTATAGTTGTGGTACTCAAAAAGTTGTTCTATTTTGAGTTCCCATTTCAAATATGCCTCCGGATTGTTCAAGCCCACAAATTGTGGAACTTTTACTTTGACACTCTCCACATGTGTCTCTTCTCGCCTCATTCCTCCATGATCCTCAGCCCTTGGATCACCATCATCATGTCTCTCCCTCCTACGCCTCCTTCTCTTTCTATGCTCATGGTCTCTAGATTCTCCCTCAATTCTGATTTGATCAATTCGCCGTTGAAGGGCTTCGAATCGATTATTCATCATGGCATATAGTGCTGCAGTCCTTGGGGACAAGGGTGGATTTTGATTCTCTGGATTTGACATGGTGGCTTTCAATTAAAGACTAAGCTCTGATGACCACTTGATGACAACCTCTAGGGGTGGTTGCCTTTTTGTTATCAAACTTTGATTTGATTTGTTGTAAGGATCGTGTCTTGTTGTTTGAAAGCCCGTTCTTTGCTTGCCTTGCCTTTCTTTGACTTGTTTCTTGCTTTAATTGTAAATTCTTGATTGTTGAATACTTGGTGTTGAACAAAAACGAAATTGTGGGATGTGTTTGGGAAATTTATATGGGGGGGCGTGTATGGAATTATAATGGAGGTGGTTTGATGATTTGGTTAAGTGTTTTTAAGAAGATGGGCGGGGGTATGAAGGGTGATGGCGCCACAAACACAATGTGTTTGATAAGCCTGCGAAGTTCGCCACAAGAATGGAATTCTTGATAAGAACAAAACCTTGGCTCAGCCAAGAAGCTAGGAGAATACTCACTAACAAGGAAATTAATCCAAATAAAAACTCAAACTCAAACTGTTTTATTCCATGTGTTTCATCACATATATATAGGGAAATAAATTGCAAAATAAAAAGATTGACTTAGCCTAATTATGCCATGTGGCTTACAAAAGATTTGATCACATTAATCCAAATTCTAGGGATAATATCCTTGGCTGATTCAGCATGATCTTTAAAATATATTCTTCAAGATTAGGAAGATTGGTTGTTATGGATCTTCAACAAATCTTTGTCATATCTAAAAGATATTTTTTCAAGATTTAGCAAGATTGGTTGTTATGGATCTTCAACAAATCTTTGTAATCTTTAAATGATATTCTCCAATATTAGCAAGATTGGTTGTTATGGATCTTCAACAAATCTTTGTCATATTTAAAAGATATTTTTCATCATTAGCAAGATTTGTTGTTATGAATCTTCAACAAATCTTCGTAATCTTTAAAAGATATTCTTCAAGATTTAGCAAGATTGGTTGTCATGGATCTTCAGCAAATCTTTTTCTCATCTTTAAAAAATATTCTTCAAGATTACCAAGATTGAATGTCATGGATCTTCAACATATCTTTTCCTCATCTTTAAAATATATTCTTCAAGATTTCTTTATTTGTAACTGAAAATGGTGCGCCAATATTGCATTATGTTAGTTTCCAAGGGGTTGTCCATCAAATCGTAGGGCACCCCCCCTTGTCTGCTATCATTCCCTCCTTCTTGAAGAAGATTTGTCCTCAAATCTTAAGGCTTCATGTATTTCAATCCAAGGCAAACTTTGACAAGCACTTTATTGATTCTATTTGTTTGTCCTTTGGAAGGACTTATTCTCCTACTGCTATGTTCGATCCAAACCTCCTGGATCAAACACACGCCTCACAAAGCCACCTTTGATATCTCCTTCTTGACTTTTCCCTTCGTCTTGTTTTATCAAGCTACATCTTGGACCACCATGTAACTTTAAAAATATACAATTAGAATTCACAAAAACATTAGAAATATTAGTTCGAAAAAAATGTAATGATGCATGGTGACTTGATATGGTATGCAAAAGCTTTTTCCTTAAAGGATGTAATGCTTGGCTCAGAAACATATTTTCATTTGGCTCCATGGTAGAAATCCTAAACGGAGTCACAATAACTACAAAGTAATGAAAATTCCTATCTAAGCAATTTATATTGGGTTTTACTAACAAGGCTGAGGTAGGCTTCTTGTTCTCAAGGAGTTCATTCCACTCGTTTCCCCTAGTCTTAGGATAATGACATTGACTAAGTTGTTGATCACTACTATGCAAAGGCCAATCATTTCCTAATCTATTCTTGAAGCACATATATTCGGAATTTATTGGGCTTTCAAGACATGGTTGGAAAATCTTTGGTGGGTCTGGGATGGGTTCCATGTTTTCAAATTCCTCTATTGGTTGTAAAATTTGAGGGGTATCCTTAGAAATTTCATGAATGCCATTAGGCACAAGGGTTTCATCAAGAAAGTCGAATTCTATGCAAAGTTCCTCACTTTTATTTTCACTCAAAGTGTTTTCCTTACCCTCTCTTTGCTTTTCAGTCAACTCATTCTTTTCCACAAGTGTTTCACTCATGTTTTTTTTTGTTTCACTCCTCTCATGCTTTCTTTCTCTCCTTGTGGTATCACATTTTTCTAATACCCTCTTGAGCTCCTTAGAGAAATCTGATTGCTCAAACCTTTTTTGTATGAACTTGGGTCTATTTTGCAATTTGTTGGGATTGCCCTTCAAATAGGAATTTGGGGCATATCTCCTTCTCATCACGTCCTTCATGTCCTCCCAAGTGTCAATTAGTTTGGCACCACACCTTCTCCTATCTTTCTGGTATTGGTCCCACCACACCATGGCATATTCTTTGAATTCTGAAGCTGCCACTTTCACTTGCTTTTCCTTGCTATAGTTGTGGTACTCAAAAAGTTGTTCTATTTTGAGTTCCCATTTCAAATATGCCTCCGGATTGTTCAAGCCCACAAATTGTGGAACTTTTACTTTGACACTCTCCACATGTGTCTCTTCTCGCCTCATTCCTCCATGATCCTCAGCCCTTGGATCACCATCATCATGTCTCTCCCTCCTACGCCTCCTTCTCTTTCTATGCTCATGGTCTCTAGATTCTCCCTCAATTCTGATTTGATCAATTCGCCGTTGAAGGGCTTCGAATCGATTATTCATCATGGCATATAGTGCTGCAGTCCTTGGGGACAAGGGTGGATTTTGATTCTCTGGATTTGACATGGTGGCTTTCAATTAAAGACTAAGCTCTGATGACCACTTGATGACAACCTCTAGGGGTGGTTGCCTTTTTGTTATCAAACTTTGATTTGATTTGTTGTAAGGATCGTGTCTTGTTGTTTGAAAGCCCGTTCTTTGCTTGCCTTGCCTTTCTTTGACTTGTTTCTTGCTTTAATTGTAAATTCTTGATTGTTGAATACTTGGTGTTGAACAAAAACGAAATTGTGGGATGTGTTTGGGAAATTTATATGGGGGGGCGTGTATGGAATTATAATGGAGGTGGTTTGATGATTTGGTTAAGTGTTTTTAAGAAGATGGGCGGGGGTATGAAGGGTGATGGCGCCACAAACACAATGTGTTTGATAAGCCTGCGAAGTTCGCCACAAGAATGGAATTCTTGATAAGAACAAAACCTTGGCTCAGCCAAGAAGCTAGGAGAATACTCACTAACAAGGAAATTAATCCAAATAAAAACTCAAACTCAAACTGTTTTATTCCATGTGTTTCATCACATATATATAGGGAAATAAATTGCAAAATAAAAAGATTGACTTAGCCTAATTATGCCATGTGGCTTACAAAAGATTTGATCACATTAATCCAAATTCTAGGGATAATATCCTTGGCTGATTCAGCATGATCTTTAAAATATATTCTTCAAGATTAGGAAGATTGGTTGTTATGGATCTTCAACAAATCTTTGTCATATTTAAAAGATATTTTTCATCATTAGCAAGATTTGTTGTTATGAATCTTCAACAAATCTTCGTAATCTTTAAAAGATATTCTTCAAGATTTAGCAAGATTGGTTGTCATGGATCTTCAGCAAATCTTTTTCTCATCTTTAAAAAATATTCTTCAAGATTACCAAGATTGAATGTCATGGATCTTCAACATATCTTTTCCTCATCTTTAAAATATATTCTTCAAGATTTCTTTATTTGTAACTGAAAATGGTGCGCCAATATTGCATTATGTTAGTTTCCAAGGGGTTGTCCATCAAATCGTAGGGCACCCCCCCTTGTCTGCTATCATTCCCTCCTTCTTGAAGAAGATTTGTCCTCAAATCTTAAGGCTTCATGTATTTCAATCCAAGGCAAACTTTGACAAGCACTTTATTGATTCTATTTGTTTGTCCTTTGGAAGGACTTATTCTCCTACTGCTATGTTCGATCCAAACCTCCTGGATCAAACACACGCCTCACAAAGCCACCTTTGATATCTCCTTCTTGACTTTTCCCTTCGTCTTGTTTTATCAAGCTACATCTTGGACCACCATGTAACTTTAAAAATATACAATTAGAATTCACAAAAACATTAGAAATATTAGTTCGAAAAAAATGTAATGATGCATGGTGACTTGATATGGTATGCAAAAGCTTTTTCCTTAAAGGATGTAATGCTTGGCTCAGAAACATATTTTCATTTGGCTCCATGGTAGAAATCCTAAACGGAGTCACAATAACTACAAAGTAATGAAAATTCCTATCTAAGCAATTTATATTGGGTTTTACTAACAAGGCTGAGGTAGGCTTCTTGTTCTCAAGGAGTTCATTCCACTCGTTTCCCCTAGTCTTAGGATAATGACATTGACTAAGTTGTTGATCACTACTATGCAAAGGCCAATCATTTCCTAATCTATTCTTGAAGCACATATATTCGGAATTTATTGGGCTTTCAAGACATGGTTGGAAAATCTTTGGTGGGTCTGGGATGGGTTCCATGTTTTCAAATTCCTCTATTGGTTGTAAAATTTGAGGGGTATCCTTAGAAATTTCATGAATGCCATTAGGCACAAGGGTTTCATCAAGAAAGTCGAATTCTATGCAAAGTTCCTCACTTTTATTTTCACTCAAAGTGTTTTCCTTACCCTCTCTTTGCTTTTCAGTCAACTCATTCTTTTCCACAAGTGTTTCACTCATGTTTTTTTTTGTTTCACTCCTCTCATGCTTTCTTTCTCTCCTTGTGGTATCACATTTTTCTAATACCCTCTTGAGCTCCTTAGAGAAATCTGATTGCTCAAACCTTTTTTGTATGAACTTGGGTCTATTTTGCAATTTGTTGGGATTGCCCTTCAAATAGGAATTTGGGGCATATCTCCTTCTCATCACGTCCTTCATGTCCTCCCAAGTGTCAATTAGTTTGGCACCACACCTTCTCCTATCTTTCTGGTATTGGTCCCACCACACCATGGCATATTCTTTGAATTCTGAAGCTGCCACTTTCACTTGCTTTTCCTTGCTATAGTTGTGGTACTCAAAAAGTTGTTCTATTTTGAGTTCCCATTTCAAATATGCCTCCGGATTGTTCAAGCCCACAAATTGTGGAACTTTTACTTTGACACTCTCCACATGTGTCTCTTCTCGCCTCATTCCTCCATGATCCTCAGCCCTTGGATCACCATCATCATGTCTCTCCCTCCTACGCCTCCTTCTCTTTCTATGCTCATGGTCTCTAGATTCTCCCTCAATTCTGATTTGATCAATTCGCCGTTGAAGGGCTTCGAATCGATTATTCATCATGGCATATAGTGCTGCAGTCCTTGGGGACAAGGGTGGACTTTGATTCTCTGGATTTGACATGGTGGCTTTCAATTAAAGACTAAGCTCTGATGACCACTTGATGACAACCTCTAGGGGTGGTTGCCTTTTTGTTATCAAACTTTGATTTGATTTGTTGTAAGGATCGTGTCTTGTTGTTTGAAAGCCCGTTCTTTGCTTGCCTTGCCTTTCTTTGACTTGTTTCTTGCTTTAATTGTAAATTCTTGATTGTTGAATACTTGGTGTTGAACAAAAACGAAATTGTGGGATGTGTTTGGGAAATTTATATGGGGGGGCGTGTATGGAATTATAATGGGGGTGGTTTGATGATTTGGTTAAGTGTTTTTAAGAAGATGGGCGGGGGTATGAAGGGTGATGGCGCCACAAACACAATGTGTTTGATAAGCCTGCGAAGTTCGCCACAAGAATGGAATTCTTGATAAGAACAAAACCTTGGCTCAGCCAAGAAGCTAGGAGAATACTCACTAACAAGGAAATTAATCCAAATAAAAACTCAAACTCAAACTGTTTTATTCCATGTGTTTCATCACATATATATAGGGAAATAAATTGCAAAAGAAAAAGATTGACTTAGCCTAATTATGCCATGTGGCTTACAAAAGATTTGATCACATTAATCCAAATTCTAGGGATAATATCCTTGGCTGATTCAGCATGATCTTTAAAAATATATTCTTCAAGATTAGAAGATTGGTTGTTTATGGATCTTCAACAAATCTTTGTCATATCTAAAAGATATTTTTTCAAGATTTAGCAAGATTGGTTGTATGGATCTTCCACACTTTGTAATCTTTAAAAATATTCTCCAATATAGCAAGATTGGTTTGTTATGGATCTTCAACAAATCTTTGTCATATTTAAAAGATATTTTTCATTAGCAAGATTTGTTGTTATGAATCTTCAACAAATCTTCGTAATCTTTAAAAGATATTCTTCAAGATTTAGCAAGATTGGTTGTCATGGATCTTCAGCAAATCTTTTTCTCATCTTTAAAAAATATTCTTCAAGATTACCAAGATTGAAGGTCATGGATCTTCAACATATCTTTTCCTCATCTTAAAATATATTCTTCAAGATTTCTTTATTTGTAACTGAAAATGGTGCGCCAATATTGCATTATGTTAGTTTCCAAGGGGTTGTCCATCAAATCGTAGGGCACCCCCCCTTGTCTGCTATCATTCCCTCCTTCTTGAAGAAGATTTGTCCTCAAATCTTAAGGCTTCATGTATTTCAATCCAAGGCAAACTTTGACAAGCACTTTATTGATTCTATTTGTTTGTCCTTTGGAAGGACTTATTCTCCTACTGCTATGTTCGATCCAAACCTCCTGGATCAAACACACGCCTCACAAAGCCACCTTTGATATCTCCTTCTTGACTTTTCCCTTCGTCTTGTTTTATCAAGCTACTTCTTGGACCACCATGTAACTTTAAAAATATACAATTAGAATTCACAAAAACATTAGAAATATTAGTTCGAAAAAAATGTAATGATGCATGGTGACTTGATATGGTATGCAAAAGCTTTTTCCTTAAAGGATGTAATGCTTGGCTCAGAAACATATTTTCATTTGGCTCCATGGTAGAAATCCTAAACGGAGTCACAATAACTACAAAGTAATGAAAATTCCTATCTAAGCAATTTATATTGGGTTTTACTAACAAGGCTGAGGTAGGCTTCTTGTTCAAGGAGTTCATTCCACTCGTTTCCCCTAGTCTTAGGATAATGACATTGACTAAGTTGTTGATCACTACTATGCAAAGGCCAATCATTTCCTAATCTATTCTTGAAGCACATATATTCGGAATTTATTGGGCTTTCAAGACATGGTTGGAAAATCTTTGGTGGGTCTGGGATGGGTTCCATGTTTTCAAATTCCTCTATTGGTTGTAAAATTTGAGGGGTATCCTTAGAAATTTCATGAATGCCATTAGGCACAAGGGTTTCATCAAGAAAGTCGAATTCTATGCAAAGTTCCTCACTTTTATTTTCACTCAAAGTGTTTTCCTTACCCTCTCTTTGCTTTTCAGTCAACTCATTCTTTTCCACAAGTGTTTCACTCATGTTTTTTTTTGTTTCACTCCTCTCATGCTTTCTTTCTCTCCTTGTGGTATCACATTTTTCTAATACCCTCTTGAGCTCCTTAGAGAAATCTGATTGCTCAAACCTTTTTTGTATGAACTTGGGTCTATTTTGCAATTTGTTGGGATTGCCCTTCAAATAGGAATTTGGGGCATATCTCCTTCTCATCACGTCCTTCATGTCCTCCCAAGTGTCAATTAGTTTGGCACCACACCTTCTCCTATCTTTCTGGTATTGGTCCCACCACACCATGGCATATTCTTTGAATTCTGAAGCTGCCACTTTCACTTGCTTTTCCTTGCTATAGTTGTGGTACTCAAAAAGTTGTTCTATTTTGAGTTCCCATTTCAAATATGCCTCCGGATTGTTCAAGCCCACAAATTGTGGAACTTTTACTTTGACACTCTCCACATGTGTCTCTTCTCGCCTCATTCCTCCATGATCCTCAGCCCTTGGATCACCATCATCATGTCTCTCCCTCCTACGCCTCCTTCTCTTTCTATGCTCATGGTCTCTAGATTCTCCCTCAATTCTGATTTGATCAATTCGCCGTTGAAGGGCTTCGAATCGATTATTCATCATGGCATATAGTGCTGCAGTCCTTGGGGACAAGGGTGGATTTTGATTCTCTGGATTTGACATGGTGGCTTTCAATTAAAGACTAAGCTCTGATGACCACTTGATGACAACCTCTAGGGGTGGTTGCCTTTTTGTTATCAAACTTTGATTTGATTTGTTGTAAGGATCGTGTCTTGTTGTTTGAAAGCCCGTTCTTTGCTTGCCTTGCCTTTCTTTGACTTGTTTCTTGCTTTAATTGTAAATTCTTGATTGTTGAATACTTGGTGTTGAACAAAAACGAAATTGTGGGATGTGTTTGGGAAATTTATATGGGGGGGCGTGTATGGAATTATAATGGAGGTGGTTTGATGATTTGGTTAAGTGTTTTTAAGAAGATGGGCGGGGGTATGAAGGGTGATGGCGCCACAAACACAATGTGTTTGATAAGCCTGCGAAGTTCGCCACAAGAATGGAATTCTTGATAAGAACAAAACCTTGGCTCAGCCAAGAAGCTAGGAGAATACTCACTAACAAGGAAATTAATCCAAATAAAAACTCAAACTCAAACTGTTTTATTCCATGTGTTTCATCACATATATATAGGGAAATAAATTGCAAAAGAAAAAGATTGACTTAGCCTAATTATGCCATGTGGCTTACAAAAGATTTGATCACATTAATCCAAATTCTAGGGATAATATCCTTGGCTGATTCAGCATGATCTTTAAAATATATTCTTCAAGATTAGGAAGATTGGTTGTTATGGATCTTCAACAAATCTTTGTCATATTTAAAAGATATTTTTCATCATTAGCAAGATTTGTTGTTATGAATCTTCAACAAATCTTCGTAATCTTTAAAAGATATTCTTCAAGATTTAGCAAGATTGGTTGTCATGGATCTTCAGCAAATCTTTTTCTCATCTTTAAAAAATATTCTTCAAGATTACCAAGATTGAATGTCATGGATCTTCAACATATCTTTTCCTCATCTTTAAAATATATTCTTCAAGATTTCTTTATTTGTAACTGAAAATGGTGCGCCAATATTGCATTATGTTAGTTTCCAAGGGGTTGTCCATCAAATCGTAGGGCACCCCCCCTTGTCTGCTATCATTCCCTCCTTCTTGAAGAAGATTTGTCCTCAAATCTTAAGGCTTCATGTATTTCAATCCAAGGCAAACTTTGACAAGCACTTTATTGATTCTATTTGTTTGTCCTTTGGAAGGACTTATTCTCCTACTGCTATGTTCGATCCAAACCTCCTGGATCAAACACACGCCTCACAAAGCCACCTTTGATATCTCCTTCTTGACTTTTCCCTTCGTCTTGTTTTATCAAGCTACATCTTGGACCACCATGTAACTTTAAAAATATACAATTAGAATTCACAAAAACATTAGAAATATTAGTTCGAAAAAAATGTAATGATGCATGGTGACTTGATATGGTATGCAAAAGCTTTTTCCTTAAAGGATGTAATGCTTGGCTCAGAAACATATTTTCATTTGGCTCCATGGTAGAAATCCTAAACGGAGTCACAATAACTACAAAGTAATGAAAATTCCTATCTAAGCAATTTATATTGGGTTTTACTAACAAGGCTGAGGTAGGCTTCTTGTTCTCAAGGAGTTCATTCCACTCGTTTCCCCTAGTCTTAGGATAATGACATTGACTAAGTTGTTGATCACTACTATGCAAAGGCCAATCATTTCCTAATCTATTCTTGAAGCACATATATTCGGAATTTATTGGGCTTTCAAGACATGGTTGGAAAATCTTTGGTGGGTCTGGGATGGGTTCCATGTTTTCAAATTCCTCTATTGGTTGTAAAATTTGAGGGGTATCCTTAGAAATTTCATGAATGCCATTAGGCACAAGGGTTTCATCAAGAAAGTCGAATTCTATGCAAAGTTCCTCACTTTTATTTTCACTCAAAGTGTTTTCCTTACCCTCTCTTTGCTTTTCAGTCAACTCATTCTTTTCCACAAGTGTTTCACTCATGTTTTTTTTTGTTTCACTCCTCTCATGCTTTCTTTCTCTCCTTGTGGTATCACATTTTTCTAATACCCTCTTGAGCTCCTTAGAGAAATCTGATTGCTCAAACCTTTTTTGTATGAACTTGGGTCTATTTTGCAATTTGTTGGGATTGCCCTTCAAATAGGAATTTGGGGCATATCTCCTTCTCATCACGTCCTTCATGTCCTCCCAAGTGTCAATTAGTTTGGCACCACACCTTCTCCTATCTTTCTGGTATTGGTCCCACCACACCATGGCATATTCTTTGAATTCTGAAGCTGCCACTTTCACTTGCTTTTCCTTGCTATAGTTGTGGTACTCAAAAAGTTGTTCTATTTTGAGTTCCCATTTCAAATATGCCTCCGGATTGTTCAAGCCCACAAATTGTGGAACTTTTACTTTGACACTCTCCACATGTGTCTCTTCTCGCCTCATTCCTCCATGATCCTCAGCCCTTGGATCACCATCATCATGTCTCTCCCTCCTACGCCTCCTTCTCTTTCTATGCTCATGGTCTCTAGATTCTCCCTCAATTCTGATTTGATCAATTCGCCGTTGAAGGGCTTCGAATCGATTATTCATCATGGCATATAGTGCTGCAGTCCTTGGGGACAAGGGTGGATTTTGATTCTCTGGATTTGACATGGTGGCTTTCAATTAAAGACTAAGCTCTGATGACCACTTGATGACAACCTCTAGGGGTGGTTGCCTTTTTGTTATCAAACTTTGATTTGATTTGTTGTAAGGATCGTGTCTTGTTGTTTGAAAGCCCGTTCTTTGCTTGCCTTGCCTTTCTTTGACTTGTTTCTTGCTTTAATTGTAAATTCTTGATTGTTGAATACTTGGTGTTGAACAAAAACGAAATTGTGGGATGTGTTTGGGAAATTTATATGGGGGGGCGTGTATGGAATTATAATGGGGGTGGTTTGATGATTTGGTTAAGTGTTTTTAAGAAGATGGGCGGGGGTATGAAGGGTGATGGCGCCACAAACACAATGTGTTTGATAAGCCTGCGAAGTTCGCCACAAGAATGGAATTCTTGATAAGAACAAAACCTTGGCTCAGCCAAGAAGCTAGGAGAATACTCACTAACAAGGAAATTAATCCAAATAAAAACTCAAACTCAAACTGTTTTATTCCATGTGTTTCATCACATATATATAGGGAAATAAATTGCAAAAGAAAAAGATTGACTTAGCCTAATTATGCCATGTGGCTTACAAAAGATTTGATCACATTAATCCAAATTCTAGGGATAATATCCTTGGCTGATTCAGCATGATCTTTAAAATATATTCTTCAAGATTAGGAAGATTGGTTGTTATGGATCTTCAACAAATCTTTGTCATATCTAAAAGATATTTTTTCAAGATTTAGCAAGATTGGTTGTTATGGATCTTCAACAAATCTTTGTAATCTTTAAAAGATATTCTCCAATATTAGCAAGATTGGTTGTTATGGATCTTCAACAAATCTTTGTCATATTTAAAAGATATTTTTCATCATTAGCAAGATTTGTTGTTATGAATCTTCAACAAATCTTCGTAATCTTTAAAAGATATTCTTCAATATTTAGCAAGATTGGTTGTCATGGATCTTCAGCAAATCTTTTTCTCATCTTTAAAAAATATTCTTCAAGATTACCAAGATTGAATGTCATGGATCTTCAACATATCTTTTCCTCATCTTTAAAATATATTCTTCAAGATTTCTTTATTTGTAACTGAAAATGGTGCGCCAATATTGCATTATGTTAGTTTCCAAGGGGTTGTCCATCAAATCGTAGGGCACCCCCCCTTGTCTGCTATCATTCCCTCCTTCTTGAAGAAGATTTGTCCTCAAATCTTAAGGCTTCATGTATTTCAATCCAAGGCAAACTTTGACAAGCACTTTATTGATTCTATTTGTTTGTCCTTTGGAAGGACTTATTCTCCTACTGCTATGTTCGATCCAAACCTCCTGGATCAAACACACGCCTCACAAAGCCACCTTTGATATCTCCTTCTTGACTTTTCCCTTCGTCTTGTTTTATCAAGCTACTTCTTGGACCACCATGTAACTTTAAAAATATACAATTAGAATTCACAAAAACATTAGAAATATTAGTTCGAAAAAAATGTAATGATGCATGGTGACTTGATATGGTATGCAAAAGCTTTTTCCTTAAAGGATGTAATGCTTGGCTCAGAAACATATTTTCATTTGGCTCCATGGTAGAAATCCTAAACGGAGTCACAATAACTACAAAGTAATGAAAATTCCTATCTAAGCAATTTATATTGGGTTTTACTAACAAGGCTGAGGTAGGCTTCTTGTTCTCAAGGAGTTCATTCCACTCGTTTCCCCTAGTCTTAGGATAATGACATTGACTAAGTTGTTGATCACTACTATGCAAAGGCCAATCATTTCCTAATCTATTCTTGAAGCACATATATTCGGAATTTATTGGGCTTTCAAGACATGGTTGGAAAATCTTTGGTGGGTCTGGGATGGGTTCCATGTTTTCAAATTCCTCTATTGGTTGTAAAATTTGAGGGGTATCCTTAGAAATTTCATGAATGCCATTAGGCACAAGGGTTTCATCAAGAAAGTCGAATTCTATGCAAAGTTCCTCACTTTTATTTTCACTCAAAGTGTTTTCCTTACCCTCTCTTTGCTTTTCAGTCAACTCATTCTTTTCCACAAGTGTTTCACTCATGTTTTTTTTTGTTTCACTCCTCTCATGCTTTCTTTCTCTCCTTGTGGTATCACATTTTTCTAATACCCTCTTGAGCTCCTTAGAGAAATCTGATTGCTCAAACCTTTTTTGTATGAACTTGGGTCTATTTTGCAATTTGTTGGGATTGCCCTTCAAATAGGAATTTGGGGCATATCTCCTTCTCATCACGTCCTTCATGTCCTCCCAAGTGTCAATTAGTTTGGCACCACACCTTCTCCTATCTTTCTGGTATTGGTCCCACCACACCATGGCATATTCTTTGAATTCTGAAGCTGCCACTTTCACTTGCTTTTCCTTGCTATAGTTGTGGTACTCAAAAAGTTGTTCTATTTTGAGTTCCCATTTCAAATATGCCTCCGGATTGTTCAAGCCCACAAATTGTGGAACTTTTACTTTGACACTCTCCACATGTGTCTCTTCTCGCCTCATTCCTCCATGATCCTCAGCCCTTGGATCACCATCATCATGTCTCTCCCTCCTACGCCTCCTTCTCTTTCTATGCTCATGGTCTCTAGATTCTCCCTCAATTCTGATTTGATCAATTCGCCGTTGAAGGGCTTCGAATCGATTATTCATCATGGCATATAGTGCTGCAGTCCTTGGGGACAAGGGTGGATTTTGATTCTCTGGATTTGACATGGTGGCTTTCAATTAAAGACTAAGCTCTGATGACCACTTGATGACAACCTCTAGGGGTGGTTGCCTTTTTGTTATCAAACTTTGATTTGATTTGTTGTAAGGATCGTGTCTTGTTGTTTGAAAGCCCGTTCTTTGCTTGCCTTGCCTTTCTTTGACTTGTTTCTTGCTTTAATTGTAAATTCTTGATTGTTGAATACTTGGTGTTGAACAAAAACGAAATTGTGGGATGTGTTTGGGAAATTTATATGGGGGGGCGTGTATGGAATTATAATGGGGGTGGTTTGATGATTTGGTTAAGTGTTTTTAAGAAGATGGGCGGGGGTATGAAGGGTGATGGCGCCACAAACACAATGTGTTTGATAAGCCTGCGAAGTTCGCCACAAGAATGGAATTCTTGATAAGAACAAAACCTTGGCTCAGCCAAGAAGCTAGGAGAATACTCACTAACAAGGAAATTAATCCAAATAAAAACTCAAACTCAAACTGTTTTATTCCATGTGTTTCATCACATATATATAGGGAAATAAATTGCAAAAGAAAAAGATTGACTTAGCCTAATTATGCCATGTGGCTTACAAAAGATTTGATCACATTAATCCAAATTCTAGGGATAATATCCTTGGCTGATTCAGCATGATCTTTAAAATATATTCTTCAAGATTAGGAAGATTGGTTGTTATGGATCTTCAACAAATCTTTGTCATATCTAAAAGATATTTTTTCAAGATTTAGCAAGATTGGTTGTTATGGATCTTCAACAAATCTTTGTAATCTTTAAAAGATATTCTCCAATATTAGCAAGATTGGTTGTTATGGATCTTCAACAAATCTTTGTCATATTTAAAAGATATTTTTCATCATTAGCAAGATTTGTTGTTATGAATCTTCAACAAATCTTCGTAATCTTTAAAAGATATTCTTCAATATTTAGCAAGATTGGTTGTCATGGATCTTCAGCAAATCTTTTTCTCATCTTTAAAAAATATTCTTCAAGATTACCAAGATTGAATGTCATGGATCTTCAACATATCTTTTCCTCATCTTTAAAATATATTCTTCAAGATTTCTTTATTTGTAACTGAAAATGGTGCGCCAATATTGCATTATGTTAGTTTCCAAGGGGTTGTCCATCAAATCGTAGGGCACCCCCCCTTGTCTGCTATCATTCCCTCCTTCTTGAAGAAGATTTGTCCTCAAATCTTAAGGCTTCATGTATTTCAATCCAAGGCAAACTTTGACAAGCACTTTATTGATTCTATTTGTTTGTCCTTTGGAAGGACTTATTCTCCTACTGCTATGTTCGATCCAAACCTCCTGGATCAAACACACGCCTCACAAAGCCACCTTTGATATCTCCTTCTTGACTTTTCCCTTCGTCTTGTTTTATCAAGCTACTTCTTGGACCACCATGTAACTTTAAAAATATACAATTAGAATTCACAAAAACATTAGAAATATTAGTTCGAAAAAAATGTAATGATGCATGGTGACTTGATATGGTATGCAAAAGCTTTTTCCTTAAAGGATGTAATGCTTGGCTCAGAAACATATTTTCATTTGGCTCCATGGTAGAAATCCTAAACGGAGTCACAATAACTACAAAGTAATGAAAATTCCTATCTAAGCAATTTATATTGGGTTTTACTAACAAGGCTGAGGTAGGCTTCTTGTTCTCAAGGAGTTCATTCCACTCGTTTCCCCTAGTCTTAGGATAATGACATTGACTAAGTTGTTGATCACTACTATGCAAAGGCCAATCATTTCCTAATCTATTCTTGAAGCACATATATTCGGAATTTATTGGGCTTTCAAGACATGGTTGGAAAATCTTTGGTGGGTCTGGGATGGGTTCCATGTTTTCAAATTCCTCTATTGGTTGTAAAATTTGAGGGGTATCCTTAGAAATTTCATGAATGCCATTAGGCACAAGGGTTTCATCAAGAAAGTCGAATTCTATGCAAAGTTCCTCACTTTTATTTTCACTCAAAGTGTTTTCCTTACCCTCTCTTTGCTTTTCAGTCAACTCATTCTTTTCCACAAGTGTTTCACTCATGTTTTTTTTTGTTTCACTCCTCTCATGCTTTCTTTCTCTCCTTGTGGTATCACATTTTTCTAATACCCTCTTGAGCTCCTTAGAGAAATCTGATTGCTCAAACCTTTTTTGTATGAACTTGGGTCTATTTTGCAATTTGTTGGGATTGCCCTTCAAATAGGAATTTGGGGCATATCTCCTTCTCATCACGTCCTTCATGTCCTCCCAAGTGTCAATTAGTTTGGCACCACACCTTCTCCTATCTTTCTGGTATTGGTCCCACCACACCATGGCATATTCTTTGAATTCTGAAGCTGCCACTTTCACTTGCTTTTCCTTGCTATAGTTGTGGTACTCAAAAAGTTGTTCTATTTTGAGTTCCCATTTCAAATATGCCTCCGGATTGTTCAAGCCCACAAATTGTGGAACTTTTACTTTGACACTCTCCACATGTGTCTCTTCTCGCCTCATTCCTCCATGATCCTCAGCCCTTGGATCACCATCATCATGTCTCTCCCTCCTACGCCTCCTTCTCTTTCTATGCTCATGGTCTCTAGATTCTCCCTCAATTCTGATTTGATCAATTCGCCGTTGAAGGGCTTCGAATCGATTATTCATCATGGCATATAGTGCTGCAGTCCTTGGGGACAAGGGTGGATTTTGATTCTCTGGATTTGACATGGTGGCTTTCAATTAAAGACTAAGCTCTGATGACCACTTGATGACAACCTCTAGGGGTGGTTGCCTTTTTGTTATCAAACTTTGATTTGATTTGTTGTAAGGATCGTGTCTTGTTGTTTGAAAGCCCGTTCTTTGCTTGCCTTGCCTTTCTTTGACTTGTTTCTTGCTTTAATTGTAAATTCTTGATTGTTGAATACTTGGTGTTGAACAAAAACGAAATTGTGGGATGTGTTTGGGAAATTTATATGGGGGGGCGTGTATGGAATTATAATGGAGGTGGTTTGATGATTTGGTTAAGTGTTTTTAAGAAGATGGGCGGGGGTATGAAGGGTGATGGCGCCACAAACACAATGTGTTTGATAAGCCTGCGAAGTTCGCCACAAGAATGAAATTCTTGATAAGAACAAAACCTTGGCTCAGCCAAGAAGCTAGGAGAATACTCACTAACAAGGAAATTAATCCAAATAAAAACTCAAACTCAAACTGTTTTATTCCATGTGTTTCATCACATATATATAGGGAAATAAATTGCAAAATAAAAAGATTGACTTAGCCTAATTATGCCATGTGGCTTACAAAAGATTTGATCACATTAATCCAAATTCTAGGGATAATATCCTTGGCTGATTCAGCATGATCTTTAAAATATATTCTTCAAGATTAGGAAGATTGGTTGTTATGGATCTTCAACAAATCTTTGTCATATCTAAAAGATATTTTTTCAAGATTTAGCAAGATTGGTTGTTATGGATCTTCAACAAATCTTTGTAATCTTTAAAAGATATTCTCCAATATTAGCAAGATTGGTTGTTATGGATCTTCAACAAATCTTTGTCATATTTAAAAGATATTTTTCATCATTAGCAAGATTTGTTGTTATGAATCTTCAACAAATCTTCGTAATCTTTAAAAGATATTCTTCAAGATTTAGCAAGATTGGTTGTCATGGATCTTCAGCAAATCTTTTTCTCATCTTTAAAAAATATTCTTCAAGATTACCAAGATTGAATGTCATGGATCTTCAACATATCTTTTCCTCATCTTTAAAATATATTCTTCAAGATTTCTTTATTTGTAACTGAAAATGGTGCGCCAATATTGCATTATGTTAGTTTCCAAGGGGTTGTCCATCAAATCGTAGGGCACCCCCCCTTGTCTGCTATCATTCCCTCCTTCTTGAAGAAGATTTGTCCTCAAATCTTAAGGCTTCATGTATTTCAATCCAAGGCAAACTTTGACAAGCACTTTATTGATTCTATTTGTTTGTCCTTTGGAAGGACTTATTCTCCTACTGCTATGTTCGATCCAAACCTCCTGGATCAAACACACGCCTCACAAAGCCACCTTTGATATCTCCTTCTTGACTTTTCCCTTCGTCTTGTTTTATCAAGCTACTTCTTGGACCACCATGTAACTTTAAAAATATACAATTAGAATTCACAAAAACATTAGAAATATTAGTTCGAAAAAAATGTAATGATGCATGGTGACTTGATATGGTATGCAAAAGCTTTTTCCTTAAAGGATGTAATGCTTGGCTCAGAAACATATTTTCATTTGGCTCCATGGTAGAAATCCTAAACGGAGTCACAATAACTACAAAGTAATGAAAATTCCTATCTAAGCAATTTATATTGGGTTTTACTAACAAGGCTGAGGTAGGCTTCTTGTTCTCAAGGAGTTCATTCCACTCGTTTCCCCTAGTCTTAGGATAATGACATTGACTAAGTTGTTGATCACTACTATGCAAAGGCCAATCATTTCCTAATCTATTCTTGACGCACATATATTCGGAATTTATTGGGCTTTCAAGACATGGTTGGAAAATCTTTGGTGGGTCTGGGATGGGTTCCATGTTTTCAAATTCCTCTATTGGTTGTAAAATTTGAGGGGTATCCTTAGAAATTTCATGAATGCCATTAGGCACAAGGGTTTCATCAAGAAAGTCGAATTCTATGCAAAGTTCCTCACTTTTATTTTCACTCAAAGTGTTTTCCTTACCCTCTCTTTGCTTTTCAGTCAACTCATTCTTTTCCACAAGTGTTTCACTCATGTTTTTTTTTGTTTCACTCCTCTCATGCTTTCTTTCTCTCCTTGTGGTATCACATTTTTCTAATACCCTCTTGAGCTCCTTAGAGAAATCTGATTGCTCAAACCTTTTTTGTATGAACTTGGGTCTATTTTGCAATTTGTTGGGATTGCCCTTCAAATAGGAATTTGGGGCATATCTCCTTCTCATCACGTCCTTCATGTCCTCCCAAGTGTCAATTAGTTTGGCACCACACCTTCTCCTATCTTTCTGGTATTGGTCCCACCACACCATGGCATATTCTTTGAATTCTGAAGCTGCCACTTTCACTTGCTTTTCCTTGCTATAGTTGTGGTACTCAAAAAGTTGTTCTATTTTGAGTTCCCATTTCAAATATGCCTCCGGATTGTTCAAGCCCACAAATTGTGGAACTTTTACTTTGACACTCTCCACATGTGTCTCTTCTCGCCTCATTCCTCCATGATCCTCAGCCCTTGGATCACCATCATCATGTCTCTCCCTCCTACGCCTCCTTCTCTTTCTATGCTCATGGTCTCTAGATTCTCCCTCAATTCTGATTTGATCAATTCGCCGTTGAAGGGCTTCGAATCGATTATTCATCATGGCATATAGTGCTGCAGTCCTTGGGGACAAGGGTGGATTTTGATTCTCTGGATTTGACATGGTGGCTTTCAATTAAAGACTAAGCTCTGATGACCACTTGATGACAACCTCTAGGGGTGGTTGCCTTTTTGTTATCAAACTTTGATTTGATTTGTTGTAAGGATCGTGTCTTGTTGTTTGAAAGCCCGTTCTTTGCTTGCCTTGCCTTTCTTTGACTTGTTTCTTGCTTTAATTGTAAATTCTTGATTGTTGAATACTTGGTGTTGAACAAAAACGAAATTGTGGGATGTGTTTGGGAAATTTATATGGGGGGGCGTGTATGGAATTATAATGGGGGTGGTTTGATGATTTGGTTAAGTGTTTTTAAGAAGATGGGCGGGGGTATGAAGGGTGATGGCGCCACAAACACAATGTGTTTGATAAGCCTGCGAAGTTCGCCACAAGAATGGAATTCTTGATAAGAACAAAACCTTGGCTCAGCCAAGAAGCTAGGAGAATACTCACTAACAAGGAAATTAATCCAAATAAAAACTCAAACTCAAACTGTTTTATTCCATGTGTTTCATCACATATATATAGGGAAATAAATTGCAAAAGAAAAAGATTGACTTAGCCTAATTATGCCATGTGGCTTACAAAAGATTTGATCACATTAATCCAAATTCTAGGGATAATATCCTTGGCTGATTCAGCATGATCTTTAAAATATATTCTTCAAGATTAGGAAGATTGGTTGTTATGGATCTTCAACAAATCTTTGTCATATCTAAAAGATATTTTTTCAAGATTTAGCAAGATTGGTTGTTATGGATCTTCAACAAATCTTTGTAATCTTTAAAAGATATTCTCCAATATTAGCAAGATTGGTTGTTATGGATCTTCAACAAATCTTTGTCATATTTAAAAGATATTTTTCATCATTAGCAAGATTTGTTGTTATGAATCTTCAACAAATCTTCGTAATCTTTAAAAGATATTCTTCAAGATTTAGCAAGATTGGTTGTCATGGATCTTCAGCAAATCTTTTTCTCATCTTTAAAAAATATTCTTCAAGATTACCAAGATTGAATGTCATGGATCTTCAACATATCTTTTCCTCATCTTTAAAATATATTCTTCAAGATTTCTTTATTTGTAACTGAAAATGGTGCGCCAATATTGCATTATGTTAGTTTCCAAGGGGTTGTCCATCAAATCGTAGGGCACCCCCCCTTGTCTGCTATCATTCCCTCCTTCTTGAAGAAGATTTGTCCTCAAATCTTAAGGCTTCATGTATTTCAATCCAAGGCAAACTTTGACAAGCACTTTATTGATTCTATTTGTTTGTCCTTTGGAAGGACTTATTCTCCTACTGCTATGTTCGATCCAAACCTCCTGGATCAAACACACGCCTCACAAAGCCACCTTTGATATCTCCTTCTTGACTTTTCCCTTCGTCTTGTTTTATCAAGCTACTTCTTGGACCACCATGTAACTTTAAAAATATACAATTAGAATTCACAAAAACATTAGAAATATTAGTTCGAAAAAAATGTAATGATGCATGGTGACTTGATATGGTATGCAAAAGCTTTTTCCTTAAAGGATGTAATGCTTGGCTCAGAAACATATTTTCATTTGGCTCCATGGTAGAAATCCTAAACGGAGTCACAATAACTACAAAGTAATGAAAATTCCTATCTAAGCAATTTATATTGGGTTTTACTAACAAGGCTGAGGTAGGCTTCTTGTTCTCAAGGAGTTCATTCCACTCGTTTCCCCTAGTCTTAGGATAATGACATTGACTAAGTTGTTGATCACTACTATGCAAAGGCCAATCATTTCCTAATCTATTCTTGAAGCACATATATTCGGAATTTATTGGGCTTTCAAGACATGGTTGGAAAATCTTTGGTGGGTCTGGGATGGGTTCCATGTTTTCAAATTCCTCTATTGGTTGTAAAATTTGAGGGGTATCCTTAGAAATTTCATGAATGCCATTAGGCACAAGGGTTTCATCAAGAAAGTCGAATTCTATGCAAAGTTCCTCACTTTTATTTTCACTCAAAGTGTTTTCCTTACCCTCTCTTTGCTTTTCAGTCAACTCATTCTTTTCCACAAGTGTTTCACTCATGTTTTTTTTTGTTTCACTCCTCTCATGCTTTCTTTCTCTCCTTGTGGTATCACATTTTTCTAATACCCTCTTGAGCTCCTTAGAGAAATCTGATTGCTCAAACCTTTTTTGTATGAACTTGGGTCTATTTTGCAATTTGTTGGGATTGCCCTTCAAATAGGAATTTGGGGCATATCTCCTTCTCATCACGTCCTTCATGTCCTCCCAAGTGTCAATTAGTTTGGCACCACACCTTCTCCTATCTTTCTGGTATTGGTCCCACCACACCATGGCATATTCTTTGAATTCTGAAGCTGCCACTTTCACTTGCTTTTCCTTGCTATAGTTGTGGTACTCAAAAAGTTGTTCTATTTTGAGTTCCCATTTCAAATATGCCTCCGGATTGTTCAAGCCCACAAATTGTGGAACTTTTACTTTGACACTCTCCACATGTGTCTCTTCTCGCCTCATTCCTCCATGATCCTCAGCCCTTGGATCACCATCATCATGTCTCTCCCTCCTACGCCTCCTTCTCTTTCTATGCTCATGGTCTCTAGATTCTCCCTCAATTCTGATTTGATCAATTCGCCGTTGAAGGGCTTCGAATCGATTATTCATCATGGCATATAGTGCTGCAGTCCTTGGGGACAAGGGTGGATTTTGATTCTCTGGATTTGACATGGTGGCTTTCAATTAAAGACTAAGCTCTGATGACCACTTGATGACAACCTCTAGGGGTGGTTGCCTTTTTGTTATCAAACTTTGATTTGATTTGTTGTAAGGATCGTGTCTTGTTGTTTGAAAGCCCGTTCTTTGCTTGCCTTGCCTTTCTTTGACTTGTTTCTTGCTTTAATTGTAAATTCTTGATTGTTGAATACTTGGTGTTGAACAAAACGAAATTGTGGGATGTGTTTGGGAAATTTATATGGGGGGGCGTGTATGGAATTATAATGGGGGTGGTTTGATGATTTGGTTAAGTGTTTTTAAGAAGATGGGCGGGGGTATGAAGGGTGATGGCGCCACAAACACAATGTGTTTGATAAGCCTGCGAAGTTCGCCACAAGAATGGAATTCTTGATAAGAACAAAACCTTGGCTCAGCCAAGAAGCTAGGAGAATACTCACTAACAAGGAAATTAATCCAAATAAAAACTCAAACTCAAACTGTTTTATTCCATGTGTTTCATCACATATATATAGGGAAATAAATTGCAAAAGAAAAAGATTGACTTAGCCTAATTATGCCATGTGGCTTACAAAAGATTTGATCACATTAATCCAAATTCTAGGGATAATATCCTTGGCTGATTCAGCATGATCTTTAAAATATATTCTTCAAGATTAGGAAGATTGGTTGTTATGGATCTTCAACAAATCTTTGTCATATCTAAAAGATATTTTTTCAAGATTTAGCAAGATTGGTTGTTATGGATCTTCAACAAATCTTTGTAATCTTTAAAAGATATTCTCCAATATTAGCAAGATTGGTTGTTATGGATCTTCAACAAATCTTTGTCATATTTAAAAGATATTTTTCATCATTAGCAAGATTTGTTGTTATGAATCTTCAACAAATCTTCGTAATCTTTAAAAGATATTCTTCAAGATTTAGCAAGATTGGTTGTCATGGATCTTCAGCAAATCTTTTTCTCATCTTTAAAAAATATTCTTCAAGATTACCAAGATTGAATGTCATGGATCTTCAACATATCTTTTCCTCATCTTTAAAATATATTCTTCAAGATTTCTTTATTTGTAACTGAAAATGGTGCGCCAATATTGCATTATGTTAGTTTCCAAGGGGTTGTCCATCAAATCGTAGGGCACCCCCCCTTGTCTGCTATCATTCCCTCCTTCTTGAAGAAGATTTGTCCTCAAATCTTAAGGCTTCATGTATTTCAATCCAAGGCAAACTTTGACAAGCACTTTATTGATTCTATTTGTTTGTCCTTTGGAAGGACTTATTCTCCTACTGCTATGTTCGATCCAAACCTCCTGGATCAAACACACGCCTCACAAAGCCACCTTTGATATCTCCTTCTTGACTTTTCCCTTCGTCTTGTTTTATCAAGCTACTTCTTGGACCACCATGTAACTTTAAAAATATACAATTAGAATTCACAAAAACATTAGAAATATTAGTTCGAAAAAATGTAATGATGCATGGTGACTTGATATGGTATGCAAAAGCTTTTTCCTTAAAGGATGTAATGCTTGGCTCAGAAACATATTTTCATTTGGCTCCATGGTAGAAATCCTAAACGGAGTCACAATAACTACAAAGTAATGAAAATTCCTATCTAAGCAATTTATATTGGGTTTTACTAACAAGGCTGAGGTAGGCTTCTTGTTCTCAAGGAGTTCATTCCACTCGTTTCCCCTAGTCTTAGGATAATGACATTGACTAAGTTGTTGATCACTACTATGCAAAGGCCAATCATTTCCTAATCTATTCTTGAAGCACATATATTCGGAATTTATTGGGCTTTCAAGACATGGTTGGAAAATCTTTGGTGGGTCTGGGATGGGTTCCATGTTTTCAAATTCCTCTATTGGTTGTAAATTTGAGGGGTATCCTTAGAAATTTCATGAATGCCATTAGGCACAAGGGTTTCATCAAGAAAGTCGAATTCTATGCAAAGTTCCTCACTTTTATTTTCACTCAAAGTGTTTTCCTTACCCTCTCTTTGCTTTTCAGTCAACTCATTCTTTTCCACAAGTGTTTCACTCATGTTTTTTTTTGTTTCACTCCTCTCATGCTTTCTTTCTCTCCTTGTGGTATCACATTTTTCTAATACCCTCTTGAGCTCCTTAGAGAAATCTGATTGCTCAAACCTTTTTTTGTATGAACTTGGGTCTATTTTGCAATTTGTAGGGATTGCCCTTCTAATAGGAATTTGGGGCATATCTCCTTCTCATCACGTCCTTCATGTCCTCCCAAGTGTCAATTAGTTTGGCACCACACCTTCTCCTATCTTTCTGGTATTGGTCCCACCACACCATGGCATATTCCTTGAATTCTGAAGCTGCCACTTTCACTTGCTTTTCCTTGCTATAGTTGTGGTACTCAAAAAGTTGTTCTATTTTGAGTTCCCATTTCAAATATGCCTCCGGATTGTTCAAGCCCACAAATTGTGGAACTTTTACTTTGACACTCTCCACATGTGTCTCTTCTCGCCTCATTCCTCCATGATCCTCAGCCCTTGGATCACCATCATCATGTCTCTCCCTCCTACGCCTCCTTCTCTTTCTATGCTCATGGTCTCTAGATTCTCCCTCAATTCTGATTTGATCAATTCGCCGTTGAAGGGCTTCGAATCGATTATTCATCATGGCATATAGTGCTGCAGTCCTTGGGGACAAGGGTGGATTTTGATTCTCTGGATTTGACATGGTGGCTTTCAATTAAAGACTAAGCTCTGATGACCACTTGATGACAACCTCTAGGGGTGGTTGCCTTTTTGTTATCAAACTTTGATTTGATTTGTTGTAAGGATCGTGTCTTGTTGTTTGAAAGCCCGTTCTTTGCTTGCCTTGCCTTTCTTTGACTTGTTTCTTGCTTTAATTGTAAATTCTTGATTGTTGAATACTTGGTGTTGAACAAAAACGAAATTGTGGGATGTGTTTGGGAAATTTATATGGGGGGGCGTGTATGGAATTATAATGGGGGTGGTTTGATGATTTGGTTAAGTGTTTTTAAGAAGATGGGCGGGGGTATGAAGGGTGATGGCGCCACAAACACAATGTGTTTGATAAGCCTGCGAAGTTCGCCACAAGAATGGAATTCTTGATAAGAACAAAACCTTGGCTCAGCCAAGAAGCTAGGAGAATACTCACTAACAAGGAAATTAATCCAAATAAAAACTCAAACTCAAACTGTTTTATTCCATGTGTTTCATCACATATATATAGGGAAATAAATTGCAAAAGAAAAAGATTGACTTAGCCTAATTATGCCATGTGGCTTACAAAAGATTTGATCACATTAATCCAAATTCTAGGGATAATATCCTTGGCTGATTCAGCATGATCTTTAAAATATATTCTTCAAGATTAGGAAGATTGGTTGTTATGGATCTTCAACAAATCTTTGTCATATCTAAAAGATATTTTTTCAAGATTTAGCAAGATTGGTTGTTATGGATCTTCAACAAATCTTTGTAATCTTTAAAAGATATTCTCCAATATTAGCAAGATTGGTTGTTATGGATCTTCAACAAATCTTTGTCATATTTAAAAGATATTTTTCATCATTAGCAAGATTTGTTGTTATGAATCTTCAACAAATCTTCGTAATCTTTAAAAGATATTCTTCAAGATTTAGCAAGATTGGTTGTCATGTCAAGCTTAGTTAGCCCTTGTTTGGCCGTGGCCTTCAAGGGTCATGTCCTCTAAGGTGAGGCACATTATGGGCCTCGTGGTGTCACTTGGCCCCGTTGATGCTTGGATGTTCAGAATGATTTGGCCAAGAGTGCCTTGGGCTTTCTTGGCCCTGGCCCGAGTTATGGCTCCCCCTAGGCTAATTCGACCTCGAATCAAGGTCTTCATTACCTGTTTCAACAAGAGAGAGATCAGCAATATTAAGATTGGCACTAACATTGCCATAAATACTCGGATTAATAATTTCATGAGCATTATTAAAAACCTTAGCTTGTTTGATCCTGGGTAGGGTCACCTCAAAATACATGTATAGGGCAATCCATGGTGGTTTAGGATGGGGTAGGGGTGTGTAAAACCCTTGTGGTTTACCCTTTGTACTCTTCAGTACGCATAGGCGATTTTCCTTGAAAAGGAGATTCTTGTGCCTATGGGATCCATCCCCAACATTACTCACATAATTTTGGTTTATTTCAGCAAAATCAATATTATGTAAGTAAGGATCCTTTAAAAACCTGAGACCATATAGCTTGGTCTCGAGAGTGGAGAGCAAAAGTTGTCTCCTAGGAAGAGCATTGGCCACAATGTTGGCCTTTCCCCGCTTATGTTTTGGCACATAAGGAGATTGCTCCAGAAATTCAATCCGTCTGGCATGGCGCTTATTTAGCGTGCCTTGCTTTATCAAAAATTTAAGTGACTCGGGGTCACTATATATTATAAGTTCTCTTGGTAGCTGATATTGCTGCCAAGTCTGTAATGCCCTTACCAAGGCATACAGTTCCTTACCGTACAAGGAGTGGTTACAAGTAGGTCCTCCCAACTTCTGATTGTAGTAAATGATTGGGGAGTCCGTGCACACCCTCCAGCTTTTATTTTCCTTGGGCACTAGGATCTGCTTTTGGTGTTCTTGCACACCGTTTTTATCCTGCAAAGAACCTTTTGCCAAGATTGACAGCTCTTTAGAAACAGAAGAATCGGTTAGTTTAAAATCATTGCAATAAAGAACATATGAGGGTGGCTTTGAGAATAAAGCACCCTTTATTTCACCTGGATAGGCTAATAAACCCTTTTCCTTCTCTTTCTTCTTTTCAATCTTTTTTTCTTCTTCTTTTTTTTGATTTTTCTTTTCTTTTTCTATTGTTTTTTCTGGATCATTCTTTTTTTCTTGATCCATTTTCTCTTTTAACTTTTTTTGGTCCTCACTCACTTGTTTTGGGGACAAGGGTAGAGTACAATATTTTTATCAAAAAATACAAAAGTATATTTGTTGGAAAACCCATCATGGATGGCTTTCCTATCGTACTGCCATGGCCTGCCTAAAAGCATGTGGCTGGCCTCCATTGTGACTACGTCACACAGTACGGTGTCCACATATTTCCCAATGGAAAATGGGACCTCAGCTTGCAGGTTAACGGTCATTTCTCCGACCTCGCTTAACCATTGTAGCCGGTAAGGTGATGGGTGGGTCCTAGTCACTAGGTTTAGCTTTGTAACCAACCTAGTACTCACCACATTGGCACAGCTGCCACCATCAATAATTAAAGAACATACATTTCCTAGAACTAAACATCTTGAATGGAAGATGTTTTCTCTTTGACTTTCCTCATTCTCCTTGACTTGGCTTCCCAGAAGCCTTCGCACCATGAGTAAGTCTCCATCTGGCATTCTTGCCTCCTCATCACTTTCTACTTCCGTGCTTGAGGCTTCAGACTCAGATTCTACCGCTCCATTCCGGAATACCATAGTCCTCCTAGTTGGGCATTGAGAAGCAATGTGCCCATGGCCCAAGCATTTGAAACACTTGATCTCCCGACTCCGACTTGGTGCTTCTACTGTCTTCTTCCCACTAGTAGTACTCACGGCCTCCTTGCTGGTTGCACCCTCCTTCTTAGGCTTGTCCTTCCAGCTAGATGATTGGAACTTGTTGGTACTGTTAGAGTAGGCTTTTGATTTCCTCCTCTTAAGTTGTTGTTCCACCTTCATTGCTTTCTGAACCAAGTCTTCCAGCTCCACATAACTGTGCAACTCCACAACATCTTGAATGTCCTGGTTGAGTCCATGAAGAAACCGTGCCATAGTAGCCTCACGGTCTTCATTGAGATTGGACCTCAATAAGCCCAATTCCATCTCCTTGTAATACTCATCTACTGACTTACTTCCTTGAGTCAACCTTTGGAGTTGGTTGAATATGTCCCTATGGTAAGATGGGGGCACAAACCTCCTCCTCATTATAGTCCTCATTTCTTCCCATGTGCTCACAGGTTGAGCACCACACCTTCTCCGATCCTTCTGGAGTTGATCCCACCAGATCATAGCATACTCCTTGAATTCAAGTGCAGCCACCTTCACCTTCTTCTCTTCTGAATAGTTGTGGCAATCGAACACCTGTTCTACCTTCATTTCCCATTCCATGTATGCCTCTGGATTGTTCATTCCCATGAATGTGGGAATTTTGATCTGAACTCCTTCCAACTTGTCATCCCTCCTCCTTTCCCTTTGATCCTCTTCTCCATTTCTCCTTTCCCTTCTCCTCCTTCTCCTCCTTTCTTCTTCTGAACCCGAGGAGTCACCTTGACTAGAATGCCTCCTATTTCGATGGCGTTCTTGTCTGACTTGCATCTCCGCCATTTGTTGCTTAAGGGTCCTGAATTCCTCATGAATTTCATGAAGAACCGAAGTGAACCCGGCTGTCCTTGGTGACGCAGTAGGTGATGATGTACTTCCTGAAGACATTTTCCTCACACTCTCTAGTGTATACTCACAATGTGCTTCACTCACTCACTCACTCACTTTTTCTCTCCTTGGGGTTCTGGATTGAACCAAAAGAGTTCTAAATGGTGACCTTGTATGGCGAAACAAATAGGCTTAAAGAACACAAACTGTTTGGGGGCGGTTTTGTGGGTTATTTGTGGTTGGTGGACTGTTTTTGTGGGTTTATGAGGGGGATGGGTGTGTATATGTGGCTGGTGTGTAGTATGGTTAATAAAAACAGAAAACTTTGTGGCTTTGATTCGGCCACAAGACTTTTTTTGTATACTTTGATGTAGGCTCTTATTGGCTTTTGGTTTGGCCAATATTGTTTTGAACCTGCATATAGAAACTTTCACACAAATAATAGAAACCGAGGCACAATTTTGATGCACCAAGTTGGCTTTTGATTCGGCCAATTGATTTTTGATGCACCTAGCACTTCAAACAATGCTAGCTCTGAATACCACTTGATAGCAACCTCCTTGAGGGGGTTGGTATGTCACTTTGATCGTTTTGCTTGAAGTTTGCTTTTGGGATGAAATGATATGTTTTTGTGGGTTGTTTTTGGATGTTTATGTGTTTGGGGTGGCTTTGAGTCATTTGTGATGGTTATAGGTTGTTTTAGGCCATGGTTGTGTAAGGAATTCGGTTGGGATGTGTTTGGTTGAATGTAGGCAGGGAATATGTGTTTGGGGATGAGTGGGGTTGTAGTCTTTGTGTTAGGCCGTGGCTTTGGTGTTTTGGGTAGGGAATTGTGTTTGGCCGAGGTTAAGCTTTGTTGGTTATGGAGTTTTGTTGGTTAGGATAAAAGAAGATGATGAAGATTGAAAAGATGAAGGCGCCACAAACATGAGTGTTTGATAAGCCTAAAGAGGTTCGCCACAAACAAGGATGTTTGATAAGAACTATAAACTTGGTTCAACCAAGAACTTAGGAGAAAAACTCACTAATATGTTTTGCATAAAAATCAACTTAAGTTTTCATTCCATGTTTGTGCTTACATATAGCTTTGGGGCTGGTCGTGTGAAGGCTTCCCCTTTGAATTTGAAATTCGAAAAACTACTTTATTACAATGATTACATTAGTTAAACAAAGGCTAATATTAAGGAAAACTTTAAAACCCATTTTGAATGTGTATTTGAGCACATGCCTAATGTATTTGGACATTGGCATTTGCTTGGCCAAGTCCCACGGTTTTGGCCATAATGATTAAGGGCCTTGTCTCTTGCTTCCTTATTTAAGCCGAGGCAGAATTCTAGGATAGCTATTGAATTCCCTTTCAAAGTTGAATGTTTTGAACATGTGCTCATTTTCTCATGTTGCTGGCCGTGTGGATTTATGCCTTCAATGCCTTGGGCTGAAAAGGTGGGATTGTTGTCTCTCCTTATTAATTCCATAAAGCCTTGGCTGATTTGGTGCTTGTTTGAATTTTGAATTCTTGAGCATGTTCTTGGTAACACTTGGCCGTGTTGTAGCTCTTTAAAAGCATAGGAGGAAAATATGGAAGGGTTGTCTCCTTGGTTAAACCTCTTAAAACCGTGGCTGATTTGGTGGGTGCTTTTACTCCCTTGTTTGAATTGAGCCATGTGTGAATTATGTGCCTTGGCTGAGCTTTTAATGTAGGCAAATCAAGTTCAAAAACATATTGAAAGCATGGGCGGGAGATGAGGGATGTGTTTCCACGTTTTTAGCCCACACTTTAAAGTTGATTCAAGTTTGAATTCAGCCTTAATGTGTCGTGTTAAGATGAGCGGAAAGTGTGGGATGCCTTCCTTGTGTTTGGCCTTGTCTTGAATTTCCCAATGAAGACTTTGGCTGAAAATATGGGATGTGCCTTTAATGGTTAGTTTGAATTCGAATTTAGCCTTGAATACCTTCCTTCCTTGAAGTTTGGATGAGTTACTCATATTAAATTACTCAATCAACATGGCATGAAGCATGAGGAGAATAAAAAGGTAGGCGCCATCAATGTAGTCTTCACGGCTGGCCTTGAATGCCTTGGCGGAAAAGGTGGTGCCTTTGGCCTAGTCAGCAGCCTTTGGGAGTTGACTTGGCAATCCTACATGCAACATGGATTTATTAAATGCTAATTAAAATACTCAAAGTTTAAATAAACAATGGAAAACGTGGTGTTAACAACCACTTATTATTAAGGCAAAGAACAAAAAGCTTAGTTAGCCCTTGTTTGGCCGTGGCCTTCAAGGGTCATGTCCTCTAAGGTGAGGCACATTATGGGCCTCGTGGTGTCACTTGGCCCCGTTGATGCTTGGATGTTCAGAATGATTTGGCCAAGAGTGCCTTGGGCTTTCTTGGCCCTGGCCCGAGTTATGGCTCCCCCTAGGCCCATTAGGTCATTCAGGTTGATGGGCCTTGGTGGGTTGCTATCACTACACCAAAACTTTCCAAATCTGGCCAACCGTGTTTAATGGGGCATTTTCGAATTATGGCCACATTAAAACTTTCCATGTCTGGATAGCCATTTTTATGAGGCATTAAACACGTTTAAAGGATTTACAACAAATTTGAATTCAGATTAGCCAAGTAATGGAGCCATCAAGACTTGCCTTTTCTAGAAAACACATTAAAGAGGCTTTTACACAAGCATTCAAGTCTGGCCACACGTGCTCATCATATTTGAATTAGGGGACAACCATTAAAACAAGGCAACCAGAATAAAGGATATGCTTTTATGTTGGCCATGAAGCTTGCCACAGCCAAACAGCCAAGTAATGAGGCCAACACGAGATCAGCCTTGTGTTCAATGCATTTTGAATTCTTAACTCTCCTTTACATGGCTGGATACAAAGTTAAAGGGCCCCTTAGAATTAGCTTTTAATAATTTGTATGCTTTATGGCCGAATTATATCATTGAATTAGGCATTTGAATTTGAAATCAAGTGTAATGAGACATTAACTTCGGGCAGCCTTAGGAGGCTAGGCATTTCTATATGTATGAATTCAGAATATGAAATGGACAAGTTGAATTTTATGCAAAAATATTTTAGTGAGAATTCTCTCCTAAGTTTCTTGGTTGAACCAAGAGTATTGTTCTTATCAAACATCCTTGTTTATGGCGAACCTCATTAGGCTTATCAAACAAAACCTTGTTTGTGGCGCCATTCATCTTCTATCTTCATCATATTTCTTTTATCCAAACTTACACAATTCCATGACCAATCACACCTAGCCTCGGCCAAACACTAACCAACCTCCCAAACCATTATTCTCGGCCAGACCTCATACACATACATACTTAACCTTCCCTCGGCCAAACATCCACATATAAAGCCTCACCTTTCATCAAACCCAAAAGCCAACCCCAAAACACATAAACAACCAAAACAGCCAACAAAAAGAGTCCTAAAGTGTCTTACATCAAAGCTTCAAACAAAACGATCAAGTATAAATACCAACCCCCACAAGGAGGTTGCTATCATAGGATAGATAGGATAGGATAGGATAGGATAGGATAGGATAGGATAGGATAGGATAGGATAGGGTAGGATTAGATTGGATGGGATTAGATTGGATGGGATAGGATTAGAAGGGATAGGATAGGATAGGATAGGATAGGATAGGATAGGATAGGATAGGATAGGATAGGATTGGATAGGATAGGATGGGATAGGATAGGATGGGATGGGATGGGATAGGATGGGATAGGATAGGATGGGATAGGATAGGATAGGATAGGATAGGATATGATAGGATAGGATAGGATTGGATATGATAGGATAGGATAGGATGGGATAAGATTGGATAGGATAGGATAGGATGGGATGGGATAGGATAGGATGGGATAGGATAGGATAGGATAGGATAGGATAGGATATGTGATGTGAACCTCTTTAGGAAGTTCTTGGTATTGATCTATCTTGATTGGTGTTGCACTTTGCCCACGTTTTTATGGGCTATTTTGTGGATGAATTTTGGCTGCAGAATGATATTGTAAGATAAAAGAAGATGGGTAAGATATGGGGTGGTAGGCGCCACAACACTTCAGTGTTGATAAGCCGGGGTGATGTTCGCCACAAGAACTTGGTTCTTGATAAGAACTTTTAATCTTGGTTCAGCCAAGAATTTTGGAGAAGACAAAGCTCTCACAGAAGGAAATACTCCTTAATTTTTAAATCCAACAAAACTTGATCTCATTCAGCAAATTAGAAGTACACTTATAGGCAAACCATGATGGTTCCCACGTGACTCTACCATGAATGAAGACTTAATTTGGTCTAGATTAATCCTAATACATGGCTGGTTACATTGCACCCTTCCAGCCATGTTCAACACGAAAATAATGCAAGTAAATGTCTTACGTGGGAATTCCTAAGTAATTAAATTACAAAATGCAAGACTCTTTGAATTTCCATGAAGTGGTCCAGCCAATTGAAAGAGAAATTCGGCCATCCTTTAATGCCTTGGTCCCCACAAGTTTAAGGAAGCAATTTTGGACTTTGAATTGTGCATAGGTCTTGGCTGGATGCATTGCACGAAACTCACACCCACATTTATCATGATTGAGTTCCCCATTTGGTTGTATTAAATGGGTGGAGGCTTTGCACAAAAATCATCCTCTTCATTTATCAATATGGAGTTTCCAATTTGGATACATTAAGTGAGTGCACGAAAATCACACCCTCATTTACCATGTTTGAGTTCCCAATCTGGTGCAATAAGTACATCCTCTCTCCAGCTTTTAATGATGTGAATGAAGTTAATGCTATGGTCCCCACGAGTTAAGGCAACCTTTATTCTGAATTCAAATAAACAAAAGTAGATTAGAACTAGTAAAAACAATTAGGACACATTAAAGATGTCCTAGCCATGCCTTGGACACGGCCTTGGCCCAATTAAGATGTTTGGGAATTTTTTTCCCCATTTCGGTCAATATGCAAAGTCACATAATGAATGAGGTGAGGACTCCCTTGATTTGAACGTGGAGCATTCTCTTTGATGCCTTCCATGAGTAGTCCTAGTGCCTCTTGTACTCGTTTGGCCCTTGCCCTTGTCATGGGTCCACATATGCCCCTTAAATTATCATTATCCAGTTTGGGCTCACTTGGGTTCACATCAATAGGATGGGATAGGATTGGATGGGATGGGATGGGATAGGATAGGATGGGATATGATATGACGGGATAGGATAGGATAGGATAGGATAGGGATAGGATAGGATAGGATAGGGATAGGATAGGATAGGATAGGATAGGATAGGATAGGATAGGATAGGATAGGATAGGATAGGATAGGATAGGATAGGATAGGATAGGATAGGATAGGATTGGATTGGATTGGATAGGATAGGATAGGATAGGATAGGATATTATAGGATTGGATTGGATAGGATAGGATTGGAAGGGATTGGATAGGATAGGATAGGATAGGAAAGGATAGGATAAGAGAGGATATGATAGGATAGGATAGGATTGGATAGGATAGGATAGGATAGGATAGGATAGGATATGATAGTATAGGATAGGATAGGATATGATATGATAGGATAGGATAGGATAGGATAGGATAGGATAGGATAGGATAGGATAGGATAGGATAGGATAGGATAGGATAGGATAGGATAGGATAGGATAGGATATGATAGGATAGGATATGATAGGATAGGATAGGATAGGATAAGATAGGAAAGGATAAGATAGGATAGGGTAGGGTAGGATAGGATGGGATAGGAATGGATGGGAAATAGGATAGGATAGGATATGATATGATAGGATAGGATAGGATAGGATAGGATAGGATTGGATAGGATATGATAGGATAGGATAGGATAGGAAATGATAGGATAAGAGAGAATATAATAGGATAGGATAGGATAGGATTGGATAGGATAGGATAGGATAGGATAGGATATGATAGGATAGGGTAGGATAGGATAGGATAGGATGGGATAGGATAGGATAGGATAAGATAAGCTAGGATAGGATAGGATAGGTTTGGAAATGATAGGATAAGAGAGAATATAATAGGATAGGATATGATAGGATAGGATAGGATTGGATGGGATGGGATAGGATAGGATGGGATAGGATAGGATGGGATAGGATAGGATGGGATAGGATAGGATGGGATGGGATGGGATAGGATGGGATAGGATAAGATGGATAGGATAGGATAGGATAGGATAGGATAGGATAGGATAGGATAGGATAGGATAGGATAGGATAGGATTGGATAGGATATGATAGGATAGGATAGGATAGGATAGGATAGGATAGGATAGGGTAGGGATGGGATAGGATAGGATAGGATAGGATAGGATAGGATAGGATAGGATTGGATGGGATAGGATAGGATGAGATGGGATAGGATGGGATAGGATTGGATAGGATAGGATTGAAAAGATATTCTTCAATATTAGCAAGATTGGTTGTTATGGATCTTCAACAAATCTTTGTAATCTTCAAATAATATTCTTTATCAATTATAACTGAAAATGGTGCTCCAATATTGCATTATGTTAGTTTCCAAGGAGTTGTCCATCAAATCGTAGGGCACCCCCCCTTGTCTGCTATCATTCCCTCCTTCTTGAAGAAGATTTGTCCTCAAATCTTAAGGCTTCATGTATTTCAATCCAAGGCAAACTTTGACAAGCACTTTATTTATTCTACTTGTTTGTCCTTTGGAAGGACCTATTCTCCTACTGCTATGTTCGAGCCAAACCTCCTGGATCAAACACACGCCTCACAAAGCCACCTTTGATATCCCGTTCTTGACTTTTCCCTTTGTCCTGCTTGATCAAGCTACTTCTTGGACCACGATGTAACTTTAAAAAGTAACAATTAGAATCCACAAAAATATGAGAATTGTTAGTTCGGAAAAAATGTAATGATGCATGGTAACTTGATATGGTATGCAAAAGGTTTATCCTAAAATGATGTAATTCTTGGCTTAGGAACATATTTTCGTTTGGCTCCATGGTAGAAATCCTAAACGGAGTCACATTAACTACAGAGTAATGAAAATTCCTATCTAAGCAACTTATATTGGGTTTTACTAACAAGGCTGAGGTAGGCTTCCTGTTCTCAATTGGTTCATTCCACTCGTTCCCCCTAGACTTAGGATAATGCCATTGACTAAGTTGTTGATCATTATTACGCAAAGGCCAATCATTTCCTAATCTATTCTTGAAACACATATATTCAGAATTTATTGGACTTTCAAGACATGGTTGGAAAATCTTTGATGGGTCTGGGATGGGTTCCATTGTTTCAAATTCCTCTATTGGTTGTAAAATTTGAGGGGTATCCTTAGAAATTTCATGAATACCATTATGCACAAGAGTTTCATCAAGAAAGTTGAATTCTATGCAAAGTTCCTCACTTTTATTTTCACTCAAAGTGTGTTCACTCAAAATGTTTTCCTTACCCTCTCTTTGCTTTTCACTCAACTTTTTATTTTCAACAAGTGTTTCACTCAGGTTTTTTTTGTTTCACTCCTCTCATGCTTTCTTTCTCTCCTTGTGGTATCACATTTTTCTAACACCCTATTGAGCTCCTTAGAGAAATCTGATTGCTCAAACTTTTTTTGTATGAACTTGGGTCTGCTTTGCAATTTGTAGGGATTGCCCTTCTTATAGGAATTTGGGGCATATCTCCTTCTCATCACGTCCTTCATGTCCTCCCAAGTGTCAATTTGTTTGGCACCACACCATGGCATATTCTTTGAATTCTGAGGCTGCCACTTTCACTTTCTTTTCCTTGCTATAGTTGTGGTACTCAAAAAGTTGTTCTATTTTGAGTTCCCATTTCAAATATGCCTCCGGATTGTTCAAGCCCACAAATTGTGGAACTTTTAGTTTGACACTCTCCACATGTGTCTCTTCTCGCCTCATTCCTCCATGATCCTCAACCCTTGGATCACCATCATCATGTCTCTCCCACCTACGCCTCCTTCTCTTTCTATGCTCATGGTCTCTAGATTCTCCCTCAATTCTGATTTGATCAATTCGTCGTTGAAGGGCTTCGAATCGATTATTCATCATGGCATAGAGTGCTGCAGTCCTTGGGGACAAGGGTGGATTTTGATTCTCTGGATTTGACATGGTGGCTTTCAATTAAAGACTAAGCTCTGATACCACTTGATGACAACCTCTAGGGGTGGTTGCCTTTTTGTTATCAAACTTTGATTTGATTTGTTGTAAGGATCATGTCTTGTTGTTTGAAAGCCTCTTTGTTGTTTACTTTGCCTTTCTTTGACTTGTTTCTTGCTTTACTTGTGAATTCTTGATTGTTGAATCCTTGGTGTTAGGAAAGAACGAAATTGTGGGATGTGTTTGGGAAATTTGTATGGGGGACGTGTATGGAATTGTAATGGGGGTGGTTTGATGATTTGGTTTAGTGTTTTTAGGAAGATGGGCGGGGGTATGAAGGGTGATGGCGCCACAAACACAATGTGTTTGATAAGCCAGCGAAGTTCGCCACAAGAATGGAATTCTTGATAAGAACAAAACCTTGGCTCAGCCAAGAAGCTAGGAGAATACTCACTAACAAGGAATTTAATCCAAATAAAAACTCAAACTCAAACTGTTTTATTCCATGTGTTTCATCACATATATATAGGGAAATAAATTGCAAAAGAAAAAGATTGACTTAGCCTAATTATGCCATGTGGCTTACAAAAGATTTGATCACATTAATCCAAATTCTAGGGATAATATCCTTGGCTGATTCAGCATGATCTTTAAATTATATTCTTCAAGATTAGGAAGATAGGTTGTTATGGATCTTCAACATATCTTTGTCATATCTAAAAGATATTTTTCAAGATTAGTTGTTATGGATCTTCAACAAATCTTTGTAATCTTTAAAAGATATTCTTCAATATTAGCAAGATTGGTTGTTATGGATCTTCAACAAATCTTTGTTATCTTCAAATAATATTCTTTATCAATTATAACTGAAAATGGTGCGCCAATATTGCATTATGTTAGTTTCCAAGGAGTTGTCCATCAAATCGTAGGGCACCCCCCCTTGTCTGCTATCAGATAGGATAGGATGGGATATGATTGGATAAGATAGGATAGGATGGGATAGGATTGGATAAGATAGGATAGGATGGGATGGGATAGGATGGGATAGGATAGGATGGGATAGGATAGGATAGGATAGGATCGGATAGGATAGGATAGGATAGGATAGGATAGGATATGATAGGATAGGATAGGATAGGATAGGATAGGATAGGATAGGATAGGATAGGATAGGATAGGTTATGATAGGATTGGATAGGATAGGATAGGATAGGATAAGATAGGATAGGGTAGGGATGGGATAGGATAAGATAGGATGGGATAGGATAGGAAAGGATTGGATGGGATAGGATAGGATGGGATGGGATAGGATGGGACAGGATTGGATAGGATAGGATAGGATGGGATGGGATAGGATAGGATAGGATAGGATAGGATAGGATGGGATAGGATGGATGGGATATGATAGGATAGGATAGGATGGGATAGGATAGGATAGGATGGGATAGGATAGGATAGGATAGGATAGGAAAGGATAGGATAGGATAAGATAGGATTGATTAGGATAGGATAGGATTGGTTAGGATAGGATATGATAGGATAGGATAGGATAGGATTGGTTAGGATAGGATATGATAGGATAGGATAGGATAGGATAGGATAGGATAGGATAGAATAGCATAGGATAGGATAGGATAGGATAGGATTGGATAGGATAAGATTGGATGGGATAGGATGGGATGGGATAGGATAGGATAGGATGGGATAGGATTGGATAGGATAGGATAGAATTGGATGGGATGGGATAGGATGGAATAGGATAGGATGGGATAGGATAGGATTGGATAGGATAGGATAGGATAGGATAGGATAGGATAGGATAGGATGGGATAGGATGGGATAGGATCGGATAGGATAGGATCGAATAGCATAGGATAGGATAGGATAGGATAGGATTGGATAGGATAAGATTGGATGGGATAGGATGGGATGGGATAGGATAGGATAGGATGGGATAGGATTGGATAGGATAGGATTGGATGGGATGGGATAGGATGGAATAGGATAGGATGGGATAGGATAGGATTGGATAGGATAGGATAGGATAGGATAGGATAGGATGGGATAGGATGGGATAGGATCGGATGGGATAGGATGGGATAGGATCGGATAGGATAGGATCGGATAGGATGGGATGGGATGGGATAGGATGGGAGAGGATTGGATAGGATAGGATAGGATAGGATGGGATGGGATAGGATGGGATGGGTTAGGATAGGATGGGATAGGATAGGATAGGATAGGTTATGATAGGATTGGATAGGATATGATAGGATAGGATAGGATAAGATAAGATAGGATAGGGTAGGGATGGGATAGGATAAGATAGGATGGGATAGGATAGGATGGCATAGGATAGGAAAGGATAGGATGGGATAGGATAGGATGGGATGGGATAGGATGGGACAGGATTGGATAGGATAGGATAGGATGGGATGGGATACGATAGGATAGGATAGGATAGGATAGGATGGGATAGGATGGGATGGGATAGGATAGGATAGGATAGGATAGGATGGGATAGGATAGGATAGGATGGGATAGGATAGGATAGGATAGGATAGGATAGGATAGGATAGGATTGATTAGGATAGGATAGGATTGGTTAGGATAGGATATGATAGGATAGGATAGGATAGAATATCATAGGATAGGATAGGATAGGATAGGATTGGATAGGATAAGATTGGATGGGATAGGATGGGATGGGATAGGATAGGATAGGATGGGATAGGATTGGATAGGATAGGATTGGATGGGATGGGATAGGATGGAATAGGATAGGATGGGATAGGATAGGATTGGATGGGATAGGATGGGATAGGATGGGATAGGATAGGATCAGATAGGATCGGATAGGATAGGATAGGATAGGAGAGGATAGGATAGGATAGGATAGGATAGGATAGGATAGGATAGGATAGGATAGGATAGGATAGGATAGGATAGGATTGGATAGGATAGGATAGGATAGGATAGGATAGGATAGGATAGGTTAGGATAGGATAGGATAGGATAGGATAGGATAGGATAGGATAGGATAGCATAGGATAGGATCAGATAGGATCGGATAGGATAGGATAGGATAGGAGAGGATAGGATAGGATAGGATAGGATAGGATAGGATAGGATAGGATAGGATAGGATAGGATAGGATAGGATAGGATTGGATAGGATAGGATAGGATAGGATAGGATAGGATAGGTTAGGATAGGATAGGATAGGATAGGATAGGATAGGATAGGATAGGATAGCATAGGATAGGATAGGATAGGATAGGATAGGATAGGATAGGATAGGATAGGATAGGATAGGATTGGATGGGATAGGATAGGATGGGATGGGATGGGATAGGATGGGAGAGGATTGGATAGGATAGGATAGGATAGGATGGGATGGGATAGGATGGGATGGGTTAGGATAGGATGGGATAGGATAGGATAGGATAGGATAGGATATGATAGGATAGGATAGGATAGGATAGGATAGGATAGGATAGGATAGGATAGGATAGGATAGGTTAGGATATGATAGGATTAAATTGGATGGGATAGGATTGGAAGGGATAGGATAGGATAGGATAGGATAGGATGGGATAGGATTGGATAGGATAGGACAGGATAGGATAGGATAGGATAAGATTGGATAGGATAGGATAGGATAGGACAGGATAGGATAGGATAGGATAGGATTGGGTGGGACAGGATAGGATGGGATGGGATAGGATGGGATAGGATTGGATAGGATAGGATAGGATAGGATGGGATGGGATAGGATGGGATAGGATTGGATAGGATAGGATAGGATAGGATAGGATAGGATGGGATGGGATAGGATGGGATGGGATAGGATAGGATAGGATAGGATAGGATAGGATAGGATAGGATAGGATAGGATAGGATAGGATAGGATAGGATAGGATAGGATAGGATAGGATAGGATTGGATGGGATGGGATGGGATAGGATGGGATAGGATTGGATAGAATAGGATAGGATAGGATAGGATAGGATGGGATGGGATAGGATGGGATGGGTTAGGATAGGATGGGATAGGCTAGGATAGGATTGGATAGGATAGCATAGGATGGGATGGGATAGGATTGGATAGGATAGTATGGGATGGGATGGGATAGGATGGGATAGGATCGGATAGGATAGGATTGGATGGGATAGGATGGGATGGGATAGGATGGGATAGGATTGGATAGGATAGGATAGGATGGGATGGGATAGGATGGGATGGGATAGGATGGGATGGGATTGGATAGGATAGGATAGGATAGGATGGGATGGGATAGGATAGGATGGGATGGGATAGAATAGGATAGGATAGGATAGGATCGGATAGGATAGGATAGGATAGGATAGGATAGGATAGGATAGGATAGGATAGGATAGGATAGGATAGGATAGGATAGGATAGGATGGGATAGGATGGGATGGGATGGGATGGGATAGGATGGGATGGGATAGGATGGGATAGGATAGGATAGGATAGGATAGGATAGGATAGGATAGGATCGGATAGGATAGGATAGGATAGGATAGGATAGGATAGGATGGGATGGGATAGGATTGGATAAGATAGGATAGGATGGGATGGGATGGGATGGGATAGGATGGGATGGGATAGGATGGGATAGGATAGGATAGGATAGGATAAGATAGGATAGGATAGGATAGGATAGGATAGCATAGGATAGGATAGGATAGGATAGGATAGGATAGGATAGGATAGGATAGGATAGGATAGGATAGGATAGGATAGGATAGGATAGGATAGGATTGGATGGGATAGGATAGGATGGAATGGGATAGGATGGGATAGGATTGGATAGGATAGGATAGGATAGGATAGGATGGGATGGGATAGGATGGGATGGGATAGGATAGGATGGGATAGGATAGGATAGGATCGGATAGGATAGGATAGGATAGGATAGGATAGGATAGGATGGGATAGGATTGGATGGGATGGGATGGGATAGGATGGGATGGGATAGGATGGGATAGGATAGGATAGGATAGGATAGGATAGGATTGGTTAGGATAGGATAGGATAGGATAGGATAGGATAGGATAGGATAGGATAGGGTAGGATAGGATAGGATAGGATAGGATAGGATAGGATAGGTTAGGATAGGATGGGATAGGATAGGATGGGATAGGATAGGATGGGATGGGATAGGATGCGATGGGATTGGATTGGATAGGATTGGATTGGATGGGATAGGATGGGATGGGATAGGATGGGATGGGATAGGATGGGATAGGATAGGATTGGATGGGATAGGATAGGATGGGATGGGATAGGATGGGATAGGATTGGATAGGATAGGATAGGATGGGATGGGATAGGATGGGATGGGATAGGATAGGATGGGATGGGATAGGATTGGATAAGATAGGATAGGATGGGATGGGATAGGATGGGATGGGATAGGATGGGATGGGATAGGATGGGATAGGATAGGATAGGATAGGATAGGATAGGATAGGATAGGATAGGATAGGATAGGATAGGATAGGATAGGATAGGATAGGATAGGATAGGATAGGATAGGAATGGATAGGATAAGATAAGATAGGATAGGATAGGATAGGATTGGATAGGATATGATAGGATTGGATAGGATAGGATAGGATAGGATTGGATAGGATAGGATAGGATATGATAGGATTGGATAAGATAGGATAGGATAGGATATGATAGGATAAGATAGGAATGGATAGGATAGGATAGGATAGGATAGGATAGGATATGATAGGATAGGATAGGATAGGATAGGATAGGATATGATAGGATTGGATACGAGTGGATAGGATGGGATGGGATAGGATGGGATGGGATTGGATTGGTTAGGATAGGATAGGATTGGTTAGGATAGGATAGGATAGGATAGGATAGGATAGGATAGGATAGGATAGGGTAGGATAGGATAGGATAGGATAGGATAGGGTAGGATAGGATAGGATAGGATAGGATAGGATAGGATAGGTTAGGATAGGATGGGATAGGATAGGATGGGATAGGATAGGATGGGATGGGATAGGATGCGATGGGATTGGATTGGATAGGATTGGATTGGATGGGATAGGATGGGATGGGATAGGATGGGATGGGATAGGATGGGATGGGACAGGATAGGATGGGATGGGATAGGATAGGATAGGATAGGATAGGATTGGATGGGATAGGATAGGATGGGATGGGATAGGATGGGATAGGATAGGATAGGATAGGATGGGATAGGATAGGATGGGATGGGATGGGATAGGATGGGATGGGATAGGATAGGATGGGATAGGATAGGATAGGATAGGATCGGATAGGATAGGATAGGATAGGATAGGATAGGATAGGATAGGATAGGATAGGATAGGATAGGATGGGATAGGATGGGATGGGATGGGATGGGATAGGATGGGATGGGATAGGATGGGATAGGATGGGATAGGATAGGATAGGATAGGATAGGATAGGATGCGATGGGATATTATCCCTAGGATTTGGATTGATATTATCAAATCTTTTGTAAGCCACATGGCATAATTAGGATTAGACAATCTTTTTCTTTTGCAATTAATTTCCCTATATATAAGTGATGAAACACATGGAATAAAATAGTTTCAGTTTGAGTATGAGTTTTTATTTGGATTAAATTCCTTGTTAGTGAGTATTCTCCTAGCTTCTTGGCTGAGCCAAGGTTTTGTTCTTATCAAGAATTCCATTCTTGTGGCGAACTTCGCAGGCTTATCAAACACATTGTGTTTGTGGCGCCATCACCCTTCATACCCCCGCCCATCTTCTTAAAAACACTTAACCAAATCATCAAACCACCCCCATTATAATTCCATACACGTCCCCCCATATAAATTTCCCAAACACATCCCACAATTTCGTTTTTGTTCAACACCAAGTATTCAACAATCAAGAATTCACAATTAAAGCAAGAAACAAGTCAAAGAAAGGCAAGGCAAGCAACGAAGAGGCTTTCAAACAACAAGACACGATCCTTACAACAAATCAAATCAAAGTTTGATAACAAAAAGGCAACCACCCCTAGAGGTTGTCATCAATAGGATAGGATTGGCTAGGATAGGATAGGATTGGTTAGGATAGGAGAGGATAGGAGAGGATAGGATAGGATAGGATAGGATAGGATAGGATAGGTGATGTGAACCCAAGTGAGCCCAAACTGGATAATGATAATTTAAGGGGCATAGGTGGACCCATGACAAGGGCAAGGGCCAAACGAGTACAAGAGGCACTAGGACTACTCATGGAAGGCATCAAAGAGAATGCTCCACGTTCAAATCAAGGGAGTCCTCACTTCATTCATTATGTGACTTTGCATATTGGCCGAAATGGGGAAAATAATTCCCAAACATCTTAATTGGGCCAAGGCCGTGTCCAAGGCATGGCTAGGACATCTTTAATGTGTCCTAATTGTTTTTACTAGTTCTAAACTACTTTTGTTTATTTGAATTCAGAATAAAGGTTGCCTTAAACTCGTGGGGACCATAGCATTAACTTCATTCACATCATTAAAAGCTGGAGAGAGGATGTACTTATTGCACCAGATTGGGAACTCAAGCATGGTAAATGAGGGTGTGATTTTCGTGCACTCACTTAATGTACCCAAATGGGAAACTCCATATTGATAAATGAAGAGGATGATTTTTGTGCAAAGCCTCCACCCATTTAATACAACCAAATGGGGAACTCAATCATGATAAATGTGGGTGTGAGTTTCGTGCAATGCATCCAGCCAAGACCTATGCACAATTCAAAGTCCAAAATTGCTTCCTTAAACTTGTGGGGACCAAGGCATTAAAGGATGGCCGAATTTCTCTTTCAATTGGCTGGACCACTTCATGGAAATTCAAAGAGTCTTGCATTTTGTAATTTAATTACTTAGGAATTCCCATGTAGGACATTTACTTGCATTAATTTCTTGTTGAACATGGCTGGAAGGGTGCAATGTAACCAGCCATGTCTTAGGATTAATCTAGACCAAATTAAGTCTTTATTCATGGTAGAGTCACGTGGGAACCATCATGGTTTGCCTATAAGTGTACTTCTAATTTGCTGAATGAAATCAAGTTTTGTTGGATTTAAAAATTAAGGAGTATTTCCTTGTGTGAGAGCTTTGTCTTCTCCAAACTTCTTGGCTGAACCAAGATTAAAAGTTCTTATCAAGAACCAAGTTCTTGTGGCGAACATCACCCGGCTTATCAACACTCAAGTGTTGTGGCGCCTACCACCCCATATCTTACCCATCTTCTTTTATCTTACAATATCATTCCGCTGCCAAAATTCATCCACAAAATAGCCCATAAAAACGTGGGCAAAGTGCAACACCAATCAAGATAGATCAATACCAAGAACTTCCTAAAGAGGTTCACATCAAGTGGCATCAGAGCTAAGGCTCTTGCTTGGTGTTTAAAAGTGTTCTTGTTGGCTGTGTTCTTCCATTTCTTTCTTCTTACAAAAAAAAAAAAAAAAAAAAAAGTGTCAAAGTGTCAAAGTCCAAAATAAAATCAAAAGTGTCAAAGAGTCGAAATTCCAAGTAAATTCGTGTCAAAACATTTCTTGGTAAGTTTGGGTTTTTCTTTCACAAATTCTTGGTTCTACCCTTGGTTCATTCAAGAGGGCCGTGGAGGAGAGTGAGTGTTGAGATATACATTTTCCACAAAATATTGAGTGTTCAAGTGAGTATTGAGTGAAACATTTTCCACCAAAAATTTGAGTGAAACACAAAGAGAGTTGAGTGAATATGTCTAATGAGAGTGAGAGTCCACCACTGTCCCCAAGGACAGCAACACTTCATGAAATGATGACAACACAATTCCAAACCTTAAGAAGGGAGATGGAGCAAATGAGAGTGGAGTATGATAGGAGGCTGCGTTATCGTGCAAATGATTACTCAAGTGATGAGGAAGAAGGAGGAAGGAGGAGAGCAAGGAGAGAAGCACGTAGGGAAAGGAGACATGAGGAGGATAGGCTTGAAGGGGTCAAGATAAAGGTTCCCACCTTTATCGGGAAAAACGATCCGGAAGCATACTTGGAATGGGAGCTCAAAATGGAGCAAGTCTTTGAGTGCAACTCATACCAAGAAAATAAGAAGGTTAAGGTGGCTGCACTTGAATTCAAGGAATATGCCTTGATTTGGTGGGATCAACTTAACAAGGAGAGAAGGAGAGTAGGAGCCGAACCTATTGATTCATGGCTTGAGATGAAGTTGATCATGAGAAGGAGGTTTTTCCCTAGTTCTTACCAAAGGGATATTCATAACAAACTCCAAAGACTCACTCAAGGGTCTAAGAGTGTTGATGAATACTTTAAGGAGATGGAATTAGCTTTGCTAAGGTCCAATTTCGAGGAGGATAGGGAGGCTATTATGGCTAGGTTTTTACATGGACTAAACCAAGATATCCAAGATGTTGTTGAATTGCAATATTATGTTGAATTGGATGATTTGGTTCAACAAGCCATGAAAGTGGAACAACAATTGAGGAGGAAGAAGTCAAAATTTTCCTCAAGTTCAAGTTCCAAATTTCAAGCTTCAAAGTGGATGGACAAGTCCAAGAGGGAGGGAGGACCATTCAAAAATGGTACACCTAGTACCAAGGAGGCCGTGGCCACAAGCCAAGGCAAGCAAAAAATGGAGTCCAACCAAAGGAGTCGAGATGTTAAATGTTTCAAGTGCTTAGGCCTTGGACACATAGCTTCTCAATGTCCAACTAGAAGAACCATGATTTTGAAGAATGGAGAAGTGGAATCTCAATCTGAGGCTTCTAGTGATGAAGAGGATAATAATGGAGAGGAGGAGGATATCATTCCTGAAGGAGATCTGTTCATGGTGAGGAGGCTCTTAGGAAGCCAAATCAAAGAGCATGATATAAGTCAAAGGGAAAACATCTTTCACACAAGATGTTTCGTGGAAGGTAAGCTATGTTCTTTAATAATTGATAGTGGAAGTTGTGCTAATGTGGTTAGTGCAAGATTGGTGTCAAAACTTAATCTTGTGACTAAGTCACATCCCACTCCTTACCGATTACAATGGTTAAGTGAGGTAGGGGAAATGATTGTTAACAAGCAAGTGGAAATTCCATTTTCAATTGGAAAGTATAAGGATTCTGTTTTATGTGATGTTGTTGACATGGAGGCTAGCCATTTACTCTTGGGCCGCCCATGGCAATATGATAAGGGAACCACCCATGATGGGCGCTCCAATAAGTTCTTTTTTTCAGCACCAAAACCGCAAGGTTGTGCTATCTCCATTGTCACCTAGACAAATTGGTGAGGATCAAAAGAAATTGAGAGAAAAGATTGAAATGGAGAGAAAAGAAAGGGAGAGTGAAAAATTGTGTGAAAATCTGAGTGAAAAGAAAGTGAAAATGAGTGGCAAAAAGGATACACACAAAGAAAAAAAAGTGAGTTTGTAAAAAGAGAGGGGTACATGGCAACCAAGGGGGAGATAAAACATGCTTTGATTTCAAAACAACCTTTGTACCTACTTTTTAGTAGGGAGTTTTGTCTAACTACTAACCCTTCTAAGGAAGGAGAATTGCCTATGTTTGTTGAGAATATATTGCAGGAATTTGGTGATGTGTTCCCTAGGGAGGTACCTCACGGTTTACCCCCTATAAGGGGCATTGAGCATCAAATTGATCTCATACCCGGTGCATCTCTACCTAATAGGCCAGCCTATAGGTGCAACCCCACTGAAACAAAGGAGATTCAAAACCAAATTGAAGAATTGATGCAAAAAGGATGGGTTCAAGAGAGCCTAAGCCCTTGTGCTGTTCCAATCATCTTGGTGCCCAAAAAGGATGGCACATGGAGGATGTGTACTGATTGTAGAGCAGTGAACAACATAACAGTGAAGTATAGGCATCCAATCCCAAGGTTGGATGACATGTTGGACGAATTATATGGTGCCACCATCTTTTCAAAAATTGACTTAAAAAGTGGTTACCATCAAATTCGGATCCGAGAAGGTGATGAATGGAAAACTGCCTTTAAGACCACTTATGGTTTATATGAATGGCTTGTCATGCCATTTGGGCTAACTAATGCCCCAAGTACTTTTATGCGTCTAATGAATCATGTCTTGAGGGAATTTTTGGGTAAATTTGTTGTTGTCTACTTTGATGATATTTTGATTTACTCTAAAACCTTAGATGAGCATCATGAACATCTAAGAGCTGTTTTGCTTGTTTTGAGAAAAGAAAAGTTATATGCTAATGTTGAAAAATGCACTTTTTGTGTTGATCATGTGATTTTTCTTGGATTCATGATAAATGCCAATGGGGTCCATGTGGACCAAGAAAAGATAAAGGCCATCCAGGATTGGCCTACTCCTAAAACCGTGACCGAGGTAAGGAGTTTCCATGGATTAGCAAGCTTCTATAGGAGGTTCGTTAAGGATTTTAGTACCTTGGCATCACCCCTTAATGAGCTTGTAAAGAAAAATGTTGTCTTTCGTTGGGGTGAGAGACAAGAAGAGGCCTTTAACAAGCTTAAGGCCAAACTTACTAGTGCACCTGTTTTATTGCTTCCAAATTTTGCTAAATCATTTGAATTAGAATGTGATGCTTCTAACATTGGCATTGGAGCTGTTTTGATGCAGGATGGACATCCGATTTCTTATTTTAGTGAGAAGTTAAGTGGAGCAACCCTTAATTATTCTACTTATGATAAGGAATTGTATGCCTTGGTAAGGGCACTACAAACTTGGCAACACTACCTTTTATCAAAGGAATTCGTGATTCATAGTGATCATGAGTCCCTTAAATATCTTAAGGGCCAAGGTAAGTTGAACAAAAGGCATGCAAGATGGGTTGAGTTCTTGTGATAGCAACCTCCTTGTGGGGGTTGGTATTTCACTTTGATCGTTTTGCTTGAAGTTTGTTTTTGGGATGAAATGGTATGTTTTTGTTGGCTGTTTTTGGATGTTTATGTGCTTGGGGTGGCTTTGGGTCATTTGTGATGGATATAGGTGGTTTTAGGCCATGGTTGTGTATGGAATTCGGTTGGGATGTGTTTGGTTGAAAGTAGGCCGAGGCTTTGGGTGTTTTGGGTAGGGAATTGTGTTTGGCCGAGGTTATGCTTTGTTGGCTATGGAGTTTTGTTAGTTGGGATAAAAGAAGATGATGAAGATTGGAAAGATGAAGGCGCCACAAACATGAGTGTTTGATAAGCCTAAAGAGGTTCGCCACAAACAAGGATGTTTGATAAGAACTATAAACTTGGTTCAACCAAGAACTTAGGAGAAAAACTCACTAATATGTTTTGCATAAAAATCAACTTAAGTTTTCATTCCATGTTTGTGCTTACATATAGCTTTGGGGCTGGTCGTGTGAAGGCTTCCCCTTTGAATTTGAAATTCGAAAAACTACTTTATTACAATGATTACATTAGTTAAACAAAGGCTAATATTAAGGAAAACTTTAAAACCCATTTTGAATGTGTATTTGAGCACATGCCTAATGTATTTGGACATTGGCATTTGCTTGGCCAAGTCCCACGGTTTTGGCCATAATGATTAAGGGCCGTGTCTCTTGCTTCCTTATTTAAGCCGAGGCAGAATTCTAGGATATCTATTGAATTCCCTTTCAAAGTTGAATGTTTTGAACATGTGCTCATTTTCTCATGTTGCCTGGCCGTGTGGATTTATGCCTTCAATGCCTTGGGCTGAAAAGGTGGGATTGTTGTCTCTCCTTATTAATTCCATAAAGCCTTGGCTGATTTGGTGCTTGTTTGAATTTTGAATTCTTGAGCATGTTCTTGGTAACACTTGGCCGTGTTGTAGCTCTTTAAAAGCATAGGAGGAAAATATGGAAGGGTTGTCTCCTTGGTTAAGCCTCTTAAAACCGTGGCTGATTTGGTGGGTGCTTTTACTCCCTTGTTTGAATTGAGCCATGTGTGAATTATGTGCCTTGGCTGAGCTTTTAATGTAGGCAAATCAAGTTCAAAAACATATTGAAAGCATGGGCGGGAGATGAGGGAATGTGTTTCCACGTTTTTAGCCCACACTTTAAAGTTGATTCAAGTTTGAATTCAGCCTTAATGTGTCGTGTTAAGATGAGCTGAAAGTGTGGGATGCCTTCCTTGTGTTTGGCCTTGTCTTGAATTTCCCAATGAAGACTTTGGCTGAAAATATGGGATGTGCCTTTAATGGTTAGTTTGAATTCGAATTTAGCCTTGAATATCCTTCCTTCCTTGAAGTTTGGATGAGTTACTCATATTAAATTACTCAATCAACATGGCATGAAGCATGAGGAGAATAAAAAGGTAGGCGCCATCAATGTAGTCTTCACGGCTGGCCTTGAATGCCTTGGCGGAAAAGGTGGTGCCTTTGGCCTAGTCAGCAGCCTTTGGGAGTTGACTTGGCAATCCTACATGCAACATGGATTTATTAAATGCTAATTAAAATACTCAAAGTTTAAATAAACAATGGAAAACGTGGTGTTAACAACCACTTATTATTAAGGCAAAGAACAAAAAGCTTAGTTAGCCCTTGTTTGGCCGTGGCCTTCAAGGGTCATGTCCTCTAAGGTGAGGCACATTATGGGCCTCGTGGTGTCACTTGGCCCCGTTGATGCTTGGATGTTCAGAATGATTTGGCCAAGAGTGCCTTGGGCTTTCTTGGCCCTGGCCCGAGTTATGGCTCCCCCTAGGCCCATTAGGTCATTCAGGTTGATGGGCCTTGGTGGGTTGCTATCATCCCCTCCTTCTTGGACTGAATTCGACCTCGAATCAAGGTCTTCATTACCTGTTTCAACAAGAGGGAGATCAGCAATATTAAGATTGGCACTAACATTGCCATAGATACTCGGATTAATAATTTCATGAGCATTATTAAAAACCTTAGCTTGTTTGATCCTGGGTAGGGTCACCTCAAAATACATGGATAGGGCAATCCATGGTGGTTTAGGATGGGGTAGGGGTGTGTAAAACCCTTGTGGTTTACCCTTTGTATTCTTCAGTACGCATAGGCGATTTTCCTTGAAAAGGAGATTCTTGTGCCTATGGGATCCATCCCCAACATTACTCACACAATTTTGGTTTATTTCAGCAAAATCAATATTATGTAAGTAAGGATCCTTTAAAAACCTGAGACCATATAGCTTGGTCTCGAGAGTGGAGAGCAAAAGTTGTCTCCTAGGAAGAGCATTGGCCACAATGTTGGCCTTTCCCCGCTTATGTTTTGGCACATAAGGAGATTGCTCCAGAAATTCAATCCGTCTGGCATGGCGCTTATTTAGCGTGCCTTGCTTTATCAAAAATTTAAGTGACTCGGGGTCACTATATATTATAAGTTCTCTTGGTAGCTGATATTGCTGCCAAGTCTGTAATGCCCTTACCAAGGCATACAGTTCCTTACCGTACAAGGAGTGGTTACAAGTAGGTCCTCCCAACTTCTGATTGTAGTAAATGATTGGGGAGTCCGTGCACACCCTCCAGCTTTTATTTTCCTTGGGCACTAAGATCTGCTTTTGGTGTTCTTGCACACCGTTTTTATCCTGCAAAGAACCTTTTGCCAAGATTGACAGCTCTTTAGAAACAGAAAAATTGGTTAGTTTAAAATCATTGCAATAAAGAACATATGAGGGTGGCTTTGAGAATAAAGCACCCTTTATTTCACCTGGATAGGCTAATAAACCCTTTTCCTTCTCTTTCTTCTTTTCAATCTTTTTTTCTTCTTCTTTTTTTTGATTTTTCTTTTCTTTTTCTATTGTTTTTTCTGGATCATTCTTTTTTTCTTGATCCATTTTCTCTTTTAACTTTTTTTGGTCCTCACTCACTTGTTTTGGGGACAAGGGTGAGAGTACAATTTTTTTATCAAAAAATACAAAAGTATATTTGTTGGAAAACCCATCATGGATGGCTTTCCTATCGTACTGCCATGGCCTGCCTAAAAGCATGTGGCTGGCCTCCATTGTGACTACGTCACACAGTACGGTGTCCACATATTTCCCAATGGAAAATGGGAGCTCAGCTTGCAGGTTAACGGTCATTTCTCCGACCTCGCTTAACCATTGTAGCCGGTAAGGTGATGGGTGGGTCCTAGTCACTAGGTTTAGCTTTGTAACCAACCTAGTACTCACCACATTGGCACAGCTGCCACCATCAATAATTAAAGAACATACATTTCCTAGAACTAAACATCTTGAATGGAAGATGTTTTCTCTTTGACTTTCCTCATTCTCCTTGACTTGGCTTCCCAGAAGCCTTCGCACCATGAGTAAGTCTCCATCTGGCATTCTTGCCTCCTCATCACTTTCTACTTCCGTGCTTGAGGCTTCAGACTCAGATTCTACCGCTCCATTCCGGAATACCATAGTCCTCCTAGTTGGGCATTGAGAAGCAATGTGCCCATGGCCCAAGCATTTGAAACACTTGATCTCCCGACTCCGACTTGGTGCTTCTACTGTCTTCTTCCCACTAGTAGTACTCACGGCCTCCTTGCTGGTTGCACCCTCCTTCTTAGGCTTGTCCTTCCAGCTAGATGATTGGAACTTGTTGGTACTGTTAGAGTAGGCTTTTGATTTCCTCCTCTTAAGTTGTTGTTCCACCTTCATTGCTTTCTGAACCAAGTCTTCCAGCTCCACATAACTGTGCAACTCCACAACATCTTGAATGTCCTGGTTGAGTCCATGAAGAAACCGTGCCATAGTAGCCTCACGGTCTTCATTGAGATTGGACCTCAATAAGCCCAATTCCATCTCCTTGTAATACTCATCTACTGACTTACTTCCTTGAGTCAACCTTTGGAGTTGGTTGAATATGTCCCTATGGTAAGATGGGGGCACAAACCTCCTCCTCATTATAGTCCTCATTTCTTCCCATGTGCTCACAGGTTGAGCACCACACCTTCTCCGATCCTTCTGGAGTTGATCCCACCAGATCATAGCATACTCCTTGAATTCAAGTGCAGCCACCTTCACCTTCTTCTCTTCTGAATAGTTGTGGCAATCGAACACCTGTTCTACCTTCATTTCCCATTCCATGTATGCCTCTGGATTGTTCATTCCCATGAATGTGGGAATTTTGATCTGAACTCCTTCCAACTTGTCATCCCTCCTCCTTTCCTTTTGATCCTCTTCTCCATTTCTCCTTTCCCTTCTCCTCCTTCTCCTCCTTTCTTCTTCTGAACCCGAGGAGTCACCTTGACTAGAATGCCTCCTATTTCGATGGCATTCTTGTCTGACTTGCATCTCCGCCATTTGTTGCTTAAGGGTCCTGAATTCCTCATGAATTTCATGAAGAACCGAAGTGAACCCGGCTGTCCTTGGTGACGCAGTAGGTGATGATGTACTTCCTGAAGACATTTTCCTCACACTCTCTAGTGTATACTCACAATGTGGTTCACTCACTCACTCACTCACTTTTTCTCTCCTTGGGGTTCTGGATTGAACCAAAAGAGTTCTAAATGGTGACCTTGTATGGCGAAACAAATAGGCTTAAAGAACACAAACTGTTTGGGGGCGGTTTTGTGGGTTATTTGTGGTTGGTGGACTGTTTTTGTGGGTTTATGAGGGGGATGGGTGTGTATATGTGGCTGGTGTGTAGTATGGTTAATAAAAACAGAAAACTTTGTGGCTTTGATTCGGCCACAAGACTTTTTTTGTATACTTTGATGTAGGCTCTTATTGGCTTTTGGTTTGGCCAATATTGTTTTGAACCTGCATACAGAAACTTTCACACAAATAATAGAAACCGAGGCACAATTTTGATGCACCAAGTTGGCTTTTGATTCGGCCAATTGATTTTTGATGCACCTAGCACTTCAAACAATGCTAGCTCTGAATACCACTTGATAGCAACCTCCTTGAGGGGGTTGGTATGTCACTTTGATCGTTTTGCTTGAAGTTTGCTTTTGGGATGAAATGATATGTTTTTGTGGGTTGTTTTTGGATGTTTATGTGTTTGGGGTGGCTTTGAGTCATTTGTGATGGTTATAGGTTGTTTTAGGCCATGGTTGTGTAAGGAATTCGGTTGGGATGTGTTTGGTTGAATGTAGGCAGGGAATATGTGTTTGGGGATGAGTGGGGTTGTAGTCTTTGTGTTAGGCCGTGGCTTTGGTGTTTTGGGTAGGGAATTGTGTTTGGCCGAGGTTAAGCTTTGTTGGTTATGGAGTTTTGTTGGTTAGGATAAAAGAAGATGATGAAGATTGAAAAGATGAAGGCGCCACAAACATGAGTGTTTGATAAGCCTAAAGAGGTTCGCCACAAACAAGGATGTTTGATAAGAACTATAAACTTGGTTCAACCAAGAACTTAGGAGAAAAACTCACTAATATGTTTTGCATAAAAATCAACTTAAGTTTTCATTCCATGTTTGTGCTTACATATAGCTTTGGGGCTGGTCGTGTGAAGGCTTCCCCTTTGAATTTGAAATTCGAAAAACTACTTTATTACAATGATTACATTAGTTAAACAAAGGCTAATATTAAGGAAAACTTTAAAACCCATTTTGAATGTGTATTTGAGCACATGCCTAATGTATTTGGACATTGGCATTTGCTTGGCCAAGTCCCACGGTTTTGGCCATAATGATTAAGGGCCTTGTCTCTTGCTTCCTTATTTAAGCCGAGGCAGAATTCTAGGATAGCTATTGAATTCCCTTTCAAAGTTGAATGTTTTGAACATGTGCTCATTTTCTCATGTTGCTGGCCGTGTGGATTTATGCCTTCAATGCCTTGGGCTGAAAAGGTGGGATTGTTGTCTCTCCTTATTAATTCCATAAAGCCTTGGCTGATTTGGTGCTTGTTTGAATTTTGAATTCTTGAGCATGTTCTTGGTAACACTTGGCCGTGTTGTAGCTCTTTAAAAGCATAGGAGGAAAATATGGAAGGGTTGTCTCCTTGGTTAAACCTCTTAAAACCGTGGCTGATTTGGTGGGTGCTTTTACTCCCTTGTTTGAATTGAGCCATGTGTGAATTATGTGCCTTGGCTGAGCTTTTAATGTAGGCAAATCAAGTTCAAAAACATATTGAAAGCATGGGCGGGAGATGAGGGATGTGTTTCCACGTTTTTAGCCCACACTTTAAAGTTGATTCAAGTTTGAATTCAGCCTTAATGTGTCGTGTTAAGATGAGCGGAAAGTGTGGGATGCCTTCCTTGTGTTTGGCCTTGTCTTGAATTTCCCAATGAAGACTTTGGCTGAAAATATGGGATGTGCCTTTAATGGTTAGTTTGAATTCGAATTTAGCCTTGAATACCTTCCTTCCTTGAAGTTTGGATGAGTTACTCATATTAAATTACTCAATCAACATGGCATGAAGCATGAGGAGAATAAAAAGGTAGGCGCCATCAATGTAGTCTTCACGGCTGGCCTTGAATGCCTTGGCGGAAAAGTTGGTGCCTTTGGCCTAGTCAGCAGCCTTTGGGAGTTGACTTGGCAATCCTACATGCAACATGGATTTATTAAATGCTAATTAAAATACTCAAAGTTTAAATAAACAATGGAAAACGTGGTGTTAACAACCACTTATTATTAAGGCAAAGAACAAAAAGCTTAGTTAGCCCTTGTTTGGCCGTGGCCTTCAAGGGTCATGTCCTCTAAGGTGAGGCACATTATGGGCCTCGTGGTGTCACTTGGCCCCGTTGATGCTTGGATGTTCAGAATGATTTGGCCAAGAGTGCCTTGGGCTTTCTTGGCCCTGGCCCGAGTTATGGCTCCCCCTAGGCTAATTCGACCTCGAATCAAGGTCTTCATTACCTGTTTCAACAAGAGAGAGATCAGCAATATTAAGATTGGCACTAACATTGCCATAAATACTCGGATTAATAATTTCATGAGCATTATTAAAAACCTTAGCTTGTTTGATCCTGGGTAGGGTCACCTCAAAATACATGTATAGGGCAATCCATGGTGGTTTAGGATGGGGTAGGGGTGTGTAAAACCCTTGTGGTTTACCCTTTGTACTCTTCAGTACGCATAGGCGATTTTCCTTGAAAAGGAGATTCTTGTGCCTATGGGATCCATCCCCAACATTACTCACATAATTTTGGTTTATTTCAGCAAAATCAATATTATGTAAGTAAAGATCCTTTAAAAACCTGAGACCATATAGCTTGGTCTCGAGAGTGGAGAGCAAAAGTTGTCTCCTAGGAAGAGCATTGGCCACAATGTTGGCCTTTCCCCGCTTATGTTTTGGCACATAAGGAGATTGCTCCAGAAATTCAATCCGTCTGGCATGGCGCTTATTTAGCGTGCCTTGCTTTATCAAAAATTTAAGTGACTCGGGGTCACTATATATTATAAGTTCTCTTGGTAGCTGATATTGCTGCCAAGTCTGTAATGCCCTTACCAAGGCATACAGTTCCTTACCGTACAAGGAGTGGTTACAAGTAGGTCCTCCCAACTTCTGATTGTAGTAAATGATTGGGGAGTCCGTGCACACCCTCCAGCTTTTATTTTCCTTGGGCACTAGGATCTGCTTTTGGTGTTCTTGCACACCGTTTTTATCCTGCAAAGAACCTTTTGCCAAGATTGACAGCTCTTTAGAAACAGAAGAATCGGTTAGTTTAAAATCATTGCAATAAAGAACATATGAGGGTGGCTTTGAGAATAAAGCACCCTTTATTTCACCTGGATAGGCTAATAAACCCTTTTCCTTCTCTTTCTTCTTTTCAATCTTTTTTTCTTCTTCTTTTTTTTGATTTTTCTTTTCTTTTTCTATTGTTTTTTCTGGATCATTCTTTTTTTCTTGATCCATTTTCTCTTTTAACTTTTTTTGGTCCTCACTCACTTGTTTTGGGGACAAGGGTGAGAGTACAATTTTTTTATCAAAAAATACAAAAGTATATTTGTTGGAAAACCCATCATGGATGGCTTTCCTATCGTACTGCCATGGCCTGCCTAAAAGCATGTGGCTGGCCTCCATTGTGACTACGTCACACAGTACGGTGTCCACATATTTCCCAATGGAAAATGGGAGCTCAGCTTGCAGGTTAACGGTCATTTCTCCGACCTCGCTTAACCATTGTAGCCGGTAAGGTGATGGGTGGGTCCTAGTCACTAGGTTTAGCTTTGTAACCAACCTAGTACTCACCACATTGGCACAGCTGCCACCATCAATAATTAAAGAACATACATTTCCTAGAACTAAACATCTTGAATGGAAGATGTTTTCTCTTTGACTTTCCTCATTCTCCTTGACTTGGCTTCCCAGAAGCCTTCGCACCATGAGTAAGTCTCCATCTGGCATTCTTGCCTCCTCATCACTTTCTACTTCCGTGCTTGAGGCTTCAGACTCAGATTCTACCGCTCCATTCCGGAATACCATAGTCCTCCTAGTTGGGCATTGAGAAGCAATGTGCCCATGGCCCAAGCATTTGAAACACTTGATCTCCCGACTCCGACTTGGTGCTTCTACTGTCTTCTTCCCACTAGTAGTACTCACGGCCTCCTTGCTGGTTGCACCCTCCTTCTTAGGCTTGTCCTTCCAGCTAGATGATTGGAACTTGTTGGTACTGTTAGAGTAGGCTTTTGATTTCCTCCTCTTAAGTTGTTGTTCCACCTTCATTGCTTTCTGAACCAAGTCTTCCAGCTCCACATAACTGTGCAACTCCACAACATCTTGAATGTCCTGGTTGAGTCCATGAAGAAACCGTGCCATAGTAGCCTCACGGTCTTCATTGAGATTGGACCTCAATAAGCCCAATTCCATCTCCTTGTAATACTCATCTACTGACTTACTTCCTTGAGTCAACCTTTGGAGTTGGTTGAATATGTCCCTATGGTAAGATGGGGGCACAAACCTCCTCCTCATTATAGTCCTCATTTCTTCCCATGTGCTCACAGGTTGAGCACCACACCTTCTCCGATCCTTCTGGAGTTGATCCCACCAGATCATAGCATACTCCTTGAATTCAAGTGCAGCCACCTTCACCTTCTTCTCTTCTGAATAGTTGTGGCAATCGAACACCTGTTCTACCTTCATTTCCCATTCCATGTATGCCTCTGGATTGTTCATTCCCATGAATGTGGGAATTTTGATCTGAACTCCTTCCAACTTGTCATCCCTCCTCCTTTCCCTTTGATCCTCTTCTCCATTTCTCCTTTCCCTTCTCCTCCTTCTCCTCCTTTCTTCTTCTGAACCCGAGGAGTCACCTTGACTAGAATGCCTCCTATTTCGATGGCGTTCTTGTCTGACTTGCATCTCCGCCATTTGTTGCTTAAGGGTCCTGAATTCCTCATGAATTTCATGAAGAACCGAAGTGAACCCGGCTGTCCTTGGTGACGCAGTAGGTGATGATGTACTTCCTGAAGACATTTTCCTCACACTCTCTAGTGTATACTCACAATGTGTTTCACTCACTCACTCACTCACTTTTTCTCTCCTTGGGGTTCTGGATTGAACCAAAAGAGTTCTAAATGGTGACCTTGTATGGCGAAACAAATAGGCTTAAAGAACACAAACTGTTTGGGGGCGGTTTTGTGGGTTATTTGTGGTTGGTGGACTGTTTTTGTGGGTTTATGAGGGGGATGGGTGTGTATATGTGGCTGGTGTGTAGTATGGTTAATAAAAACAGAAAACTTTGTGGCTTTGATTCGGCCACAAGACTTTTTTTGTATACTTTGATGTAGGCTCTTATTGGCTTTTGGTTTGGCCAATATTGTTTTGAACCTGCATACAGAAACTTTCACACAAATAATAGAAACCGAGGCACAATTTTGATGCACCAAGTTGGCTTTTGATTCGGCCAATTGATTTTTGATGCACCTAGCACTTCAAACAATGCTAGCTCTGAATACCACTTGATAGCAACCTCCTTGTGGGGGTTGGTATTTCACTTTGATCGTTTTTCTTGAAGTTTGTTTTTGGGATGAAATGGTATGTTTTTGTTGGCTGTTTTTGGATGTTTATGTGCTTGGGGTGGCTTTGGGTCATTTGTGATGGATATAGGTGGTTTTAGGCAATGGTTGTGTATGGAATTCGGTTGGGATGTGTTTGGTTGAAAGTAGGCCGAGGCTTTGGGTGTTTTGGGTAGGGAATTGTGTTTGGCCGAGGTTATGCTTTGTTGGCTATGGAGTTTTGTTAGTTGGGATAAAAGAAGATGATGAAGATTGGAAAGATGAAGGCGCCACAAACATGAGTGTTTGATAAGCCTAAAGAGGTTCGCCACAAACAAGGATGTTTGATAAGAACTATAAACTTGGTTCAACCAAGAACTTAGGAGAAAAACTCACTAATATGTTTTGCATAAAAATCAACTTAAGTTTTCATTCCATGTTTGTGCTTACATATAGCTTTGGGGCTGGTCGTGTGAAGGCTTCCCCTTTGAATTTGAAATTCGAAAAACTACTTTATTACAATGATTACATTAGTTAAACAAAGGCTAATATTAAGGAAAACTTTAAAACCCATTTTGAATGTGTATTTGAGCACATGCCTAATGTATTTGGACATTGGCATTTGCTTGGCCAAGTCCCACGGTTTTGGCCATAATGATTAAGGGCCTTGTCTCTTGCTTCCTTATTTAAGCCGAGGCAGAATTCTAGGATAGCTATTGAATTCCCTTTCAAAGTTGAATGTTTTGAACATGTGCTCATTTTCTCATGTTGCTGGCCGTGTGGATTTATGCCTTCAATGCCTTGGGCTGAAAAGGTGGGATTGTTGTCTCTCCTTATTAATTCCATAAAGCCTTGGCTGATTTGGTGCTTGTTTGAATTTTGAATTCTTGAGCATGTTCTTGGTAACACTTGGCCGTGTTGTAGCTCTTTAAAAGCATAGGAGGAAAATATGGAAGGGTTGTCTCCTTAGTTAAACCTCTTAAAACCGTGGCTGATTTGGTGGGTGCTTTTACTCCCTTGTTTGAATTGAGCCATGTGTGAATTATGTGCCTTGGCTGAGCTTTTAATGTAGGCAAATCAAGTTCAAAAACATATTGAAAGCATGGGCGGGAGATGAGGGATGTGTTTCCACGTTTTTAGCCCACACTTTAAAGTTGATTCAAGTTTGAATTCAGCCTTAATGTGTCGTGTTAAGATGAGCGGAAAGTGTGGGATGCCTTCCTTGTGTTTGGCCTTGTCTTGAATTTCCCAATGAAGACTTTGGCTGAAAATATGGGATGTGCCTTTAATGGTTAGTTTGAATTCGAATTTAGCCTTGAATACCTTCCTTCCTTGAAGTTTGGATGAGTTACTCATATTAAATTACTCAATCAACATGGCATGAAGCATGAGGAGAATAAAAAGGTAGGCGCCATCAATGTAGTCTTCACGGCTGGCCTTGAATGCCTTGGCGGAAAAGGTGGTGCCTTTGGCCTAGTCAGCAGCCTTTGGGAGTTGACTTGGCAATCCTACATGCAACATGGATTTATTAAATGCTAATTAAAATACTCAAAGTTTAAATAAACAATGGAAAACGTGGTGTTAACAACCACTTATTATTAAGGCAAAGAACAAAAAGCTTAGTTAGCCCTTGTTTGGCCGTGGCCTTCAAGGGTCATGTCCTCTAAGGTGAGGCACATTATGGGCCTCGTGGTGTCACTTGGCCCCGTTGATGCTTGGATGTTCAGAATGATTTGGCCAAGAGTGCCTTGGGCTTTCTTGGCCCTGGCCCGAGTTATGGCTCCCCCTAGGCCCATTAGGTCATTCAGGTTGATGGGCCTTGGTGGGTTGCTATCATCTTGGAACAATTCCCATATGTGGTAAAGCATAAGAAAGGCAAGGCCAATGTGGTGGCTGATGCTCTTTCAAGGAGGCACACATTGCTCTCCACTTTGGAAACTAAATTGTTTGGATTGGAATGCATCAAGGAACAATACGAGCATGACAAAGATTTTTCACAAGTCTATGTTGCTTGTATGCATTCGGCCTATAATGGGTATTTTAGGCACAATGACTTTTTATTCAAAGAAAAACAATTGTGTGTGCCTAAAAGCTCCATTAGGGAAGTATTGGTGAAGGAATCCCATGAGGGGGGTCTAATGGGGCACTTCGGTGTTCAAAAGACTTTAGACATGTTGAAAGAACATTTTTATTGGCCACGTATGAAACAAGACGTGCAAAACTTTTGTGAAAGGTGTATAACATGTAAAAAGTCCAAATCAAGGGTCATGCCATATGGCCTATACACCCCATTAACTGTTCCAGATTCACCTTGGATGGATATATCCATGGATTTTGTTTTAGGACTGCCTAGAACAAAGAAAGGCAATGATTCAATTTATGTGGTTGTTGATCGATTTTCTAAAATGGCACACTTTATCCCATGCAAGAAAGTTGATGATGCTAACCATGTTGCTGATTTGTTTTTCAGGGAAGTGGTAAGGCTCCATGGAGTACCCCAAAGTATAGTGAGTGATAGGGACACCAAGTTCCTTAGTCACTTTTGGAGGACCCTATGGGGAAAGCTTGGCACTAAGCTTCTCTATTCAACCACTTGCCATCCTCAAACGGATGGGCAAACTGAGGTTGTCAATAGGACTCTTTCCACCCTCCTAAGGGCCGTGATAAAAAAGAATATTCAGTCATGGGAGGAATGTTTACCCCATGTTGAGTTTGCCTACAATAGAGCAACTCATAGCACTACTGATTTTTCTCCTTTTGAAGTTGTACATGGGTTTAACCCATTAACACCTCTTGATTTGTTACCAATTCCTAATGATTCTATTTTGAAGCATAGGGATGGATGGGCTAAAGCAGAGTATGTCCAAAAATTGCATGAGCAAGTCAAGGCACAAATTGAGAAAAGGAATGCAAGCTATGCAAAACAGGCTAACAAGGGGCGGAAACAAGTGATATTTGAGCCCGGAGATTGGGTTTGGGTACATATGAGGAAGGAAAGGTTTCCTGAACAAAGGAAATCCAAACTCCTTCCTAGAGGAGATGGTCCATTTCGTGTTTTGAACAAAGTGAATGATAATGCCTACAAACTTGAACTTCCAAGTGAGTATGGTAACATAAGTGCCACCTTCAATGTTTCTGATTTAACTCCTTTTGATGCAGGTGATGGCGAACTTATTTCGAGGTCGAAATCCTTTCAAGAAGGAGGGGATGATGTGAACCCAAGTGAGCCCAAACTGGATAATGATAATTTAAGGGGCATAGGTGGACCCATGACAAGGGCAAGGGCCAAACGAGTACAAGAGGCACTAGGACTACTCATGGAAGGCATCAAAGAGAATGCTCCACGTTCAAATCAAGGGAGTCCTCACTTCATTCATTATGTGACTTTGCATATTGGCCGAAATGGGGAAAATAATTCCCAAACATCTTAATTGGGCCAAGGTCGTGCCCAAGGCATGGCTAGGACATCTTTAATGTGTCCTAATTGTTTTTACTAGTTCTAAACTACTTTTGTTTATTTGAATTCAGAATAAAGGTTGCCTTAAACTCGTGGGGACCATAGCATTAACTTCATTCACATCATTTAAAGCTGGAGAGAGGATGTACTTATTGCACCAGATTGGGAACTCAAGCATGGTAAATGAGGGTGTGATTTTCGTGCACTCACTTAATGTACCCAAATGGGAAACTCCATATTGATAAATGAAGAGGATGATTTTTGTGCAAAGCCTCCACCCATTTAATACAACCAAATGGGGAACTCAATCATGATAAATGTGGGTGTGAGTTTCGTGCAATGCATCCAGCCAAGACCTATGCACAATTCAAAGTCCAAAATTGCTTCCTTAAACTTGTGGGGACCAAGGCATTAAAGGATGGCCGAATTTCTCTTTCAATTGGCTGGACCACTTCATGGAAATTCAAAGAGTCTTGCATTTTGTAATTTAATTACTTAGGAATTCCCATGTAGGACATTTACTTGCATTATTTTCTTGTTGAACATGGCTGGAAGGGTGCAATGTAACCAGCCATGTCTTAGGATTAATCTAGACCAAATTAAGTCTTTATTCATGGTAGAGTCACGTGGGAACCATCATGGATTGCCTATAAGTGTACTTCTAATTTGCTGAATGAAATCAAGTTTTGTTGGATTTAAAAATTAAGGAGTATTTCCTTGTGTGAGAGCTTTGTCTTCTCCAAACTTCTTGGCTGAACCAAGATTAAAAGTTCTTATCAAGAACCAAGTTCTTGTGGCGAACATCACCCGGCTTATCAACACTCAAGTGTTGTGGCACCTACCACCCCATATCTTACCCATCTTCTTTTATCTCACAATATCATTCCGCTGCCAAAATTCATCCACAAAATAGCCCATAAAAACGTGGGCAAAGTGCAACACCAATCAAGATAGATCAATACCAAGAACTTCCTAAAGAGGTTCACATCAGAGGATAGGATAGGATAGGATTGGATGGGATAGGATAGGATGGGATGGGATAGGATGGGATAGGATTGGATTGGTTAGGATAGGATGGGATAGGATAGGATGGGATGGGATAGGATGGGATAGGATTGGATTGGATAGGATAGGATGGGATGGGATAGGATGGGATGGGATAGGATAGGATAGGATAGGATAGGATAGGATAGGATAGGATAGGAAAGGATAGGATAGGGTAGGGTAGGATAGGATAGGATAGGATAGGATAGGTTAGGATAGGATGGGATAGGATAGGATGGGATAGGATAGGATGGGATGGGATAGGATGGAATAGGATAGGATAGGATAGGATAGGATTGGATGGGATAGGATAGGATGGGATGGGATAGGATGGGATAGGATAGGATAGGATAGGATGGGATGGGATAGGATGGGATGGGATAGGATAGGATGGGATAGGATAGGATAGGATAGGATCGGATAGGATAGGATAGGATAGGATAGGATAAGATAGGATAGGCTAGGATAGGATGGGATAGGATTGGATGGGCTGGGATGGGATAGGCTGGGATGGGATAGGATGGGATAGGATAGGATAGGCTAGGATAGGATAGGATAGGATATGCTCGGCTGGGATGGGCTAGGATGGGATGGGATAGGATGGGATGGGATCGGATCGGATGGGCTAGGATAGGATAGGATAGGATAGGATCGGATAGGATAGGATAGGAGGGGATAGGATAGGATAGGATAGGCTGGGATGGGCTAGGCTTGGATAAGATCGGATCGGATGGGATGGGCTATGATGGGATGGGCTAGGATGGGATGGGATAGGCTGGGATAGGATAGGATAGGATAGGATAAGATATGATAGGATAGGCTCGGGTAGGATAGGCTCGGATAGGCTAGGCTAGGCTTGGATGGGCTCGGATAGGATGGGATAGGATGGGATGGGATAGGATTGGATCGGATAGGCTAGGATAGGATAGGCTGGGATGGGATAGGATGGGATGGGATAGGATAGGATAGGATGGGATCGGATAGGATAGGATAGGATAGGTGATGACAACCTCAGGGGGGTGATTGCCTTTTTGACAATTCTCCTTTTTGAGAGAATTGCTTGGACCGTTTCTTGCTTGGAACTCTTATGATTTTATTTGAATTTGTACTTGGAAATTTAATGAATGCGGAAGTGTATGATTTGTGTTTTGGGTTTATATGTGTTTAAGGGGTAAAGAACAAAAATGTGGATGGGGGGTATGAAAGGTGGGGCGCCACAAACACTAAGTGTTTGATAAGCCTGCGAAGTTCGCCACAAGCCAACTAGGTAACTTGATAAGAACGGTTCCTTGGCTTAGCCAAGAATGCTAGGAGACTCACTCACTAACTCAGGAAGTTAATCCAAAATAATTCAATATCAACTTAACTTTATTCATGACTAAAACGAAATACATATAGAAGAAGAAACTAGGATTAGGGTTCCCACAAGTTGGGCCTCAAATCCACATAAGATAATGCTAAATTTAGACTAAGATAATTCAAAGCTAAAAAATAGGCTAAATTCAATTGCACCTAACTAAGTCAATGTTTGCTGGCTGCTTGACCTAGGCAGATTAGGGATAAGTTGTTGAATGGAATATTCTAGACTTGTTCCTTATTAGCTTCATAGTAGGCCACGTGTGCAATAGGTTGAATTTGTCAATCCTTGCCTTGAAAGGGTTGGCGGCACAACTAGGTCAAGCTGACCTTGTGATCTTGTAGTCCTCCTTTTGTGCTGGTTTGGCCGAGAATCAAGGAGAGTCCTCCTCTACCTTGATTTGTGCTGAATTTTTGGGATGATATCTTCTCCACAAAACTAGGCTTGGCTTTTGGGAAGTTTGAGTTGTACTTGAGCCTGGCCGAAATTTAAGGGATCCTCCTTTAACTTGGCCTAAATTCAAGGAATCCTTATTTTGGTGAGGTTCCTTTGATGATACACGTGGCTCCTTTGTCCCATAAGACTTGGCCATGATAATCTCATCTCTATCCCAATTTGAATTCAAATTTGAATTTAAAGTTTTGGAATTTCAATCTCCCTCCTTTGTGCCTTTGAGTTCCCTCCATTTGACTTAGCATTTTGGTCCTGGCTTGGTCTTTGCTTGGGCTTTTGGGCCTATCCCTGAAACACTTAACAAACACTCACCTTCTTCCATATTTTAAGCAACACAAATAAAATACTTGGAAATAAAATAAACAAGCATAAAATAAACCTAATCCTATGTGGGTCAAGTAATGGCCCACTTATTGAAAGCATGTAAAGGCAAGCTAGGTAGCTGCCTTGAGGCCGTGGCCTCCCAAGTCCTCATCTTGGACTATGAAGTGAATGGGCCTAGCATTGGTGCTGGCCTCTTGGCCTGACTCAAGGGTTCTGCCCACGAGTCTTTCAAGGGCTAATTTAGCCCTTTTAGCCTTGGCTCGGGTCATGGGACCCCCTAAGCCTTGTATGGACTTGTCATCCATGATGGGATTCTCATCATCCCCTCCTTCTTTGAAAGAATTCGACCTCGAATCTTCATCGAAGTAGGTTAAATCTGCCACATTGAATGTGGCACTAATGTTACCATACTCTCCTGGTAGGTCCAGCTTGTAGGCATTGTTGTTAATCCTCTCCAAGACTTGAAATGGGCCATCACCCCTTGGTTGTAGCTTAGATTTCCTTTGTGTAGGAAACCTTTCTTTTCTCATATGGACCCAAACCCAATCTCCGGGCTCAAAGATGACCTCTTTTCTTCCCTTGTTGGCTGACCTAGCATAGCTTTCAGTCCTCTTTTCAATTTGGGCCTTGACCTTTTCATGGATCTTTTTGACAAAGTCAGCCTTGGCTTTGCCATCCCTATGCTTCAAGAGAGATGAATTAGGGAATGGGAGTAGGTCAAGAGGGGTTAATGGGTTGTACCCGTATACCACCTCAAAAGGAGATAGGCTTGTTGTCCCATGAGTTGTCCTATTGTAGGCAAACTCAATGTGTGGAAGGCATGCTTCCCAAGCCTTAAGATTCTTTCCTAGGACGGATCTCAAGAGTGTTGAGAGGGTCCTATTAACCACTTCAGTTTGGCCATCCGTTTGGGGGTGGCATGTGGTTGAGAACATCAATTTTGTTCCTATCCTACCCCAAAGGGTCCTCCAAAAGTGACTTAGGAACTTGGTGTCCCTATCACTCACTATACTTCTTGGAAGGCCATGTAGCCTTACAATATCCTTGAAGAACAAGTCAGCAACATGGCATACATCATCCACCTTTTTACAAGGGATGAAGTGTGCCATCTTGGAGAATCGGTCAACCACCACAAAGATGGAGTCCTTTCCTCCTTGAGTGCGTGGTAAAGCAACCACAAAGTCCATGGATAAGTCAACCCATGGTGCCTCGGGTATGGGCAATGGTGTGTAAAGTCCATGTGGCATGGCCTTGGACTTAGCCCGTTTACACCCTATGCACCTCTCACAAAGTGTTTGCACATCATGCCTCATGTGAGGCCAATAGAAGTGCTCCTTTAGGACATCTAGGGTCTTTGGAACCCCAAAGTGTCCCATAAGCCCTCCTTCATGGGCTTCCCTTACAAACAATTCTCGGATGGAACCCTTTGGCACACAAACCCTATTCCCACGAAATAGGATTCCTTCCACCTTAAAATAACCATCTCGGGCCGTTTGAGAGCACCCTTGGTATATCTCTCCGAAATCTCCATCCAACTCATAGGTACCTTTGAGGCACTCAAGTCCAAGTAACTTGGTTTCAAGGGTAGCTACTAAGGCATACCTCCTTGATAGGGCATCTGCCACAACATTAGCCTTTCCCTTTTTGTGCTTGACCACATAAGGGAATTGCTCAAGGAATTCCACCCACTTGGCATGCCTTTTGTTCAGCTTGCCTTGGCCCTTTAAGTACTTTAGTGACTCATGATCACTATGGATAACAAACTCTTTAGGCAAGAGATAATGTTGCCAAGTTTGTAGGGCCCTAACCAATGCATACAACTCCTTGTCATATGTGGAATAGTTTAGGGCTGCCCCTCCCAATTTCTCACTGAAATATGCAATGGGGTGTCCTTCTTGCATAAGGACGGCTCCAATGCCTACATTGGATGCATCACATTCAATCTCAAAAGACTTTGAGAAATTTGGCAGCATGAGAATAGGGGCATGTGTCAATCTCTCCTTAAGCTTCTCAAAGGCTTCTTCTTGCTTCTCTCCCCACTTGAAGCCCACGTTTTTCTTAACCACCTCATTGAGGGGTGCAGCCAAGGTACTAAAGTCCTTGACAAACCTTCGGTAGAAGCTGGCCAACCCATGAAAACTCCTAACATCTGTGGTTGTTTTTGGAGTGGGCCACTCACGTATGGCCTTAATCTTTTCAGGGTCTACATGGACTCCCTTGGCATTTATGATAAAGCCTAGGAAGATCACGTGATCAACATAGAAGCAACACTTCTCGAAGTTGGCATATAGCTTCTCTTTCCTTAAAACTAGCAAGACATCTTGTAAGTGCACATGGTGCTCTTCTATGTTCTTGCTATAGATAAGGATGTCATCAAAGTACACCACAACAAACTTTCCAATGAAGGCCCTTAGAACTTGGTTCATCAAGCGCATAAATGTGCTTGGGGCATTGGTCAACCCAAAGGGCATGACTAACCACTCATATAAACCAAACTTGGTTTTAAAGGCAGTTTTCCATTCATCACCCTCTCGGATCCGGATTTGATGGTAACCACTTTTCAAGTCAATCTTTGAAAAGATACTAGATCCATATAGCTCATCCAATAGGTCATTCAACCTAGGGATTGGATGCCTATACTTGACCGTGATGTTGTTAACGGCCCTACAATCAGTACACATCCTCCATGATCCATCCTTTTTAGGGACTAGGATGACTGGAACAGCACATGGGCTCATACTCTCTTGAACCCACCCCTTTTGCATCAACCCCTCAATTTGCCTTTGAATCTCTTGAGACTCTTGCGGGTTACTCCTATAGGCTGGCCTATTGGGTAGGGATGCTCCTGGGACTAAGTCAATATGATGTTCAATTCCCCTTAAGGGAGGAAGGCCACTAGGGACATCCTTAGGGAATACATCCTTGAACTCAGCCAATAATTCTTTCAAGAACTTAGGCATTGCTGCCTCATCACTTGCCTCATTGCTAAGGCAGTAGCTATGGCATAGTAGTAGGTACATGGGCTGCCTCAAGGTGAGGGCCCTTCTTACCTCTCCTTTGGTCACAAAGAAGTTCTTCCTTTGCTCTCCACCATCCGTCATGAGCTTCCTTGCTTCCTTCTTCTCTAGGCTCATCTTTTCCTTGAGCCTCCTTTGATCATCACTAACTTGCCTTGGGGACAAAGGTGATAAGACTACCTTCCGGGAACCTTGCATGAATGTGTACTTATTAGAGTAGCCATCATGAGTGGCCTTCTTGTCATACTGCCAAGGCCTCCCTAGTAGCATATGGCTGGCTTCCATCTCGACCACATCACATAGAACTAGGTCCTCATACTTACCAACCGAGAAAGGAACCTCGGCCTGCTTGTTCACAACCATCTCCCCAACTTCACTTAGCCATTGTAGCTTGTAGGGTGTTGGGTGTATCTTCGTAGCCAAGCCAAGCTTAGTCACCAACCGTGTGCTAACTACATTAGCACAACTACCTCCATCAATGATTAAGGAGCAAACATTGCCCTTAACCAAGCACCGAGAGTGAAAAATGTTTTCCCTCTGGCTTTCCTCATGCTCCTTTGCTTGGTTGCCAAGCAGCCTTCTCACCACAAGTAGATCTCCATCAGGCATAAAGGCATCCCCATCATGATCTAATTCTTCCTCCTCACTTGATGCCTCGGATTCAGACTCAACTTTGCCATTGAGAACCACCATGGTGCGCCTTGTGGGGCATTGAGATGCAATGTGACCGTGACCCAAGCATTTGAAGCACTTGATGTCCCGGCTTCTATGGGCAGCCTCCAAGGGGGCTTTGTTGGGCACTTTGTTGGTGATTGACTCCTTTGAAGGGTTGTTGCCTTCCTTAGAACCTGCTCCCTCCTTCTTAGACCGATCCTTCCATGTTGTTGATGGAAACTTGCTGGTTGAGTACTTGGTCTTCTTCCTCTTCAATTGTTGCTCCACCTTAGTTGCCTTCTGGACCAAGTCATCCAATTCAATGTAGGGTTGAAGTTCTACAATGTCTTGGATCTCAGGATTAAGCCCATGCAAGAACCTGGCCATGGTTGCCTCTCGGTCTTCATTGAAGTTAGACCTTAAGAGAACCAACTCCATCTCTTTGAAATATTCATCCACCGTCTTGCTTCCTTGAACCAGCCTTTGCAATTTGTTGTGCACATCTCGTTGATAGGAGTTGGGCACAAACCTCCTTCTCATCACCAACTTCATCTCCTCCCATGTATCAACCATTTGATCTCCTACTCTCCTCCTATCCTTTTGATATTGGTCCCACCAAACCATGGCATACTCCTTGAATTCAAGAGCAGCCACCTTGACCTTCTTGTCCTCATTGTAATGATGACAATCAAAGATCTGGTCCATCTTAAGCTCCCACTCTAAGTAAGCCTCGGGGTTGTTCAATCCCACAAAGGATGGGATTTTAACCTTGACCCCCTCTAGCCTCTCCTCCCTGCCTCTACGGCCTCCTCCTCCTTCATGCCTATCCTCCTCACGCCTGCCTCTCCTAAATCTCCTCCGGGGTCCTCCATCTTCATCATTAGATCCTCCATCACGACGCCTATTCATTTGCTCCAATTGTGCTTGCATTGCTGCAAACCGTGCCTCCATTGTTGTAAATAGCATGGCTGTCCTTGGGGACATAGGTGGGCTGTCCTCTTCTTCAGCCATTGTTTTGTAACCAATGTACCTCACAATCACTCAATGTGTTTGTGCTCACAATCACTCAAGTATGGTCACTCAATGTGTTTGTTCTCACAATCACTCAATTGATGTCACTCAATGTGTTTGCCTCACAATCACTCAATATGACACTCAAGTCTCCTAAGAATCTTGACAAGTCAAGTAATCAAGCTGTTGTAGAAGGTCTTGTGACTAGGTCGTAAAAGTATCAAAGGCTTAGTGTTTGGGTAGGTGTTTTTTTGGGTTATGAGTGTAGGGTAGTGTTTGGGGTATTTTGTGGCTTTGGAAAATTTTTGTATTTTGGGGATTTTTTTGGGTTTTGGTTGGGAATGGTGTTTGGGACGTGTTTGGGAAAGGGTTTTGGGTAGGTGTTTGAGGTTTGAACTTGAAAAACAAAATTTTACTTACTTTGGCCGATTTTGTAGCTTTGACCCTTTTTTGTGGATCACTTGATTTGTTTCGGCCTTTACTTCTTTTTCCAGGCAAGAACTGAGCTCTGATACCACTTGATGACAACCTCAGGGGGGTGATTGCCTTTTTGACAATTCTCCTTTTTGAGAGAATTGCTTGGACCGTTTCTTGCTTGGAACTCTTATGATTTTATTTGAATTTGTACTTGGAAATTTAATGAATGCGGATGTGTATGATTTGTGTTTTGGGTTTATATGTGTTTAAGGGGTAAAGAACAAGAATGTGGATGGGGGGTATGAAAGGTGGGGCGCCACAAACACTAAGTGTTTGATAAGCCTGCGAAGTTCGCCACAAGCCAACTAGGTAACTTGATAAGAACGGTTCCTTGGCTTAGCCAAGAATGCAAGGAGACTCACTCACTAACTCAGGAAGTTAATCCAAAATAATTCAATATCAACTTAACTTTATTCATGACTAAAACGAAATACATATAGAAGAAGAAACTAGGATTAGGGTTCCCACAAGTTGGGCCTCAAATCCACATAAGATAATGCTAAATTTAGACTAAGATAATTCAAAGCTAAAAAATAGGCTAAATTCAATTGCACCTAACTAAGTCAATGTTTGCTGGCTGCTTGACCTAGGCAGATTAGGGATAAGTTGTTGAATGGAATATTCTAGACTTGTTCCTTATTAGCTTCATAGTAGGCCACGTGTGCAATAGGTTGAATTTGTCAATCCTTGCCTTGAAAGGGTTGGCGGCACAACTAGGTCAAGCTGACCTTGTGATCTTGTAGTCCTCCTTTTGTGCTGGTTTGGCCGAGAATCAAGGAGAGTCCTCCTCTACCTTGATTTGTGCTGAATTTTTGGGATGATATCTTCTCCACAAAACTAGGCTTGGCTTTTGGGAAGTTTGAGTTGTACTTGAGCCTGGCCGAAATTTAAGGGATCCTCCTTTAACTTGGCCTAAATTCAAGGAATCCTTATTTTGGTGAGGTTCCTTTGATGATACACGTGGCTCCTTTGTCCCATAAGACTTGGCCATGATAATCTCATCTCTATCCCAATTTGAATTCAAATTTGAATTTAAAGTTTTGGAATTTCAATCTCCCTCCTTTGTGCCTTTGAGTTCCCTCCATTTGACTTAGCATTTTGGTCCTGGCTTGGTCTTTGCTTGGGCTTTTGGGCCTATCCCTGAAACACTTAACAAACACTCACCTTCTTCCATATTTTAAGCAACACAAATAAAATACTTGGAAATAAAATAAACAAGCATAAAATAAACCTAATCTTATGTGGGTCAAGTAATGGCCCACTTATTGAAAGCATGTAAAGGCAAGCTAGGTAGCTGCCTTGAGGCCGTGGCCTCCCAAGTCCTCATCTTGGACTATGAAGTGAATGGGCCTAGCATTGGTGCTGGCCTCTTGGCCTGACTCAAGGGTTCTGCCCACGAGTCTTTCAAGGGCTAATTTAGCCCTTTTAGCCTTGGCTCGGGTCATGGGACCCCCTAAGCCTTGTATGGACTTGTCATCCATGATGGGATTCTCATCATCCCCTCCTTCTTTGAAAGAATTCGACCTCGAATCTTCATCGAAGTAGGTTAAATCTGCCACATTGAATGTGGCACTAATGTTACCATACTCTCCTGGTAGGTCCAGCTTGTAGGCATTGTTGTTAATCCTCTCCAAGACTTGAAATGGGCCATCACCCCTTGGTTGTAGCTTAGATTTCCTTTGTGTAGGAAACCTTTCTTTTCTCATATGGACCCAAACCCAATCTCCGGGCTCAAAGATGATGATGTGAACCTCTTTAGGAAGTTCTTGGTATTGATCTATCTTGATTGGTGTTGCACTTTGCCCACGTTTTTATGGGTTATTTTGTGGATGAATTTTGGCAGCGGATTGATATTGTAAGATAAAAGAAGATGGGTAAGATATGGGGTGGTAGGCGCCAAAACACTTGAGTGTTGATAAGCCGGGTGATGTTCGCCACAAGAACTTGGTTCTTGATAAGAACTTTTAATCTTGGTTCAGCCAAGAAGTTTGGAGAAGACAAAGCTCTCACACAAGGAAATACTCCTTAATTTTTAAATCCAACAAAACTTGATTTCATTCAGCAAATTAGAAGTACACTTATAGGCAAACCATGATGGTTCCCACATGACTCTACCATGAATCAAGACTTAATTTGGTCTAGATTAATCCTAATACATGGCTGGTTACATTGCACCCTTCCAGCCATGTTCAACACGAAAATAATGCAAGTAAATGTCCTACATGGGAATTCCTAAGTAATTAAATTACAAAATGCAAGACTCTTTGAATTTCCATGAAGTGGTCCAGCCAATTGAAAGAGAAATTCGGCCATCCTTTAATGCTTTGGTCCCCACAAGTTTAAGGAAGCAATTTTGGACTTTGAATTGTGCATAGGTCTTGGCTGGATGCATTGCACGAAACTCACACCCACATTTATCATGATTGAGTTCCCCATTTGGTTGTATTAAATGGGTGGAGGCTTTGCACAAAAATCATCCTCTTCATTTATCAATATGGAGTTTCCCATTTGGATACATTAAGTGATTGCACGAAAATCACACCCTCATTTACCATGTTTGAGTTCCCAATCTGGTGCAATAAGTACATCCTCTCTCCAGCTTTTAATGATGTGAATGAAGTTAATGCTATGGTCCCCACGAGTTAAGGCAACCTTTATTCTGAATTCAAATAAACAAAAGTAGTTTAGAACTAGTAAAAACAATTAGGACACATTAAAGATGTCCTAGCCATGCCTTGGACACGGCCTTGGCCCAATTAAGATGTTTGGGAATTATTTTCCCCATTTCGGTCAATATGCAAAGTCACATAATGAATGAAGTGAGGACTCCCTTGATTTGAACGTGGAGCATTCTCTTTGATGCCTTCCATGAGTAGTCCTAGTGCCTCTTGTACTCGTTTGGCCCTTGCCCTTGTCATAGGTCCACCTATGCCCCTTAAATTATCATTATCCAGTTTGGGCTCACTTGGGTTCACATCATCCCCTCCTTCTTGAAAGGATTTCGACCTCGAAATAAGTTCGCCATCACCTGCATCAAAAGGAGTTAAATCAGAAACATTGAAGGTGGCACTTATGTTACCATGCTCACTTGGAAGTTCAAGTTTGTAGGCATTATCATTCACTTTGTTCAAAACACGAAATGGACCATCTCCTCTAGGAAGGAGTTTGGATTTCCTTTGTTCAGGAAACCTTTCCTTCCTCATATGTACCCAAACCCAATCTCCAGGCTCAAATATCACTTGTTTCCGCCCCTTGTTAGCTTGTTTTGCATAGCTTGCATTCCTTTTCTCAATTTGAGCCTTGACTTGCTCATGCAATTTTTGGACATACTCTGCTTTAGCCCATCCATCCCTATGCTTCAAAATAGAATCATTAGGAATTGGTAACAAATCAAGAGGTGTTAATGGGTTAAACCCATATACAACTTCAAAAGGAGAAAAATCAGTAGTGCTATGAGTTGCTCTATTGTAGGCAAACTCAACATGGGATAAACATTCCTCCCATGACTGAATATTCTTTTTTATCACGGCCCTTAGGAGGGTGGAAAGAGTCCTATTGACAACCTCAGTTTGCCCATCCGTTTGAGGATGGCAAGTGGTTGAATAGAGAAGCTTAGTGCCAAGCTTTCCCCATAGGGTCCTCCAAAAGTGACTAAGGAACTTGGTGTCCCTATCACTCACTATACTTTGGGGTACTCCATGGAGCCTTACCACTTCCCTGAAAAACAAATCAGCAACATGGTTAGCATCATCAACTTTCTTGCATGGGATAAAGTGTGCCATTTTAGAAAATCGATCAACAACCACATAAATTGAATCATTGCCTTTCTTTGTTCTAGGCAGTCCTAAAACAAAATCCATGGATATATCCATCCAAGGTGAATCTGGAACAGTTAATGGGGTGTATAGGCCATATGGCATGACCCTTGATTTGGACTTTTTACATGTTATACACCTTTCACAAAAGTTTTGCACGTCTTGTTTCATACGTGGCCAATAAAAATGTTCTTTCAACATGTCTAAAGTCTTTTGAACACCGAAGTGCCCCATTAGACCCCCCTCATGGGATTCCTTCACCAATACTTCCCTAATGGAGCTTTTAGGCACACACAATTGTTTTTCTTTGAATAAAAAGTCATTGTGCCTAAAATACCCATTATAGGCCGAATGCATACAAGCAACATAGACTTGTGAAAAATCTTTGTCATGCTCGTATTGTTCCTTGATGCATTCCAATCCAAACAATTTAGTTTCCAAAGTGGAGAGCAATGTGTGCCTCCTTGAAAGAGCATCAGCCACCACATTGGCCTTGCCTTTCTTATGCTTTACCACATATGGGAATTGTTCCAAGAACTCAACCCATCTTGCATGCCTTTTGTTCAACTTACCTTGGCCCTTAAGATATTAAGGGACTCATGATCACTATGAATCACGAATTCCTTTGATAAAAGGTAGTGTTGCCAAGTTTGTAGTGCCCTTACCAAGGCATACAATTCCTTATCATAAGTAGAATAATTAAGGGTTGCTCCACTTAACTTCTCACTAAAATAAGAAATCGGATGTCCATCCTGCATCAAAACAGCTCCAATGCCAATGTTAGAAGCATCACACTCTAATTCAAATGATTTAGCAAAATTTGGAAGCAATAAAACAGGTGCACTAGTAAGTTTGGCCTTAAGCTTGTTAAAGGCCTCTTCTTGTCTCTCACCCCAACGAAAGACAACATTTTTCTTTACAAGCTCATTAAGGGGTGATGCCAAGGTACTAAAATCCTTAACGAACCTCCTATAGAAGCTTGCTAATCCATGGAAACTCCTTACCTCGGTCACGGTTTTAGGAGTAGGCCAATCCTGGATGGCCTTTATCTTTTCTTGGTCCACATGGACCCCATTGGCATTTATCATGAATCCAAGAAAAATCACATGATCAACACAAAAAGTGCATTTTTCAACATTAGCATATAACTTTTCTTTTCTCAAAACAAGCAAAACAGCTCTTAGATGTTCATGATGCTCATCTAAGGTTTTAGAGTAAATCAAAATATCATCAAAGTAGACAACAACAAATTTACCCAAAAATTCCCTCAAGACATGATTCATTAGACGCATAAAAGTACTTGGGGCATTAGTTAGCCCAAATGGCATGACAAGCCATTCATATAAACCATAAGTGGTCTTAAAGGCAGTTTTCCATTCATCACCTTCTCGGATTCGAATTTGATGGTAACCACTTTTTAAGTCAATTTTTGAAAAGATGGTGGCACCATATAATTCGTCCAACATGTCATCCAACCTTGGGATTGGATGCCTATACTTCACTGTTATGTTGTTCACTGCTCTACAATCAGTACACATCCTCCATGTGCCATCCTTTTTGGGCACCAAGATGATTGGAACAGCACAAGGGCTTAGGCTCTCTTGAACCCATCCTTTTTGCATCAATTCTTCAATTTGGTTTTGAATCTCCTTTGTTTCAGTGGGGTTGCACCTATAGGCTGGCCTATTAGGTAGAGATGCACCGGGTATGAGATCAATTTGATGCTCAATGCCCCTTATAGGTGGTAAACCGTGAGGTACCTCCCTAGGGAACACATCACCAAATTCCTGCAATAAATTCTCAACAAACATAGGCAATTCTCCTTCCTTAGAAGGGTTAGTAGTTAGACAAAACTCCCTACTAAAAAGTAGGTACAAAGGTTGTTTTGAAATCAAAGCATGTTTTATCTCCCCCTTGGTTGCCATGTACCCCTCTCTTTTTACAAACTCACTCTTTTTGTCTTTGTGTGTATCCTTTTTTCCACTCATTTTCACTTTCTTTTCACTCAGATTTTCACACAATTTTTCTCTCTCCCTTTCTTTTCTCTCCATTTCAATCTTTTCTCTCAATTTCTTTTGATCCTCACCAATTTGTCTAGGTGACAATGGAGATAGCACAACCTTGCGGTTTTGGTGCTGAAAAAAGAACTTATTGGAGCGCCCATCATGGGTGGTTCCCTTATCATATTGCCATGGACGGCCCAAGAGTAAATGGCTAGCCTCCATGTCAACAACATCACATAAAACAGAATCCTTATACTTTCCAATTGAAAATGGAATTTCAACTTGCTTGTTAACAATCATTTCCCCTACCTCACTTAACCATTGTAATCGGTAAGGAGTGGGATGTGACTTAGTCACAAGATTAAGTTTTGACACCAATCTTGTACTAACCACATTAGCACAACTTCCACTATCAATTATTAAAGAACATAGCTTACCATCCACGAAACATCTTGTGTGAAAGATGTTTTCCCTTTGACTTATATCATGCTCTTTGATTTGGCTTCCTAAGAGCCTCCTCACCATGAACAGATCTCCTTCAGGAATGGTATCCTCCTCCTCTCCATTATTATCCTCTTCATCACTAGAAGCCTCAGATTGAGATTCCACTTCTCCATTCTTCAAAATCATGGTTCTTCTAGTTGGACATTGAGAAGCTATGTGTCCAAGGCCTAAGCACTTGAAACATTTAACATCTCGACTCCTTGGGTTGGACTCCATTTTTTGCTTGCCTTGGCTTGTGGCCACGGCCTCCTTGGTACTAGGTGTACCATTTTTGAATGGTCCTCCCTCCCTCTTGGACTTGTCCATCCACTTTGAAGCTTGAAATTTGGAACTAGAACTTGAGGAAAATTTTGACTTCTTCCTCCTCAATTGTTGTTCCACTTTCATGGCTTGTTGAACCAAATCATCCAATTCAACATAATATTGCAATTCAACAACATCTTGGATATCTTGGTTTAGTCCATGTAAAAACCTAGCCATAGTAGCCTCCCTATCCTCCTCGAAATTGGACCTTAGCAAAGCTAATTCCATCTCCTTAAAGTATTCATCAACACTCTTAGACCCTTGAGTGAGTCTTTGGAGTTTGTTATGAATATCCCTTTGGTAAGAACTAGGGACAAACCTCCTTCTCATGATCAACTTCATCTCAAGCCATGAATCAATAGGTTCGGCTCCTACTCTTCTTCTCTCCTTGTTAAGTTGATCCCACCAAATCAAGGCATATTCCTTGAATTCAAGTGCAGCCACCTTAACCTTCTTATTTTCTTGGTATGAGTTGCACTCAAAGACTTGCTCCATTTTGAGCTCCCATTCCAAGTATGCTTCCGGATCGTTTTTCCCGATAAAGGTGGGAACCTTTATCTTGACCCCTTCAAGCCTATCCTCCTCATGTCTCCTTTCCCTACGTGCTTCTCTCCTTGCTCTCCTCCTTCCTCCTTCTTCCTCATCACTTGAGTAATCATTTGCACGATAACGCAGCCTCCTATCATACTCCACTCTCATTTGCTCCATCTCCCTTCTTAAGGTTTGGAATTGTGTTGTAATCATTTCATGAAGTGTTGCTGTCCTTGGGGACAGTGGTGGACTCTCACTCTCATTAGACATATTCACTCAACTCTCTTTGTGTTTCACTCAAATTTTTGGTGGAAAATGTTTCACTCAATACTCACTTGAACACTCAATATTTTGTGGAAAATGTATATCTCAACACTCACTCTTCTCCACGGCCCTCTTGAATGAACCAAGGGTAGAACCAAGAATTTGTGAAAGAAAACCCAAACTTACCAAGAAATGTTTTGACAGGAATTTACTTGGAATTTCGACTCTTTGACACTTTTGATTTTATTTTTGTTTTGGACTTTGACACTTTGACACTTTTTTTTTTTTGTAAGAAGAAAGAAATGGAAGAACAGAACCAACAAGAACACTTTTAAACACCAAGCAAGAGCCTTAGCTCTGATGCCACTTGATGTGAACCTCTTTAGGAAGTTCTTGGTATTGATCTATCTTGATTGGTGTTGCACTTTGCCCACGTTTTTATGGGTTATTTTGTGGATGAATTTTGGCAGCGGATTGATATTGTAAGATAAAAGAAGATGGGTAAGATATGGGGTGGTAGGCGCCACAACACTTGAGTGTTGATAAGCCGGGTGATGTTCGCCACAAGAACTTGGTTCTTGATAAGAACTTTTAATCTTGGTTCAGCCAAGAAGTTTGGAGAAGACAAAGCTCTCACACAAGGAAATACTCCTTAATTTTTAAATCCAACAAAACTTGATTTCATTCAGCAAATTAGAAGTACACTTATAGGCAAACCATGATGGTTCCCACATGACTCTACCATGAATCAAGACTTAATTTGGTCTAGATTAATCCTAATACATGGCTGGTTACATTGCACCCTTCCAGCCATGTTCAACACGAAAATAATGCAAGTAAATGTCCTACATGGGAATTCCTAAGTAATTAAATTACAAAATGCAAGACTCTTTGAATTTCCATGAAGTGGTCCAGCCAATTGAAAGAGAAATTCGGCCATCCTTTAATGCTTTGGTCCCCACAAGTTTAAGGAAGCAATTTTGGACTTTGAATTGTGCATAGGTCTTGGCTGGATGCATTGCACGAAACTCACACCCACATTTATCATGATTGAGTTCCCCATTTGGTTGTATTAAATGGGTGGAGGCTTTGCACAAAAATCATCCTCTTCATTTATCAATATGGAGTTTCCCATTTGGATACATTAAGTGAGTGCACGAAAATCACACCCTCATTTACCATGTTTGAGTTCCCAATCTGGTGCAATAAGTACATCCTCTCTCCAGCTTTTAATGATGTGAATGAAGTTAATGCTATGGTCCCCACGAGTTAAGGCAACCTTTATTCTGAATTCAAATAAACAAAAGTAGTTTAGAACTAGTAAAAACAATTAGGACACATTAAAGATGTCCTAGCCATGCCTTGGACACGGCCTTGGCCCAATTAAGATGTTTGGGAATTATTTTCCCCATTTCGGTCAATATGCAAAGTCACATAATGAATGAAGTGAGGACTCCCTTGATTTGAACGTGGAGCATTCTCTTTGATGCCTTCCATGAGTAGTCCTAGTGCCTCTTGTACTCGTTTGGCCCTTGCCCTTGTCATGGGTCCACCTATGCCCCTTAAATTATCATTATCCAGTTTGGGCTCACTTGGGTTCACATCAGATGACCTCTTTTCTTCCCTTGTTGGCTGACCTAGCATAGCTTTCAGTCCTCTTTTCAATTTGGGCCTTGACCTTTTCATGGATCTTTTTGACAAAGTCAGCCTTGGCTTTGCCATCCCTATGCTTCAAGAGAGATGAATTAGGGAATGGGAGTAGGTCAAGAGGGGTTAATGGGTTGTACCCGTATACCACCTCAAAAGGAGATAGGCTTGTTGTCCCATGAGTTGTCCTATTGTAGGCAAACTCAATGTGTGGAAGGCATGCTTCCCAAGCCTTAAGATTCTTTCCTAGGACGGATCTCAAGAGTGTTGAGAGGGTCCTATTAACCACTTCAGTTTGGCCATCCGTTTGGGGGTGGCATGTGGTTGAGAACATCAATTTTGTTCCTATCCTACCCCAAAGGGTCCTCCAAAAGTGACTTAGGAACTTGGTGTCCCTATCACTCACTATACTTCTTGGAAGGCCATGTAGCCTTACAATATCCTTGAAGAACAAGTCAGCAACATGGCATGCATCATCCACCTTTTTACAAGGGATGAAGTGTGCCATCTTGGAGAATCGGTCAACCACCACAAAGATGGAGTCCTTTCCTCCTTGAGTGCGTGGTAAAGCAACCACAAAGTCCATGGATAAGTCAACCCATGGTGCCTCGGGTATGGGCAATGGTGTGTAAAGTCCATGTGGCATGGCCTTGGACTTAGCCCGTTTACACCCTATGCACCTCTCACAAAGTGTTTGCACATCATGCCTCATGTGAGGCCAATAGAAGTGCTCCTTTAGGACATCTAGGGTCTTTGGAACCCCAAAGTGTCCCATAAGCCCTCCTTCATGGGCTTCCCTTACAAACAATTCTCGGATGGAACCCTTTGGCACACAAACCCTATTCCCACGAAATAGGATTCCTTCCACCTTAAAATAACCATCTCGGGCCGTTTGAGAGCACCCTTGGTATATCTCTCCGAAATCTCCATCCAACTCATAGGTACCTTTGAGGCACTCAAGTCCAAGTAACTTGGTTTCAAGGGTAGCTACTAAGGCATACCTCCTTGATAGGGCATCTGCCACAACATTAGCCTTTCCCTTTTTGTGCTTGACCACATAAGGGAATTGCTCAAGGAATTCCACCCACTTGGCATGCCTTTTGTTCAGCTTGCCTTGGCCCTTTAAGTACTTTAGTGACTCATGATCACTATGGATAACAAACTCTTTAGGCAAGAGATAATGTTGCCAAGTTTGTAGGGCCCTAACCAATGCATACAACTCCTTGTCATATGTGGAATAGTTTAGGGCTGCCCCTCCCAATTTCTCACTGAAATATGCAATGGGGTGTCCTTCTTGCATAAGGACGGCTCCAATGCCTACATTGGATGCATCACATTCAATCTCAAAAGACTTTGAGAAATTTGGCAGCATGAGAATAGGGGCATGTGTCAATCTCTCCTTAAGCTTCTCAAAGGCTTCTTCTTGCTTCTCTCCCCACTTGAAGCCCACGTTTTTCTTAACCACCTCATTGAGGGGTGCATCCAAGGTACTAAAGTCCTTGACAAACCTTCGGTAGAAGCTGGCCAACCCATGAAAACTCCTAACATCTGTGGTTGTTTTTGGAGTGGGCCACTCACGTATGGCCTTAATCTTTTCAGGGTCTACATGGACTCCCTTGGCATTTATGATAAAGCCTAGGAAGATCACGTGATCAACATAGAAGCAACACTTCTCGAAGTTGGCATATAGCTTCTCTTTCCTTAAAACTAGCAAGACATCTTGTAAGTGCACATGGTGCTCTTCTATGTTCTTGCTATAGATAAGGATGTCATCAAAGTACACCACAACAAACTTTCCAATGAAGGCCCTTAGAACTTGGTTCATCAAGCGCATAAATGTGCTTGGGGCATTGGTCAACCCAAAGGGCATGACTAACCACTCATATAAACCAAACTTGGTTTTAAAGGCAGTTTTCCATTCATCACCCTCTCGGATCCGGATTTGATGGTAACCACTTTTCAAGTCAATCTTTGAAAAGATACTAGATCCATATAGCTCATCCAATAGGTCATTCAACCTAGGGATTGGATGCCTATACTTGACCGTGATGTTGTTAACGGCCCTACAATCAGTACACATCCTCCATGATCCATCCTTTTTAGGGACTAGGATGACTGGAACAGCACATGGGCTCATACTCTCTTGAACCCACCCCTTTTGCATCAACCCCTCAATTTGCCTTTGAATCTCTTGAGACTCTTGCGGGTTACTCCTATAGGCTGGCCTATTGGGTAGGGATGCTCCTGGGACTAAGTCAATATGATGTTCAATTCCCCTTAAGGGAGGAAGGCCACTAGGGACATCCTTAGGGAATACATCCTTGAACTCAGCCAATAATTCTTTCAAGAACTTAGGCATTGCTGCCTCATCACTTGCCTCATTGCTAAGGCAGTAGCTATGGCATAGTAGTAGGTACATGGGCTGCCTCAAGGTGAGGGCCCTTCTTACCTCTCCTTTGGTCACAAAGAAGTTCTTCCTTTGCTCTCCACCATCCGTCATGAGCTTCCTTGCTTCCTTCTTCTCTAGGCTCATCTTTTCCTTGAGCCTCCTTTGATCATCACTAACTTGCCTTGGGGACAAAGGTGATAAGACTACCTTCCGGGAACCTTGCATGAATGTGTACTTATTAGAGTAGCCATCATGAGTGGCCTTCTTGTCATACTGCCAAGGCCTCCCTAGTAGCATATGGCTGGCTTCCATCTCGACCACATCACATAGAACTAGGTCCTCATACTTACCAACCGAGAAAGGAACCTCGGCCTGCTTGTTCACAACCATCTCCCCAACTTCACTTAGCCATTGTAGCTTGTAGGGTGTTGGGTGTATCTTCGTAGCCAAGCCAAGCTTAGTCACCAACCGTGTGCTAACTACATTAGCACAACTACCTCCATCAATGATTAAGGAGCAAACATTGCCCTTAACCAAGCACCGAGAGTGAAAAATGTTTTCCCTCTGGCTTTCCTCATGCTCCTTTGCTTGGCTGCCAAGCAGCCTTCTCACCACAAGTAGATCTCCATCAGGCATAAAGGCATCCCCATCATGATCTAATTCTTCCTCCTCACTTGATGCCTCGGATTCAGACTCAACTTTGCCATTGAGAACCACCATGGTGCGCCTTGTGGGGCATTGAGATGCAATGTGACCGTGACCCAAGCATTTGAAGCACTTGATGTCCCGGCTTCTATGGGCAGCCTCCAAGGGGGCTTTGTTGGGCACTTTGTTGGTGATTGACTCCTTTGAAGGGTTGTTGCCTTCCTTAGAACCTGCTCCCTCCTTCTTAGACCGATCCTTCCATGTTGTTGATGGAAACTTGCTGGTTGAGTACTTGGTCTTCTTCCTCTTCAATTGTTGCTCCACCTTAGTTGCCTTCTGGACCAAGTCATCCAATTCAATGTAGGGTTGAAGTTCTACAATGTCTTGGATCTCAGGATTAAGCCCATGCAAGAACCTGGCCATGGTTGCCTCTCGGTCTTCATTGAAGTTAGACCTTAAGAGAACCAACTCCATCTCTTTGAAATATTCATCCACCGTCTTGCTTCCTTGAACCAGCCTTTGCAATTTGTTGTGCACATCTCGTTGATAGGAGTTGGGCACAAACCTCCTTCTCATCACCAACTTCATCTCCTCCCATGTATCAACCATTTGATCTCCTACTCTCCTCCTATCCTTTTGATATTGGTCCCACCAAACCATGGCATACTCCTTGAATTCAAGAGCAGCCACCTTGACCTTCTTGTCCTCATTGTAATGATGACAATCCAAGATCTGGTCCATCTTAAGCTCCCACTCTAAGTAAGCCTCGGGGTTGTTCAATCCCACAAAGGATGGGATTTTAACCTTGACCCCCTCTAGCCTCTCCTCCCTGCCTCTACGGCCTCCTCCTCCTTCATGCCTATCCTCCTCACGCCTGCCTCTCCTAAATCTCCTCCGGGGTCCTCCATCTTCATCACTAGATCCTCCATCACGACGCCTATTCATTTGCTCCAATTGTGCTTGCATTGCTGCAAACCGTGCCTCCATTGTTGTAAATAGCATGGCTGTCCTTGGGGACATAGGTGGGCTGTCCTCTTCTTCAGCCATTGTTTTGTAACCAATGTACCTCACAATCACTCAATGTGTTTGTGCTCACAATCACTCAAGTATGGTCACTCAATGTGTTTGTTCTCACAATCACTCAATTGATGTCACTCAATGTGTTTGCCTCACAATCACTCAATATGACACTCAAGTCTCCTAAGAATCTTGACAAGTCAAGTAATCAAGCTGTTGTAGAAGGTCTTGTGACTAGGTCGTAAAAGTATCAAAGGCTTAGTGTTTGGGTAGGTGTTTTTTTGGGTTATGAGTGTAGGGTAGTGTTTGGGGTATTTTGTGGCTTTGGAAAATTTTTGTATTTTGGGGATTTTTTTGGGTTTTGGTTGGGAATGGTGTTTGGGACGTGTTTGGGAAAGGGTTTTGGGTAGGTGTTTGAGGTTTGAACTTGAAAAACAAAATTTTACTTACTTTGGCCGATTTTGTAGCTTTGACCCTTTTTTGTGGATCACTTGATTTGTTTCGGCCTTTACTTCTTTTTCCAGGCAAGAACTGAGCTCTGATACCACTTGATGACAACCTCAGGGGGGTGATTGCCTTTTTGACAATTCTCCTTTTTGAGAGAATTGCTTGGACCGTTTCTTGCTTGGAACTCTTATGATTTTATTTGAATTTGTACTTGGAAATTTAATGAATGCGGATGTGTATGATTTGTGTTTTGGGTTTATATGTGTTTAAGGGGTAAAGAACAAGAATGTGGATGGGGGGTATGAAAGGTGGGGCGCCACAAACACTAAGTGTTTGATAAGCCTGCGAAGTTCGCCACAAGCCAACTAGGTAACTTGATAAGAACGGTTCCTTGGCTTAGCCAAGAATGCTAGGAGACTCACTCACTAACTCAGGAAGTTAATCCAAAATAATTCAATATCAACTTAACTTTATTCATGACTAAAACGAAATACATATAGAAGAAGAAACTAGGATTAGGGTTCCCACAAGTTGGGCCTCAAATCCACATAAGATAATGCTAAATTTAGACTAAGATAATTCAAAGCTAAAAAATAGGCTAAATTCAATTGCACCTAACTAAGTCAATGTTTGCTGGCTGCTTGACCTAGGCAGATTAGGGATAAGTTGTTGAATGGAATATTCTAGACTTGTTCCTTATTAGCTTCATAGTAGGCCACGTGTGCAATAGGTTGAATTTGTCAATCCTTGCCTTGAAAGGGTTGGCGGCACAACTAGGTCAAGCTGACCTTGTGATCTTGTAGTCCTCCTTTTGTGCTGGTTTGGCCGAGAATCAAGGAGAGTCCTCCTCTACCTTGATTTGTGTTGAATTTTTGGGATGATATCTTCTCCACAAAACTAGGCTTGGCTTTTGGGAAGTTTGAGTTGTACTTGAGCCTGGCCGAAATTTAAGGGATCCTCCTTTAACTTGGCCTAAATTCAAGGAATCCTTATTTTGGTGAGGTTCCTTTGATGATACACGTGGCTCCTTTGTCCCATAAGACTTGGCCATGATAATCTCATCTCTATCCCAATTTGAATTCAAATTTGAATTTAAAGTTTTGGAATTTCAATCTCCCTCCTTTGTGCCTTTGAGTTCCCTCCATTTGACTTAGCATTTTGGTCCTGGCTTGGTCTTTGCTTGGGCTTTTGGGCCTATCCCTGAAACACTTAACAAACACTCACCTTCTTCCATATTTTAAGCAACACAAATAAAATACTTGGAAATAAAATAAACAAGCATAAAATAAACCTAATCCTATGTGGGTCAAGTAATGGCCCACTTATTGAAAGCATGTAAAGGCAAGCTAGGTAGCTGCCTTGAGGCCGTGGCCTCCCAAGTCCTCATCTTGGACTATGAAGTGAATGGGCCTAGCATTGGTGCTGGCCTCTTGGCCTGACTCAAGGGTTCTGCCCACGAGTCTTTCAAGGGCTAATTTAGCCCTTTTAGCCTTGGCTCGGGTCATGGGACCCCCTAAGCCTTGTATGGACTTGTCATCCATGATGGGATTCTCATCAATAGGATAGGATAGGATGGGATAGGATTGGATGGGATGGGATGGGATAGGATGGGATGGGATAGGATGGGATAGGATAGGATTGGATAGGATAGGATAGGATTGGTTAGGAAAGGATAGGATTGGTTAGGATAGGATAGGATAGGATAGGATAGGATAGGATAGGATATGGTAGGATAGGATAGGATAGGATAGGATAGGTTAGGATAGGATGGGATAGGATAGGATGGGATAGGATAGGATAGGATAGGATAGGATATGATAGGATGGGTTAGGATAGGATAGGATAGGATAGGATAGGATAGGATAGGATAGGATAGGATAGGATAGGATAGGATAGGATAGGTTAGGTTAGGATAGGATAGGATAGGATAGGATTGGATGGGATGGGATAGGATAGGATGGGATGGGATAGGATGGGATAGGATTGGATAGGATAGGATAGGATGGGATGGGATAGGATGGGATGGGATAGGATAGGATAGGATAGGATCGGATAGGATAGGATAGGATAGGATAGGATAGGATCCATCCTTTACTGGCAAGAATGATCCTGAAACCTATTTGAAGTGGGAAATTAAGATGGAAAAAGTCTTCAATTGTAATTCTTACAACGAAGAGAAAAAGGTTATGTTGGCTACTTCGGCGTTTAAGGATTATGCCTTAAGCTGGTGGGTTCAAATCCAAAAGGAGTGGAGTAGATGTGGTCTTAAATCAATCGATACTTGGGAAAGATTGAAAAGTGCGATGAGGTTAAGTTATGCCCCAAAGGCCTATCACCAAACCAATCACAATAAAGTGCAAAGCCGATCCAAGTTGAGCCAAATCATAGAGGATTTCGAAAAGGCATTACAATATGAATCCACAAGGGGAAAAAGAGAGCCCGAGATCATGAGTGAAACACTTGTGAGTAGGGAAGTTTTGAGTGAAACACTTGTGAGTGAGGAAAACACTTTGAGTGAGGAAAATACTTTGAGTGAGACTACTTTGAGTGAAAGTGCTTTGAGTGAAAACACAATGAGTGCAAACACTATGAGTGAAATTCAAAGTGAGATTAAGGATGCTGTTGTGTCAAGGCAACCCTTATACCTACCCTCTTGTGGGGAATTTTATGTTATTACTGACCATACTAATTATAACGATTGTTTGTCAATATTTGTTCAACAATTTTTGCAGGGAGTTGGTCAAATATTCCCTCAAGAAATGATTAGTGTTATTCCACATACTAATCAACGTGCGGAACTTGAAGAAGTGGTGGATCATGTGAATTGGACAAAGACGAGTAGTAATGAAGAATCAACCTTATTGTTGAAGAATGATAGCTCAAAAAGGACAAAATAAATTTCAACCAAAAACATCAACAATGCCTGTAATGGTGCTAAGGTATTTATCAACGGGTTGACCCTTGATGAATATGTGGAGAGTTGGAGAGAAAGATTAAAGAAAATTGCTTTTGAGCCAGGAGATGAAAATGCATATGTACGGGGTCCTAAGCAATTCAAGAAGATAGTTTTTGATCCGGGGGATGGGGATGAAGCTATCCATTATGTGAATAAAGTCAAAATGAAGAGGATTGTTTTTGATCCGGGAGGAGATGACCAATTGAATTTGAGGTCAAATTCTCTTCAAGAAGGAGGGGATGATGAGACCCAGGGGGTAACCCAACTTTTTGAAGAACTTGTCCTTTACTTTGCCACCTTTCATAAAGCTTAAGGACATTTTATTTATTTGCATTAATAAAGTGGGGGTCCTCTGTCCCACATTTAAATTAGTTTATGTTTTATATTTCTTTTATTTTCACAATATGTTTTAAGTTTTGTAATAAGGCTTTGAAGTTGTGCGCTTTGTTCATTACTGGCCATGGGCCATGTAACCTTTATTGTCATAAGAGGAGCCAGCCATATGGTATTCTAGCATAAATGAAGAAGGCACATGTCCAAGCATGAGGTTTTCTTCCCAACTACATGTCCAGCTGTAGAGGAGCATTCAAGGGGATTTATGAGCACAAGTTATCTTCAAATGAAGGAGCAAAAACGTGTGGAAAGCCTTCAACTCAATTATATGAAGTTAATCCCTTTCCATAAGAAGAGCTAGGCGTGTGGGAGCTCTAATTGCAAGGAGTTATGATGAGATTCTTTCCTTTTTGAGCCCAAGTCGTGTGGCATTGCTTAAATCATCCAAATGCATTATTTCAAATTCAAAACATGCATTGAAGACCTTCCAAAACAAAGGGCAGCCGTGTATATGCAAATCCAAGGAGTTAATACTTTCCTTTCTTGGCTAGGTGGTAAGAATTCAAGTGGAATCAATGCCTTCACCATTTAAAATAGGCATGTAACTTGCCTTGTGGAGAAACATTGAATCTAGACTCTATTTGGGCGTGGGAATTAACCAATAAGGAAAGTATGAATACTTGCCTCATTTGAACCAAGAAGGAATTCGTGACATTCAAGAGGAAAATCAAGGATACATGATAATCCCCTACCATATCAAGCTAGGCGTGCAAAAAGGGAAGGAATTCAAACTCAATGATTTTCTTTCCAAATTGAGAATGCAAACCACGTGGCAATCATTTATTGCACTCAAAACATGTGGAATTCTCCTTAAAGAGCTGATTCAAATTCAAATGAAGAAGTTAATGCTCTCCTAAGCCAAAGCTAAAACGTGGGAATTCATATTCAAGAGAATTATGACCATAAAACATTGATTTTCCTAGAATTCAATGCACTTGGACCCCCTAAACCATGTGTGGCTGAGTCAGCCATGAGGAAATTACACACACATGTATATTCAATATTAATTACACGAATTAATGTAGTTTAATCCCTTGTCTTAGGTTTGAATAAGGCTTGGCCGAATTTCCTATATGTAATGGAAAAAACAGCATGAATAAAACAAGTTGAATTTTGTTGGATTAAATCCTTTCTTGTTTAGTTGAGTTATGCTCCTAACATATCACCTTGTTGTGGTGTTACTTGGCTTATCACCTTCATTGGTGTGGCGCCTCTCCTAATCCTTATCAACATCCTTGTTGTGGCGGATCTCATTTGGTTTATCAAGCTTCATGCTTGTGGCACCTTTCCCCTTCATAATCTTATTCACCTTCTTTTATCCAACTACACCCACAACCACTTCATAACCCCATCATACACGGCCAAACAGCCACCTAAACACAATCCTAAAGCCAGAAAAACTACCCAGGATATAAAAGCCTCGGTGAGAATTTCCTAACCAAGCACTAGTCCCAAAAACACATCCCCACAGGCCATAAACTAAGCCAAAAACATTTCCTATCAACCATACCCCAAAGCCAACCCAAAAACCCAAAACAAACATCCAAAAATACCAATTTCCGCAAACATCAATTCAAAAGTGAATCATCAAACAAGACGATCGTTTCAACAATACCAACCCCCACAAGGAGGTTGCTATCAGGTGGTAATCAGAGCTAGCCTTGCTTGATGATTTTAATTCAAAAAAAAATGAAGAAAGATATGTATAGTCCAAAAAGGAGTCCAAATGAATTTCCTAGGGCACCAACATTTGAAGCAACCTTGCAAGCAATAAAATCTGAACTTCGAACCATTCGAGGGCAAATGGAAGAATTGAGGCTGGAATTTGAAAGGAAACCTCCTAAAAGGGAAGCCAAAATAAAGGTTCCATCCTTTACTGGCAAGAATGATCCAGAAACCTATTTGAAGTGGGAAATTAAGATGGAAAAAGTCTTCAATTGTAATTCTTACAACGAAGAGAAAAAGGTTATGTTGGCTACTTCAGCGTTTAAGGATTATGCCTTAAGCTGGTGGGTTCAAATCCAAAAGGAGTGGAGTAGATGTGGTCTTAAATCAATCGATACTTGGGAAAGATTGAAAAGTGCGATGAGGTTAAGTTATGCCCCAAAGGCCTATCACCAAACCAATCACAATAAAGTGCAAAGCCGATCCAAGTTGAGCCAAATCATAGAGGATTTCGAAAAGGCATTACAATATGAATCCACAAGGGGGAAAAGAGAGCCCGAGATCATGAGTGAAACACTTGTGAGTAGGGAAGTTTTGAGTGAAACACTTGTGAGTGAGGAAAACACTTTGAGTGAGGAAAATACTTTGAGTGAGACTACTTTGAGTGAAAGTGCTTTGAGTGAAAACACAATGAGAGCAAACACTATGAGTGAAATTCAAAGTGAGATTAAGGATGCTGTTGTGTCAAGGCAACCCTTATACCTACCCTCTTGATGACAACCTCAAGGGGGTGATTGCCTTTTTGAAAACTCTCCTTTTTGAGAGAATTGATTGGACCGTTTCTTGCTTGGAACTCTTATGATTCGTTTGAATTTGTACTTGAAAATTTAATGAATGCGGAAGTGTTTATGATTTATGTTTCGGTTGATAAGTGTTTAAGGGTAAAGAACAAGAAGGTGGATGGGGGGGTATGAAAGGTGGGGCGCCACAAACACTAAGTGTTTGATAAGCCTGCGAAGTTCGCCACAAGCCAACTAGGTAACTTGATAAGAACGGTTCCTTGGCTTAGCCAAGAATGCTAGGAGACTCACTCACTAACTCAGGAAGTTAATCCAAAATAATTCAATATCAACTTGACTTTATTAATGACTAAAACGAAATACATATAGAAGAAGAAACTAGGATTAGGGTTCCCACAAGTTGGGCCTCAAATCCACATAAGATAAGGCTAAATTTAGACTAAGATAATTCAAAGCTAAAAACTAGGAAGAATTCAAACTAAGTCAAATCCTAATTCTATCTTCTCCTTGGAGGCTTGACCTAGCTGGTGTAGTCCTTGCTTTTGAATTGGCCACGTGTGGAACTTGGAATATGCTTGGCCGAAATTCAAGGAATCCTCTTTTGGGAATGATTCTTTGATGAGTCACTTGAAGATAAATTAGATTAAGTCTTTAGAAGACTTTATCCTTGACTTGAAGTTCAGCTTGGCTTGGCCTATTTTTAAGGAATCCTTATCTTGGAAGGATTCTTGATAAGCCACTTGAAGATAAATTAGACTAAGTCTTTAGAAGACTTTATCCTTGACTTGAAGTTCAGATTGGCTTGGCCTATTTTTAAGGAATCCTTATTTTGGAAGGATTCTTGATAAGCCACTTGAAGATAAGCCTAGATTAAGTTTTTAGAAGACTTTATCTCTCCATCCAAAGTTGGTGGCTTGTAGATAGATTAGCTTTGACTTTTCCTAAAATTAAGGAATCCTTATTTTGGTAAGGATCCTTGATGAGACACTTGGATGCCTTGATCCTTAAGTCTTGTGATGACTTAATCTTCATCTCAAATTCGAATTTCAAATTTGAATTTGAATTTCAAATTTCAATTTCAATTTCCCTCCAAATGCTTTGAATATCAAATTTGACTTTCCCTCCAAGCATTGATCACTTGGGCCTTGATGTTCCTTGGGTTTGGCTTGAGGTGTTTTTGGGGCTTGGGCCTGTTTGGGCTTAGTCCTGAAACACTTAGAACACAATTTCTTTCTTCTATACAATTTATTCAAAAGAAAATAAATAACTTAACTTTAAATAACAATAATTAAATTATCCTAGTTTAATGCTGAATTAAGAAATCCTAAGCTACTCATGAGATATAATTCTCATTTATTGAACATAAAATAAAATAGTTGACTCAAGGACATAAATGCCCTTTAAGCCCACGAATTCCAGGGTCAATGGAGTCCTTGGTGAGCTTGTTTAGACCTGACTTGGCCCTGGTTTGAGCCATGGGACCCTCTTGGTCTTGGCTGCCCCTTGAATCAAGGGTTGCCCCTAGTCGGTTGTCATCACCTCTTGTGGGGAATTTTATGTTATTACTGACCATACTAATTATAACAATTGTTTGTCAATATTTGTTCAACAATTTTTGCAGGGAGTTGGTCAAATATTTCCTCAAGAAATGATTAGTGTTATTCCACATACTAATCAACGTGCGGAACTTGAAGAAGTGGTGGATCATGTGAATTGGACAAAGACGAGTAGTAATGAAGAATCAACCTTATTGTTGAAGAATGATAGCTCAAAAAGGACAAAAAAAATTTCAACCAAAAACATCAACAATGCCTGTAATGGTGCTAAGGTATTTATCAACGGGTTGACCCTTGATGAATATGTGGAGAGTTGGAGAGAAAGATTAAAGAAAATTGCTTTTGAGCTAGGAGATGAAAATGCATATGTACGGGGTCCTAAGCAATTCAAGAAGATAGTTTTTGATCCGGGGGATGGGGATGAAGCTATCCATTATGTGAATAAAGTCAAAATGAAGAGGATTGTTTTTGATCCGGGAGGAGATGACCAATTGAATTTGAGGTCAAATTCTCTTCAAGAAGGAGGGAATGATGAGACCCAGGGGGTAACCCAACTTTTTGAAGAACTTGTCCTTTACTTTGCCACCTTTCATAAAGCTTAAGGACATTTTATTTGTTTGCATTAATAAAGTGGGGGTCCTTTGTCCCACATTTAAATTAGTTTATGTTTTATATTTCTTTTATTTTCACAATATGTTTTAAGTTTTGTAATAAGGCTTTGAAGTTGTGCGCTTTGTTCATTACTGGCCATGGGCCATGTAACCTTTATTGTCATAAGAGGAGCCAGCCATATGGTATTCTAGCATAAATGAAGAAGGCACATGTCCAAGCATGAGGTTTTCTTCCCAACGACATGTCCAGCTGTAGAGGAGCATTCAAGGGGATTTATGAGCACAAGTTATCTTCAAATGAAGGAGCAAAAACGTGTGGAAAGCCTTCAACTCAATTATATGAAGTTAATCCCTTTCCATAAGAAGAGCTAGGCGTGTGGGAGCTCTAATTGCAAGGAGTTATGATGAGATTCTTTCCTTTTTGAGCCCAAGTCGTGTGGCATTGCTTAAATCATCCAAATGCATTATTTCAAATTCAAAGCATGCATTGAAGACCCTCCAAAACAAAGGGCAGCCGTGTATGTGCAAATCCAAGGAGTTAATACTTTCCTTTCTTGGCTAGGTGGTAAGAATTCAAGTGGAATCAATGCCTTCACCATTTAAAATAGGCATGTAACTTGCCTTGTGGAGAAACATTGAATCTAGACTCTATTTGGGCGTGGGAATTAACCAATAAGGAAAGTATGAATACTTGCCTCATTTGAACCAAGAAGGAATTCGTGACATTCAAGAGGAAAATCAAGGATACATGATAATCCCCTACCATATCAAGCTAGGCGTGCAGAAAGGGAAGGAATTCAAACTCAATGATTTTCTTTCCAAATTGAGAATGCAAACCACGTGGCAATCATTTATTGCACTCAAAACATGTGGAATTCTCCTTAAAGAGCTGATTCAAATTCAAATGAAGAAGTTAATGCTCTCCTAAGCCAAAGCTAAAACGTGGGAATTCATATTCAAGAGAATTATGACCATAAAACATTGATTTTCCTAGAATTCAATGCACTTGGACCCCCTAAACCATGTGTGGCTGAGTCAGCCATGAGGAAATTACACACACATGTATATTCAATATTAATTACACGAATTAATGTAGTTTAATCCCTTGTCTTAGGTTTGAATAAGGCTTGGCCGAATTTCCTATATGTAATGGAAAAAACAGCATGAATAAAACAAGTTGAATTTTGTTGGATTAAATCCTTTCTTGTTTAGTTGAGTTATGCTCCTAACATATCACCTTGTTGTGGTGTTACTTGGCTTATCACCTTCATTGGTGTGGTGCCTCTCCTAATCCTTATCAACATCCTTGTTGTGGCGGATCTCATTTGGTTTATCAAGCGTCATGCTTGTGGCACCTTTCCCCTTCATAACTTATTCACCTTCTTTTATCCAACTACACCCACAACCACTTCATAACCCCATCATACACGGCCAAACAGCCACCTAAACACAATCCTAAAGCCAGAAAAACTACCCAGGATATAAAAGCCTCGGTGAGAATTTCCTAACCAAGCACTAGTCCAAAAACACATCCCCACAGCCATAAACTAAGCCAAAAACATTTCCTATCAACCATACCCCAAAGCCAACCCAAAAACCCAAAACAAACATCCAAAAATACCAATTTCCGCAAACATCAATTCAAAAGTGAATCATCAAACAAGACGATCGTTTCAACAATACCAACCCCACAAGGAGGTTTTTATCAGGTGGTAATCAGAGCTAGCCTTGCTTGATGATTTTAATTCAAAAAAAAAATGAAGAAAGAAATGTATAGTCCAAAAAGGAGTCCAAATGAATTTCCTAGGGCACCAACATTTGAAGCAACCTTGCAAGCAATAAAATCTGAACTTCGAACCATTCGAGGGCAAATGGAAGAATTGAGGCTGGAATTTGAAAGGAAACCTCCTAAAAGGGAAGCCAAAATAAAGGTTCCATCCTTTACTGGCAAGAATGATCCAGAAACCTATTTGAAGTGGGAAATTAAGATGGAAAAAGTCTTCAATTGTAATTCTTACAACGAAGAGAAAAAGGTTATGTTGGCTACTTCGGCGTTTAAGGATTATGCCTTAAGCTGGTGGGTTCAAATCCAAAAGGAGTGGAGTAGATGTGGTCTTAAATCAATCGATACTTGGGAAAGATTGAAAAGTGCGATGAGGTTAAGTTATGCCCCAAAGGCCTATCACCAAACCAATCACAATAAAGTGCAAAGCCGATCCAAGTTGAGCCAAATCATAGAGGATTTCGAAAAGGCATTACAATATGAATCCACAAGGGGGAAAAGAGAGCCCGAGATCATGAGTGAAACACTTGTGAGTAGGGAAGTTTTGAGTGAAACACTTGTGAGTGAGGAAAACACTTTGAGTGAGGAAAATACTTTGAGTGAGACTACTTTGAGTGAAAGTGCTTTGAGTGAAAACACAATGAGAGCAAACACTATGAGTGAAATTCAAAGTGAGATTAAGGATGCTGTTGTGTCAAGGCAACCCTTATACCTACCCTCTTGATGACAACCTCAAGGGGGTGATTGCCTTTTTGAAAACTCTCCTTTTTGAGAGAATTGATTGGACCGTTTCTTGCTTGGAACTCTTATGATTCGTTTGAATTTGTACTTGAAAATTTAATGAATGCGGAAGTGTTTATGATTTATGTTTCGGTTGATAAGTGTTTAAGGGTAAAGAACAAGAAGGTGGATGGGGGGGTATGAAAGGTGGGGCGCCACAAACACTAAGTGTTTGATAAGCCTGCGAAGTTCGCCACAAGCCAACTAGGTAACTTGATAAGAACGGTTCCTTGGCTTAGCCAAGAATGCTAGGAGACTCACTCACTAACTCAGGAAGTTAATCCAAAATAATTCAATATCAACTTGACTTTATTAATGACTAAAACGAAATACATATAGAAGAAGAAACTAGGATTAGGGTTCCCACAAGTTGGGCCTCAAATCCACATAAGATAAGGCTAAATTTAGACTAAGATAATTCAAAGCTAAAAACTAGGAAGAATTCAAACTAAGTCAAATCCTAATTCTATCTTCTCCTTGGAGGCTTGACCTAGCTGGTGTAGTCCTTGCTTTTGAATTGGCCACGTGTGGAACTTGGAATATGCTTGGCCGAAATTCAAGGAATCCTCTTTTGGGAATGATTCTTTGATGAGTCACTTGAAGATAAATTAGATTAAGTCTTTAGAAGACTTTATCCTTGACTTGAAGTTCAGCTTGGCTTGGCCTATTTTTAAGGAATCCTTATCTTGGAAGGATTCTTGATAAGCCACTTGAAGATAAATTAGACTAAGTCTTTAGAAGACTTTATCCTTGACTTGAAGTTCAGATTGGCTTGGCCTATTTTTAAGGAATCCTTATTTTGGAAGGATTCTTGATAAGCCACTTGAAGATAAGCCTAGATTAAGTTTTTAGAAGACTTTATCTCTCCATCCAAAGTTGGTGGCTTGTAGATAGATTAGCTTTGACTTTTCCTAAAATTAAGGAATCCTTATTTTGGTAAGGATCCTTGATGAGACACTTGGATGCCTTGATCCTTAAGTCTTGTGATGACTTAATCTTCATCTCAAATTCGAATTTCAAATTTGAATTTGAATTTCAAATTTCAATTTCAATTTCCCTCCAAATGCTTTGAATATCAAATTTGACTTTCCCTCCAAGCATTGATCACTTGGGCCTTGATGTTCCTTGGGTTTGGCTTGAGGTGTTTTTGGGGCTTGGGCCTGTTTGGGCTTAGTCCTGAAACACTTAGAACACAATTTCTTTCTTCTATACAATTTATTCAAAAGAAAATAAATAACTTAACTTTAAATAACAATAATTAAATTATCCTAGTTTAATGCTGAATTAAGAAATCCTAAGCTACTCATGAGATATAATTCTCATTTATTGAACATAAAATAAAATAGTTGACTCAAGGACATAAATGCCCTTTAAGCCCACGAATTCCAGGGTCAATGCAGTCCTTGGTGAGCTTGTTTAGACCTGACTTGGCCCTGGTTTGAGCCATGGGACCCTCTTGGTCTTGGCTGCCCCTTGAATCAAGGGTTGCCCCTAGTCGGTTGTCATCACCTCTTGTGGGGAATTTTATGTTATTACTGACCATACTAATTATAACAATTGTTTGTCAATATTTGTTCAACAATTTTTGCAGGGAGTTGGTCAAATATTTCCTCAAGAAATGATTAGTGTTATTCCACATACTAATCAACGTGCGGAACTTGAAGAAGTGGTGGATCATGTGAATTGGACAAAGACGAGTAGTAATGAAGAATCAACCTTATTGTTGAAGAATGATAGCTCAAAAAGGACAAAAAAAATTTCAACCAAAAACATCAACAATGCCTGTAATGGTGCTAAGGTATTTATCAACGGGTTGACCCTTGATGAATATGTGGAGAGTTGGAGAGAAAGATTAAAGAAAATTGCTTTTGAGCTAGGAGATGAAAATGCATATGTACGGGGTCCTAAGCAATTCAAGAAGATAGTTTTTGATCCGGGGGATGGGGATGAAGCTATCCATTATGTGAATAAAGTCAAAATGAAGAGGATTGTTTTTGATCCGGGAGGAGATGACCAATTGAATTTGAGGTCAAATTCTCTTCAAGAAGGAGGGAATGATGAGACCCAGGGGGTAACCCAACTTTTTGAAGAACTTGTCCTTTACTTTGCCACCTTTCATAAAGCTTAAGGACATTTTATTTGTTTGCATTAATAAAGTGGGGGTCCTTTGTCCCACATTTAAATTAGTTTATGTTTTATATTTCTTTTATTTTCACAATATGTTTTAAGTTTTGTAATAAGGCTTTGAAGTTGTGCGCTTTGTTCATTACTGGCCATGGGCCATGTAACCTTTATTGTCATAAGAGGAGCCAGCCATATGGTATTCTAGCATAAATGAAGAAGGCACATGTCCAAGCATGAGGTTTTCTTCCCAACGACATGTCCAGCTGTAGAGGAGCATTCAAGGGGATTTATGAGCACAAGTTATCTTCAAATGAAGGAGCAAAAACGTGTGGAAAGCCTTCAACTCAATTATATGAAGTTAATCCCTTTCCATAAGAAGAGCTAGGCGTGTGGGAGCTCTAATTGCAAGGAGTTATGATGAGATTCTTTCCTTTTTGAGCCCAAGTCGTGTGGCATTGCTTAAATCATCCAAATGCATTATTTCAAATTCAAAGCATGCATTGAAGACCCTCCAAAACAAAGGGCAGCCGTGTATGTGCAAATCCAAGGAGTTAATACTTTCCTTTCTTGGCTAGGTGGTAAGAATTCAAGTGGAATCAATGCCTTCACCATTTAAAATAGGCATGTAACTTGCCTTGTGGAGAAACATTGAATCTAGACTCTATTTGGGCGTGGGAATTAACCAATAAGGAAAGTATGAATACTTGCCTCATTTGAACCAAGAAGGAATTCGTGACATTCAAGAGGAAAATCAAGGATACATGATAATCCCCTACCATATCAAGCTAGGCGTGCAGAAAGGGAAGGAATTCAAACTCAATGATTTTCTTTCCAAATTGAGAATGCAAACCACGTGGCAATCATTTATTGCACTCAAAACATGTGGAATTCTCCTTAAAGAGCTGATTCAAATTCAAATGAAGAAGTTAATGCTCTCCTAAGCCAAAGCTAAAACGTGGGAATTCATATTCAAGAGAATTATGACCATAAAACATTGATTTTCCTAGAATTCAATGCACTTGGACCCCCTAAACCATGTGTGGCTGAGTCAGCCATGAGGAAATTACACACACATGTATATTCAATATTAATTACACGAATTAATGTAGTTTAATCCCTTGTCTTAGGTTTGAATAAGGCTTGGCCGAATTTCCTATATGTAATGGAAAAAACAGCATGAATAAAACAAGTTGAATTTTGTTGGATTAAATCCTTTCTTGTTTAGTTGAGTTATGCTCCTAACATATCACCTTGTTGTGGTGTTACTTGGCTTATCACCTTCATTGGTGTGGTGCCTCTCCTAATCCTTATCAACATCCTTGTTGTGGCGGATCTCATTTGGTTTATCAAGCGTCATGCTTGTGGCACCTTTCCCCTTCATAACTTATTCACCTTCTTTTATCCAACTACACCCACAACCACTTCATAACCCCATCATACACGGCCAAACAGCCACCTAAACACAATCCTAAAGCCAGAAAAACTACCCAGGATATAAAAGCCTCGGTGAGAATTTCCTAACCAAGCACTAGTCCAAAAACACATCCCCACAGCCATAAACTAAGCCAAAAACATTTCCTATCAACCATACCCCAAAGCCAACCCAAAAACCCAAAACAAACATCCAAAAATACCAATTTCCGCAAACATCAATTCAAAAGTGAATCATCAAACAAGACGATCGTTTCAACAATACCAACCCCACAAGGAGGTTTTTATCAGGTGGTAATCAGAGCTAGCCTTGCTTGATGATTTTAATTCAAAAAAAAATGAAGAAAGAAATGTATAGTCCAAAAAGGAGTCCAAATGAATTTCCTAGGGCACCAACATTTGAAGCAACCTTGCAAGCAATAAAATCTGAACTTCGAACCATTCGAGGGCAAATGGAAGAATTGAGGCTGGAATTTGAAAGGAAACCTCCTAAAAGGGAAGCCAAAATAAAGGTTCCATCCTTTACTGGCAAGAATGATCCAGAAACCTATTTGAAGTGGGAAATTAAGATGGAAAAAGTCTTCAATTGTAATTCTTACAACGAAGAGAAAAAGGTTATGTTGGCTACTTCGGCGTTTAAGGATTATGCCTTAAGCTGGTGGGTTCAAATCCAAAAGGAGTGGAGTAGATGTGGTCTTAAATCAATCGATACTTGGGAAAGATTGAAAAGTGCGATGAGGTTAAGTTATGCCCCAAAGGCCTATCACCAAACCAATCACAATAAAGTGCAAAGCCGATCCAAGTTGAGCCAAATCATAGAGGATTTCGAAAAGGCATTACAATATGAATCCACAAGGGGGAAAAGAGAGCCCGAGATCATGAGTGAAACACTTGTGAGTAGGGAAGTTTTGAGTGAAACACTTGTGAGTGAGGAAAACACTTTGAGTGAGGAAAATACTTTGAGTGAGACTACTTTGAGTGAAAGTGCTTTGAGTGAAAACACAATGAGAGCAAACACTATGAGTGAAATTCAAAGTGAGATTAAGGATGCTGTTGTGTCAAGGCAACCCTTATACCTACCCTCTTGATGACAACCTCAAGGGGGTGATTGCCTTTTTGAAAACTCTCCTTTTTGAGAGAATTGATTGGACCGTTTCTTGCTTGGAACTCTTATGATTCGTTTGAATTTGTACTTGAAAATTTAATGAATGCGGAAGTGTTTATGATTTATGTTTCGGTTGATAAGTGTTTAAGGGTAAAGAACAAGAATGTGGATGGGGGGTATGAAAGGTGGGGCGCCACAAACACTAAGTGTTTGATAAGCCTGCGAAGTTCGCCACAAGCCAACTAGGTAACTTGATAAGAACGGTTCCTTGGCTTAGCCAAGAATGCTAGGAGACTCACTCACTAACTCAGGAAGTTAATCCAAAATAATTCAATATCAACTTGACTTTATTAATGACTAAAACGAAATACATATAGAAGAAGAAACTAGGATTAGGGTTCCCACAAGTTGGGCCTCAAATCCACATAAGATAAGGCTAAATTTAGACTAAGATAATTCAAAGCTAAAAACTAGGAAGAATTCAAACTAAGTCAAATCCTAATTCTATCTTCTCCTTGGAGGCTTGACCTAGATGGTGTAGTCCTTGCTTTTGAATTGGCCACGTGTGGATACTTGGAATATGCTTGGCCGAAATTCAAGGAATCCTCTTTTGGGAATGATTCTTTGATGAGTCACTTGAAGATAAATTAGATTAAGTCTTTAGAAGACTTTATCCTTGACTTGAAGTTCAGCTTGGCTTGGCCTATTTTTAAGGAATCCTTATCTTGGAAGGATTCTTGATAAGCCACTTGAAGATAAATTAGACTAAGTCTTTAGAAGACTTTATCCTTGACTTGAAGTTCAGATTGGCTTGGCCTATTTTTAAGGAATCCTTATTTTGGAAGGATTCTTGATAAGCCACTTGAAGATAAGCCTAGATTAAGTTTTTAGAAGACTTTATCTCTCCATCCAAAGTTGGTGGCTTGTAGATAGATTAGCTTTGACTTTTCCTAAAATTAAGGAATCCTTATTTTGGTAAGGATCCTTGATGAGACACTTGGATGCCTTGATCCTTAAGTCTTGTGATGACTTAATCTTCATCTCAAATTCGAATTTCAAATTTGAATTTGAATTTCAAATTTCAATTTCAATTTCCCTCCAAATGCTTTGAATATCAAATTTGACTTTCCCTCCAAGCATTGATCACTTGGGCCTTGATGTTCCTTGGGTTTGGCTTGAGGTGTTTTTGGGGCTTGGGCCTGTTTGGGCTTAGTCCTGAAACACTTAGAACACAATTTCTTTCTTCTATACAATTTATTCAAAAGAAAATAAATAACTTAACTTTAAATAACAATAATTAAATTATCCTAGTTTAATGCTGAATTAAGAAATCCTAAGCTACTCATGAGATATAATTCTCATTTATTGAACATAAAATAAAATAGTTGACTCAAGGACATAAATGCCCTTTAAGCCCACGAATTCCAGGGTCAATGCAGTCCTTGGTGAGCTTGTTTAGACCTGACTTGGCCCTGGTTTGAGCCATGGGACCCTCTTGGTCTTGGCTGCCCCTTGAATCAAGGGTTGCCCCTAGTCGGTTGTCATCACCTCTTGTGGGGAATTTTATGTTATTACTGACCATACTAATTATAACAATTGTTTGTCAATATTTGTTCAACAATTTTTGCAGGGAGTTGGTCAAATATTTCCTCAAGAAATGATTAGTGTTATTCCACATACTAATCAACGTGCGGAACTTGAAGAAGTGGTGGATCATGTGAATTGGACAAAGACGAGTAGTAATGAAGAATCAACCTTATTGTTGAAGAATGATAGCTCAAAAAGGACAAAAAAAATTTCAACCAAAAACATCAACAATGCCTGTAATGGTGCTAAGGTATTTATCAACGGGTTGACCCTTGATGAATATGTGGAGAGTTGGAGAGAAAGATTAAAGAAAATTGCTTTTGATGACAACCTCAGGGGGGTGATTGCCTTTTTGAAAATTCTCCTTTTTGAGAGAATTGCTTGGACCGTTTCTTGCTTGGAACTCTTATGATTTTATTTGAATTTGTACTTGGAAATTTAATGAATGCGGAAGTGTATGATTTGTGTTTTGGGTTGATATGTGTTTAAGGGGTAAAGAACAAGAATGTGGATGGGGGGTATGAAAGGTGGGGCGCCACAAACACTAAGTGTTTGATAAGCCTGCGAAGTTCGCCACAAGCCAACTAGGTAACTTGATAAGAACGGTTCCTTGGCTTAGCCAAGAATGCTAGGAGACTCACCCACTAACTCAGGAAGTTAATCCAAAATAATTCAATATCAACTTAACTTTATTAATGACTAAAACGAAATACATATAGAAGAATAAACTAGGATTAGGGTTCCCACAAGTTGGGCCTCAAATCCACATAAGATAATGCTAAATTTAGACTAAGATAATTCAAAGCTAAAAACTAGGAAGAATTCAAACTATGTCAAATCCTAATTCTATCTTCTCCTTGGAGGCTTGACCTAGATGGTGTAGTCCTTGCTTTTGAATTGGCCACGTGTGGATGCCTTGGAATATGCTTGGCCGAAATTCAAGGAATCCTCTTTTGGGAATGATTCTTTGATGAGTCAGTTGAAGATAGATTAGATTAAGTCTTTATAAGACTTTATCCTTGACTTGAAGTTCAGCTTGCCTTGGCCTATTTTTAAGGAATCCTCTTTTGGGAATGATTCTTTGATGAGTCACTTGAAGATAGATTAGATTAAGTCTTTAGAAGACTTTATCCTTGACTTGGAGTTCAGATTGACTTGGCCTATTTTTAAGGAATCCTTTTTTTGGAAGGATTCTTGATAAGCCACTTGAAGATAAGCATAGATTAAGTCTTTAGAAGACTTTATCTCTCCATTCGAAATTGGTGGCTTGTAGATAGATTAGCTTTTGACTTGGCCTAAAATTAAGGAATCCTTATTTTGGTAAGGATCCTTGATGAGACACTTGGATGCCTTGATCCTTAAGTCTTGTGATGACTTAATCTTCATCTCAAATTCGAATTTCAAATTTGAATTTGAATTTCAAATTTCAATTTCACTTTCCCTCCAAATGCTTTGAATATCAAATTTGACTTTCTCTCCAAGCATTGATCACTTAGGCCTTGATGTTCCTTGGGTTTGGCTTGAGGTGCTTTTGGGGCTTGGGCCTGTTTGGGCTTAGTCCTGAAACACTTAGCACACCATTGCTTTCTTCTATACAATTTATTCAAAAGAAAATAAATAACTAAACTTTAAAAAACAATAATTAAATTATCCTAGTTTAATGCTGAATTAAGAAATCCTAAGCTACTCATGAGATATAATTGTCATTTATTGAACATAAAATAAAATAGTTGACTCAATGACATAAATGCCCTTTAAGCCCACGAATTCCAGGGTCAATGGAGTCCTTGGTGAGCTTGTTTAGACCTGACTTGGCCCTGGTTTGAGCCATGGGACCCTCTTGGTCTTGGCTGCCCCTTGAATCAAGGGTTGCCCCTAGTTGGTTGTCATCATACCCTCCTTCTTTGAGTGAATTCGACCTCGAATTCGAATCATTCTTATCCTTCTTCTTCACTTTGCCATTAACTTCCAAAGGTTGCTTTGGTGTAGAAAAAAGATTTTGGGCTTTGGGGAGGGTTGAATCCCCATGTTTAGCTTCACTTTCCCTTTTCTCCTCCTTGATTTTCGCCTTCAACCTCTTCTGGTCCTCACTGGCTTGTTTAGGAGACAAAGGACTTAACACCACCTTCCGGCCTTGGTGTATGAAAGTGATCTTATTAGTGAAACCATCATGGCTAGTTCTTTTATCAAATTGCCATGGTCTCCCTAACAAGATATGGCTAGCATCCATTGGAGCCACATCACATAGGACCTTGTCCACATACCTCCCTATAGAGAACGGAACCTCCACTTGCTGATCCACCACCATCTCTCCAACATCACTTAACCATTGTAGTTGGTAAGGATTCGGATGTGGCTTAGTCACAAGGTTAAGTTTGGACACTACCCTTGTACTAACCACATTAGTGCAGCTACCACCATCAATGATCAATGAACATACTTGGCCTTCCACCAAACACCTTGAATGGAAAATGTTGGATCTTTGGCCATCTTCATGCCCCTTGATTTGACTCCCTAAGAGCCTTCTAATCATAAGCATATCACTATCTGGCATGAAAGCATCCTCATCACACTCCTCTTCACTTGAAGCCTCGGATTGAGACTCCACCTCTCCATTCATGATCACCATGGTCTTCTTTGTTGGACATTGTGAAGCAATGTGACCACGACCTAGGCACTTGAAGCACTTCACATCACGTGTTTTGGTGTGTGTCTCCTTGGCTGGTTGGTTGTGAACATTGGAAGTACCCACGACCTCCTTGGTTTGAGTACCCTCCTTCTTTTGATCTTCCTTCCAAGATTGGAACTTTGGTGTACTAGAGGAATACTTAGACTTCTTCCTCTTCATTTGTTGTTCTACCTTCATTGCCTTTTGCACCAAGTCATCAAGTTCCACATATTGTTGCAACTCAACCACATCTTGGATTTCAGGGTTCAATCCATGAAGGAATCGAGCCATTGTTGCTTCTCGATCCTCATGAAAATTGAACCTCAATAAGGCCAACTCCATTGCCTTGAAATACTCATCCACGGTTTTGGAGCCTTGTGTAAGCCTTTGCAACTTGTTATGCAAGTCCCTTTGATAAGAGCTAGGGACAAAACGTCTTCTCATCACCATCTTCATTTCCTCCCATGTGTCAATCATCACATCTCCTACTCTCCTCCTATCCTTTTGATATTGATTCCACCAAACCATGGCATACTCTTTGAACTCAAGAGCAGCCAACTTGACCTTCTTGTCCTCATTGTAATGATGACAATCAAAGATCTGGTCCATCTTAAGCTCCCACTCCAAGTATGCCTCGGGGTTGTTCAATCCCACAAAAGATGGAATTTTGACCTTGACCCCCTCTAGCCTCTCCTCCCTGCTTCTACGGCCTCCTCCTCCTTCATTCCTATCCTCCTCATGCCTGCCTCTCCTATTTCTCCTCCGGTGTCCTCCATCTTCATCACTAGATCCTCCACCATTGCGCCTATTCATTTGCTCCAATTGTGCTTGCATTGCTGCAAACCGTGCCTCCATTGTTGTAAATAACAAGGCTGTCCTAGGGGACATAGGTGGGCTGTCCTCTTCTTCAGCCATTGTTTATATAACCAATGTATCTCACAATCACTCAAATGTCACTCAATGTGTTTGTGCTCACAATCACTCAAATAATGTCACTCAATTGTGTTTGTTCTCACAATCACTGAAATGAAGTCACTCAAATGTGTTTACCTCACAATCACTCAATATGACACTCAAGTCTCCTAAGAATCTTGACAAGTCAAGTAATCAAGCTGTTGTAGAAGGTCTTGTGACTAGGTCGCAAAAGTACCAAAGGCTTAGTGTTTGGGTAGGTGTTTTGGTTATGTGTTTAGGGTAGTGTTTGGGGTATTTTGTGGCTTTGTAAAATTTTTGTATTTTGGGTGTTGGTTGGGAATGGTGTTTGGGACGTGTTTGGGAAAGTGTTTTGGGTAGGTGTTTGAGGTTTGAACTTGAAAAACAAAATTTTACTTACTTTGGCCGATTTTGTAGCTTTGACCCTTTTTTGTGGATCACTTGATTTGTTTCGGCCTTAACTTCTTTTTCCAGGCAAGAACTGAGCTCTGATACCACTTGATGACAACCTCAGGGGGGTGATTGCCTTTTTGAAAATTCTCCTTTTTGAGAGAATTGCTTGGACCGTTTCTTGCTTGGAACTCTTATGATTTTATTTGGATTTGTACTTGGAAATTTAATGAATGCGGAAGTGTATGATTTGTGTTTTGGGTTGATATGTGTTTAAGGGGTAAAGAACAAGAATGTGGATGGGGGGTATGAAAGGTGGGGCGCCACAAACACTAAGTGTTTGATAAGCCTGCGAAGTTCGCCACAAGCCAACTAGGTAACTTGATAAGAACGGTTCCTTGGCTTAGCCAAGAATGCTAGGAGACTCACCCACTAACTCAGGAAGTTAATCCAAAATAATTCAATATCAACTTAACTTTATTAATGACTAAAACGAAATACATATAGAAGAATAAACTAGGATTAGGGTTCCCACAAGTTGGGCCTCAAATCCACATAAGATAATGCTAAATTTAGACTAAGATAATTCAAAGCTAAAAACTAGGAAGAATTCAAACTATGTCAAATCCTAATTCTATCTTCTCCTTGGAGGCTTGACCTAGATGGTGTAGTCCTTGCTTTTGAATTGGCCACGTGTGGATGCCTTGGAATATGCTTGGCCGAAATTCAAGGAATCCTCTTTTGGGAATGATTCTTTGATGAGTCAGTTGAAGATAGATTAGATTAAGTCTTTATAAGACTTTATCCTTGACTTGAAGTTCAGCTTGCCTTGGCCTATTTTTAAGGAATCCTCTTTTGGGAATGATTCTTTGATGAGTCACTTGAAGATAGATTAGATTGAGTCTTTAGAAGACTTTATCCTTGACTTGGAGTTCAGATTGACTTGGCCTATTTTTAAGGAATCCTTATTTTGGAAGGATTCTTGATAAGCCACTTGAAGATAAGCCTAGATTAAGTTTTTAGAAGACTTTATCTCTCCATCCAAAGTTGGTGGCTTGTAGATAGATTAGCTTTGACTTTTCCTAAAATTAAGGAATCCTTATTTTGGTAAGGATCCTTGATGAGACACTTGGATGCCTTGATCCTTAAGTCTTGTGATGACTTAATCTTCATCTCAAATTCGAATTTCAAATTTGAATTTGAATTTCAAATTTCAATTTCAATTTCCCTCCAAATGCTTTGAATATCAAATTTGACTTTCCCTCCAAGCATTGATCACTTGGGCCTTGATGTTCCTTGGGTTTGGCTTGAGGTGTTTTTGGGGCTTGGGCCTGTTTGGGCTTAGTCCTGAAACACTTAGAACACAATTTCTTTCTTCTATACAATTTATTCAAAAGAAAATAAATAACTTAACTTTAAATAACAATAATTAAATTATCCTAGTTTAATGCTGAATTAAGAAATCCTAAGCTACTCATGAGATATAATTCTCATTTATTGAACATAAAATAAAATAGTTGACTCAAGGACATAAATGCCCTTTAAGCCCACGAATTCCAGGGTCAATGGAGTCCTTGGTGAGCTTGTTTAGACCTGACTTGGCCCTGGTTTGAGCCATGGGACCCTCTTGGTCTTGGCTGCCCCTTGAATCAAGGGTTGCCCCTAGTCGGTTGTCATCACCTCTTGTGGGGAATTTTATGTTATTACTGACCATACTAATTATAACAATTGTTTGTCAATATTTGTTCAACAATTTTTGCAGGGAGTTGGTCAAATATTTCCTCAAGAAATGATTAGTGTTATTCCACATACTAATCAACGTGCGGAACTTGAAGAAGTGGTGGATCATGTGAATTGGACAAAGACGAGTAGTAATGAAGAATCAACCTTATTGTTGAAGAATGATAGCTCAAAAAGGACAAAAAAAATTTCAACCAAAAACATCAACAATGCCTGTAATGGTGCTAAGGTATTTATCAACGGGTTGACCCTTGATGAATATGTGGAGAGTTGGAGAGAAAGATTAAAGAAAATTGCTTTTGAGCTAGGAGATGAAAATGCATATGTACGGGGTCCTAAGCAATTCAAGAAGATAGTTTTTGATCCGGGGGATGGGGATGAAGCTATCCATTATGTGAATAAAGTCAAAATGAAGAGGATTGTTTTTGATCCGGGAGGAGATGACCAATTGAATTTGAGGTCAAATTCTCTTCAAGAAGGAGGGGATGATGAGACCCAGGGGGTAACCCAACTTTTTGAAGAACTTGTCCTTTACTTTGCCACCTTTCATAAAGCTTAAGGACATTTTATTTGTTTGCATTAATAAAGTGGGGGTCCTTTGTCCCACATTTAAATTAGTTTATGTTTTATATTTCTTTTATTTTCACAATATGTTTTAAGTTTTGTAATAAGGCTTTGAAGTTGTGCGCTTTGTTCATTACTGGCCATGGGCCATGTAACCTTTATTGTCATAAGAGGAGCCAGCCATATGGTATTCTAGCATAAATGAAGAAGGCACATGTCCAAGCATGAGGTTTTCTTCCCAACTACATGTCCAGCTGTAGAGGAGCATTCAAGGGGATTTATGAGCACAAGTTATCTTCAAATGAAGGAGCAAAAACGTGTGGAAAGCCTTCAACTCAATTATATGAAGTTAATCCCTTTCCATAAGAAGAGCTAGGCGTGTGGGAGCTCTAATTGCAAGGAGTTATGATGAGATTCTTTCCTTTTTGAGCCCAAGTCGTGTGGCATTGCTTAAATCATCCAAATGCATTATTTCAAATTCAAAGCATGCATTGAAGACCCTCCAAAACAAAGGGCAGCCGTGTATGTGCAAATCCAAGGAGTTAATACTTTCCTTTCTTGGCTAGGTGGTAAGAATTCAAGTGGAATCAATGCCTTCACCATTTAAAATAGGCATGTAACTTGCCTTGTGGAGAAACATTGAATCTAGACTCTATTTGGGCGTGGGAATTAACCAATAAGGAAAGTATGAATACTTGCCTCATTTGAACCAAGAAGGAATTCGTGACATTCAAGAGGAAAATCAAGGATACATGATAATCCCCTACCATATCAAGCTAGGCGTGCAGAAAGGGAAGGAATTCAAACTCAATGATTTTCTTTCCAAATTGAGAATGCAAACCACGTGGCAATCATTTATTGCACTCAAAACATGTGGAATTCTCCTTAAAGAGCTGATTCAAATTCAAATGAAGAAGTTAATGTTCTCCTAAGCCAAAGCTAAAACGTGGGAATTCATATTCAAGAGAATTATGACCATAAAACATTGATTTTCCTAGAATTCAATGCACTTGGACCCCCTAAACCATGTGTGGCTGAGTCAGCCATGAGGAAATTACACACACATGTATATTCAATATTAATTACACGAATTAATGTAGTTTAATCCCTTGTCTTAGGTTTGAATAAGGCTTGGCCGAATTTCCTATATGTAATGGAAAAAACAGCATGAATAAAACAAGTTGAATTTTGTTGGATTAAATCCTTTCTTGTTTAGTTGAGTTATGCCCCTAACATATCACCTTGTTGTGGTGTTACTTGGCTTATCACCTTCATTGGTGTGGTGCCTCTCCTAATCCTTATCAACATCCTTGTTGTGGCGGATCTCATTTGGTTTATCAAGCGTCATGCTTGTGGCACCTTTCCCCTTCATAACTTATTCACCTTCTTTTATCCAACTACACCCACAACCACTTCATAACCCCATCATACACGGCCAAACAGCCACCTAAACACAATCCTAAAGCCAGAAAAACTACCCAGGATATAAAAGCCTCGGTGAGAATTTCCTAACCAAGCACTAGTCCAAAAACACATCCCCACAGCCATAAACTAAGCCAAAAACATTTCCTATCAACCATACCCCAAAGCCAACCCAAAAACCCAAAACAAACATCCAAAAATACCAATTTCCGCAAACATCAATTCAAAAGTGAATCATCAAACAAGACGATCGTTTCAACAATACCAACCCCACAAGGAGGTTGTTATCAGGTGGTAATCAGAGCTAGCCTTGCTTGATGATTTTAATTCAAAAAAAAATGAAGAAAGAAATGTATAGTCCAAAAAGGAGTCCAAATGAATTTCCTTGGGCACCAACATTTGAAGCAACCTTGCAAGCAATAAAATCTGAACTTCGAACCATTCGAGGGCAAATGGAAGAATTGAGGCTGGAATTTGAAAGGAAACCTCCTAAAAGGGAAGCCAAAATAAAGGTTCCATCCTTTACTGGCAAGAATGATCCAGAAACCTATTTGAAGTGGGAAATTAAGATGGAAAAAGTCTTCAATTGTAATTCTTACAACGAAGAGAAAAAGGTTATGTTGGCTACTTCGGCGTTTAAGGATTATGCCTTAAGCTGGTGGGTTCAAATCCAAAAGGAGTGGAGTAGATGTGGTCTTAAATCAATCGATACTTGGGAAAGATTGAAAAGTGCGATGAGGTTAAGTTATGCCCCAAAGGCCTATCACCAAACCAATCACAATAAAGTGCAAAGCCGATCCAAGTTGAGCCAAATCATAGAGGATTTCGAAAAGGCATTACAATATGAATCCACAAGGGGGAAAAGAGAGCCCGAGATCATGAGTGAAACACTTGTGAGTAGGGAAGTTTTGAGTGAAACACTTGTGAGTGAGGAAAACACTTTGAGTGAGGAAAATACTTTGAGTGAGACTACTTTGAGTGAAAGTGCTTTGAGTGAAAACACAATGAGAGCAAACACTATGAGTGAAGTTCAAAGTGAGATTAAGGATGCTGTTGTGTCAAGGCAACCCTTATACCTACCCTCTTGTGGGGAATTTTATGTTATTACTGACCATACTAATTATAACGGGATTGGATGGGATGGGATAGGATAGGATAGGATGGGATATGATATGACGGGATAGGATAGGATAGGATAGGATAGGGATAGGATAGGATAGGATAGGATAGGATAGGATAGGATAGGATAGGATTGGATTGGATTGGATAGGATAGGATAGGATAGGATAGGATAGGATAGGATATTATAGGATTGGATTGGATAGGATAGGATTGGAAGGGATTGGATAGGATAGGCTAGGATAGGAAATGATAGGATAAGAGAGGATATGATAGGATAGGATAAGATTGGATAAGATAGGATAAGGTAGGGTAGGATAGGATATGATAGGATAGGAAAGGATAGGATAAGAGAGGATAGGAAAGGATAGGATAGGATAGGATATGATAGGAAATTATAGGATAAGAGAGGATATGATAGGATAGGATAAGATAGGATAGGGTAGGGTAGGATAGGATGGGCTAGGATAGGATGGGATAGGATAGGATGGGATAGTATAGGATGGAATAGGATAGCATGGGATAGGATAGGATGGGATAGCATAGGATGGGATAGGATAGGGTTGGATAAGATAGGATAGGATAGGATAAGATAGGATAGGGTAGGGATGGGATATGATAGTATAGGATAGGATTAGATGGGATAGGATGGGATGGGATAGGATATGATTGGATAGGATAGGACGGGATAGGATAGGATAGGACGGGATAGGATATGATAGGATAGGATATGATAGGATAGGATAGGATTGGATAGGATAGGATAGGATAGCATAGGATAGGATAGGATAGGAAATGATATGATAAGAGAGGATATGATAGGATAGGATAGGATTGGATAGGATAGGATAGGATAAGATAGGATAGGATAGGATAGGATAGGATAGGATAGGATAGGATAGGAGAGGATAGGATTGGAGAGGATAGGATAGGATAGGATAGGACAGGACAGGATAGGATAGGATAGGATAGGATAGGATAGGATAGGATAGGATAGGATAGGATAGGATAGGATAGGATAGGATAGGATAGGATAGGATAGGATAGGATAGGATAGGATAGGATAGGATAGGATAGGATAGGATTGGATAGGATAAGATAGGATAGCATAGGATAGGATAGGATAGGATAGGAAAGGATATGATAGGAAATTATAGGATAAGAGAGGATATGATAGGATAGGATATGATTGGATAAGATAGGATTGGGTAGGGTAGGATAGGATGGGATAGGATAGGATGGGATAGTATAGGATGGGATAGGATAGGATGGGATAGGATAGGATGGGATAGCATAGGATGGGATAGGATAGGAATGGATGGGATAGGATGAGATAGGATAGGATGGGATAGGATGGGATAGGATGGGATAGGATGGGATAGGATGGGATAGGATAGGATAGGGTAGGGATGGGATATGATAGGATGGGATAGGATAGGATAGGATGGGATAGGATTGGATAGGATGGGATGGGATAGGATATGATGGGATAGGATAGGATGGGATGGGATAGGATGGGATAGGATAGGATGGGATAGGATGGGATAGGATAGGATAGGATAGGATGGGATAGGATAGGATGGGATAGGATGGGATAGGATGGGATAGGATTGGATAGGATAGGATAGGATAGGATAGGGTAGGGATGGGATATGATAGGATAGGATAGGATAGGATTGGATGGGATGAGATAGGATAGGATAGGGTAGGGATGGGATATGATAGGATAGGATAGGATTGGATGGGATGGGATAGGATAGGATAGGATTGGATAGGATTGGATAGGATAGGATAGGATGGGATTGGATAGGATGGGATAGGATATGATGGGATAGGATAGGATGGGATGGGATAGGATGGGATAGGATAGGATGGGATAGGATGGGATAGGATTGGATAGGATTGGATAGGATAGGATAGGAAAGGGTAGGGATGGGATATGATAGGATATGATAGGATTGAATGGGATAGGATGGGATGGGATACGACAGGTTAGGATAGGATGGGATGGGATAGGATAGGATGGGATAGGATAGGATGGGATAGGATAGGATGGGATAGGATAGGATGGGATAAAATAGGATGGGATAGGATTGGATGGGATAGAATGGGATAGGATAGGATGGGATAGGATAGGATAGGATCGAATAGGATAGGATATGATAGGATATGATAGGATTAGATTGGATAGTATATGATTGGATTGGATTGGATAGGATAGGATAGGATAGGATAGGATAGGGTAGGATAGGATAGGATAGGATAGGATAGGATAGGATAGGGTTAGGTAGGATAGGATAAGATACGGTAGGCGAGGATATGATAGGATAGGATAGGCTAGGATAGGATAGGATATGATAGGAAAGGATAAGTTAGGCTAGGATAGGAAATGATAGGATAAGAGAGGATATGATAGGATAGGATATGATTGGATAAGATAGGATAGGGTAGGGTAGGATAGGATTGGATTGGATAGGATGGGATAGGATAGGATGGGATTGTATAGGATGGGATAGTATAGGATGGGATTGGATAGGATGGGATAGGATAGGATGGGATGGGATAGGATGGGATGGGATAGGATAGGATAGGATAGGATGGGATAGGATGGGATAGGATAGGATAGGATAGGTTAAGATAAGATAGGGTAGGGATGGGATATTATAGGATAGGATAGGATTGGATGGGCTACGATGGGATGGGATAGGATAGGATAGGATAGGATTGGATTGGATTGGATAGGATATGATAGGATAGGATAGGAATGTATAGCATAGGATAGGATAGGAAATGATATTATAAGAGAGGATATGGTAGGATAGGATTGGATAGGATAGGATAGGATTGGATAGGATAGGATAGGATAGGATAGGAGAGGATAGGATAGGATAGGATAGGATAGGATAGGATAGGATAGGATAGGGTTGGGTAGGATAGGATAAGATACGGTAGGATAGGATAGGATAGGATCGGATAGGGTTGGGTAGGCTAGGATAAGATTCGGTAGGATAGGATAGGATAGGATAGGATAGGATAGGATAGGCTAGGATAGGCTAGGAAAGGATAGGATAGGCTAGGATAGGATGGGATAGGATAGGATAGGATAGGAAAGGATAAGTTTGGCTAGGATAGGTAATGATAGGATATGATAGGATAGGATAAGATTGGATAAGATAGGATAGGGTAGGGTAGGATAGGATATGATATGATAGGAAAGGATAGGATAAGAGAGGATATGATAAGATAGAATAAGATAGGATAGGGTAGGGTAGGATAGGATAGGATACGATAGGATGGGATGGGATGGGATGGGATAGGATGGGATAGGATTGGATAGGATAGGATAGGAAATGATAGGATAAGATAGGATAGGGTAGGGATGGGATAGGATAGGATAGGATAGGATTGGATGGGATAGGATGGGGTGGGATAGGATGGGGTGGGATAGGATAGGATGGGATAGGATAGGATTGGATATGATAGGATGTGATAGGATAGGATGGGAGAGGTTGGGTTAGTATAGGATGGGATAGGATAGGATAGGATGGGATAGGATAGGATTGGTTAGGATAGGATTGGATAGGATAGGATTGGATAGGATATGATAGGATAGGATATGATAGGATAGGATAGGATTGGATAGGATAGGATAGGATTGGATAGGATATGATAGGATAGGATATGATAGGGTAAGATTGGATTGGATAGGATAGGATAGGATAACATAGGATAGAATAGGATAGGAAATGATATGATAAGAGAGGATATGATAGGATAGGATATGATAGGATAGGATAGGATAGGATTTGATAGGATAGGATAGGATTTGATAGGATAGGATAGGATAGGATAGGATAGGATAGGATAGGATAGGATATGACAGCAACCTCCTTGTGTGGTTGGTGTTCTTTACGATCGTTTTGCTTGAAATTTGGACTTGTAATGTAAATGCGGAATTTCTAGTTTTTTTTTTTTTTTGTATTTGGGAATTCTGGTTGTTTTTGGTATTTTTTTATTTGGGGCTGTTTGTATTGTGGTTGTGTGTAAGGGGTTTGGGATTTTGGGCTGGTGCGTGGCTTGAGTCAGTCTGGCCTTCGGCTGACAGAGGTGCTGGAAATTCTGACCGAGTCTTTAATGTCCTGGGTAGGCTTTCTTGCCGTGAGTGAGCTAGATGGTGGTAATGGTTCGGTTTTGGGGTGTTTGGCTGTTTGGGCTTGTATTTGGTCGTGTGTGGATGGTTAGGGGGGATTAAATTAGGGAAAGATAAAAGAAGTTTGAAAAGACTTGAGAGGGAAAACGCCACAAGCCTAAGCTTGATAAGTTAAAGAATTCCACCACAACAAGGATGTTGATGAGGATGATTGGAAGCACCACACCAATAAGGTGATAAGCCAAGAAAACACCACAAGACAAGCTTGATAAGTTAAGGGGGTAGAGCAAAGCTCAACTTAAACAACAAAGTGTTTTTCTCTTAAAATTCAAATCTGATTATTCATGTTCAAACATGGAGTACAAATAGTGTGGGCTGGCCTAAGGCTCCCATGAATTCTGTTCGAGATTTAATGGCCTAAGCTAAAGCCATGGCTGGCTGTCCTATTCAGCCTAATTATTACAATGTAAAAGCTTTCAAATTCGAAATAATACAATTAATCACTAAGCAAGGAACAAGGGATAGCCATAATGCTCAAGTAGTGATGACAACCTCAGGGGGGTGATTGCCTTTTTGAAAATTCTCCTTTTTGAGAGAATTGCTTGGACCGTTTCTTGCTTGGAACTCTTATGATTTTATTTGAATTTGTACTTGGAAATTTAATGAATGCGGAAGTGTATGATTTGTGTTTTGGGTTGATATGTGTTTAAGGGGTAAAGAACAAGAATGTGGATGGGGGGTATGAAAGGTGGGGCGCCACAAACACTACGTGTTTGATAAGCCTGCGAAGTTCGCCACAAGCCAACTAGGTAACTTGATAAGAACGGTTCCTTGGCTTAGCCAAGAATGCTAGGAGACTCACTCACTAACTCAGGAAGTTAATCCAAAATAATTCAATATCAACTTAACTTTATTAATGACTAAAACGAAATACATATAGAAGAATAAACTAGGATTAGGGTTCCCACAAGTTGGGCCTCAAATCCACATAAGATAATGCTAAATTTAGACTAAGATAATTCAAAGCTAAAAACTAGGAAGAATTCAAACTAAGTCAAATCCTAATTCTATCTTCTCCTTGGAGGCTTGACCTAGATGGTGTAGTCCTTGCTTTTGAATTGGCCACGTGTGGATGCCTTGGAATATGCTTGGCCGAAATTCAAGGAATCCTCTTTTGGGGAATGATTCTTTGATGAGTCACTTGAAGATAGATTAGATTAAGTCTTTAGAAGACTTTATCCATGACTTGAAGTTCAGCTTGGCTTGGCCTATTTTTAAGGAATCCTTATTTTGGAAGGATTCTTGATAAGCCACTTGAAGATAAATTAGACTAAGTCTTTAGAAGACTTGATCCTTGACTTGAAGTTCAGATTGGCTTGGCCTATTTTTAAGGAATCCTTATTTTTGAAGGATTCTTGATAAGCCACTTGAAGATAAGGCTAGATTAAGTTTTTAGAAGACTTTATCTCTCCATCCAAAGTTGGTGGCTTGTAGATAGATTAGCTTTGACTTTTCCTAAAATTAAGGAATCCTTATTTTGGTAAGGATCCTTAATGAGACACTTGGATGCCTTGATCCTTAAGTCTTGTAATGACTTAATCTTCATCTCAAATTCGAATTTCAAATTTGAATTTGAATTTCAAATTTCAATTTCACTTTCCCTCCAAATGCTTTGAATATCAAATTTGACTTTCCCTCCAAGCATTGATCACTTGGGCCTTGATGTTCCTTGGGTTTGGATTGAGGTGTTTTTGGGGCTTGGGCCTGTTTGGGCTTAGTCCTGAAACACTTAGCACACAATTGCTTTCTTCTATACAATTTATTCAAAAGAAAATAAATAACTAAACTTTAAAAAACAATAATTAAATTATCCTAGTTTAATGCTGAATTAAGAAATCCTAAGCTACTCATGAGATATAATTCTCATTTATTGAACATAAAATAAAATAGTTGACTCAAGGACATAAATGCCCTTTAAGCCCACGAATTCCAGGGTCAATGGAGTCCTTGGTGAGCTTGTTTAGACCTGACTTGGCCCTGGTTTGAGCCATGGGACCCTCTTGGTCTTGGCTGCCCCTTGAATCAAGGGTTGCCCCTAGTTGGTTGTCATCATACCCTCCTTCTTTGAGTGAATTCGACCTCGAATTCGAATCATTCTTATCCTTCTTCTTCACTTTGCCATTAACTTCCAAAGGTTGCTTTGGTGTAGGAAAAAGATTTTGGGCTTTGGGGAGGGTTGAATCCCCATGTTTAGCTTCACTTTCCCTTTTCTCCTCCTTGATTTTCGCCTTCAACCTCTTCTGGTCCTCACTGGCTTGTTTAGGAGACAAAGGACTTAACACCACCTTCCGGCCTTGGTGTATGAAAGTGATCTTATTAGTGAAACCATCATGGCTAGTTCTTTTATCAAATTGCCATGGTCTCCCTAACAAGATATGGCTAGCATCCATTGGAGCCACATCACATAGGACCTTGTCCACATACCTCCCTATAGAGAACGGAACCTCCACTTGCTGATCCACCACCATCTCTCCAACATCACTTAACCATTGTAGTTGGTAAGGATTCGGATGTGGCTTAGTCACAAGGTTAAGTTTGGACACTACCCTTGTACTAACCACATTAGTGCAGCTACCACCGTCAATGATCAATGAGCACACTTTGCCTTCCACCAAGCACCTCGAATGGAAAATGTTGGATCTTTGGCCATCTTCATGTCCCTTGATTTGACTCCCTAAGAGCCTCCTGGTCATAAGCATATCACCTTCTGGCATGAAAACATCCTCATTACACTCCTCTTCACTTGAAGCCTCAGATTGAGACTCCACCTCTCCATTCATGATCACCATGGTCTTCTTTGTTGGACATTGTGAGGCAATGTGACCACGACCTAGGCACTTGAAGCACTTCACATCACGTGTTTTGGTGTGTGTCTCCTTGGCAGGTTGGTTGTGAACATTGGAAGTACCCACGACCTCCTTGGCTTGAGTACCCTCCTTCTTTTGATCATCCTTCCAAGATTGGAACTTTGGTGTACTAGAGGAATACTTAGACTTCTTCCTCTTCATTTGTTGTTCTACCTTCATTGCCTTTTGCACCAAGTCATCAAGTTCCACATATGGTTGCAACTCAACCACATCTTGGATTTCAGGGTTTAATCCATGAAGGAATCGAGCCATTGTTGCTTCTCGATCCTCACGAAAATTGGACCTCAATAAGGCCAACTCCATTGCCTTGAAATACTCATCCACGGTTTTGGAGCCTTGTGTAAGCCTTTGCAACTTGTTATGCAAGTCCCTTTGATAAGAGCTAGGGACAAAACGTCTTCTCATCACCAGCTTCATCTCCTCCCATGTGTCAATCATCACATCTCCTACTCTCCTCCTATCCTTTTGATATTGATCCCACCAAATCATGGCATACTCTTTGAACTCAAGAGCAGCCAACTTGACCTTCTTGTCCTCATTGTAATGATGACAATCAAAGATCTGGTCCATCTTAAGCTCCCACTCCAAGTATGCCTCGGGGTTGTTCAATCCCACAAAAGATGGAATTTTGACCTTGACCCCCTCTAGCCTCTCCTCCCTGCCTCTACGGCCTCCTCCTCCTTCATGCCTATCCTCCTCACGCCTGCCTCTCCTAAATCTCCTCCGGGGTCCTCCATCTTCATCACTAGATCCTCCATCACGACGCCTATTCATTTGCTCCAATTGTGCTTGCATTGCTGCAAACCGTGCCTCCATTGTTGTAAATAGCATGGCTGTCCTTGGGGACATAGGTGGGCTGTCCTCTTCTTCAGCCATTGTTTTGTAACCAATGTACCTCACAATCACTCAATGTGTTTGTGCTCACAATCACTCAAGTATGGTCACTCAATGTGTTTGTTCTCACAATCACTCAATTGATGTCACTCAATGTGTTTGTTCTCACAATCACTCAAGAATGTCACTCAAATGTGTTTGTTCTCACAATCACTCAAGAATGTCACTCGAATGTGTTTGTTCTCACAATCACTCAAATAATATCACTCAAATGTGTTTGCTGTCACAATCACTCAAATCTCCTAAAATTCTTGACAAAGTCAAGTAATCAAGTTGTTGTAGAAGGTCTTGTGACTAGGTCGTAAAAGTATCAAAGGCTTAGTGTTTGGGTAGGTGTTTTTTGGGTTATGAGTGTAGGGTAGTGTTTGGGGTATTTTGTGGCTTTGGAAATTTTTTGTATTTTTGGGATTTTTTTTTGGGTTTTGGTTGGGAATGGTGTTTGGGACGTGTTTGGGAAAGGGTTTTGGGTAGGTGTTTGAGGTTTGAACTTGAAAAACAAAATTTTACTTACTTTGGCCGATTTTGTAGCTTTGACCCTTTTTTGTGGATCACTTGATTTGTTTCGGCCTTAACTTCTTTTTCCAGGCAAGAACTGAGCTCTGATACCACTTGATGACAACCTCAGGGGGGTGATTGCCTTTTTGAAAATTCTCCTTTTTGAGAGAATTGCTTGGACCGTTTCTTGCTTGGAACTCTTATGATTTTATTTGAATTTGTACTTGGAAATTTAATGAATGCGGAAGTGTATGATTTGTGTTTTGGGTTGATATGTGTTTAAGGGGTAAAGAACAAGAATGTGGATGGGGGGTATGAAAGGTGGGGCGCCACAAACACTAAGTGTTTGATAAGCCTGCGAAGTTCGCCACAAGCCAACTAGGTAACTTGATAAGAACGGTTCCTTGGCTTAGCCAAGAATGCTAGGAGACTCACCCACTAACTCAGGAAGTTAATCCAAAATAATTCAATATCAACTTAACTTTATTAATGACTAAAACGAAATACATATAGAAGAATAAACTAGGATTAGGGTTCCCACAAGTTGGGCCTCAAATCCACATAAGATAATGCTAAATTTAGACTAAGATAATTCAAAGCTAAAAACTAGGAAGAATTCAAACTAAGTCAAATCCTAATTCTATCTTCTCCTTGGAGGCTTGACCTAGATGGTGTAGTCCTTGCTTTTGAATTGGCCACGTGTGGATGCCTTGGAATATGCTTGGCCGAAATTCAAGGAATCCTCTTTTGGGGAATGATTCTTTGATGAGTCACTTGAAGATAGATTAGATTAAGTCTTTAGAAGACTTTATCCATGACTTGAAGTTCAGCTTGGCTTGGCCTATTTTTAAGGAATCCTTATTTTGGAAGGATTCTTGATAAGCCACTTGAAGATAAATTAGACTAAGTCTTTAGAAGACTTGATCCTTGACTTGAAGTTCAGATTGGCTTGGCCTATTTTTAAGGAATCCTTATTTTTGAAGGATTCTTGATAAGCCACTTGAAGATAAGGCTAGATTAAGTTTTTAGAAGACTTTATCTCTCCATCCAAAGTTGGTGGCTTGTAGATAGATTAGCTTTGACTTTTCCTAAAATTAAGGAATCCTTATTTTGGTAAGGATCCTTAATGAGACACTTGGATGCCTTGATCCTTAAGTCTTGTAATGACTTAATCTTCATCTCAAATTCGAATTTCAAATTTGAATTTGAATTTCAAATTTCAATTTCACTTTCCCTCCAAATGCTTTGAATATCAAATTTGACTTTCCCTCCAAGCATTGATCACTTGGGCCTTGATGTTCCTTGGGTTTGGATTGAGGTGTTTTTGGGGCTTGGGCCTGTTTGGGCTTAGTCCTGAAACACTTAGCACACAATTGCTTTCTTCTATACAATTTATTCAAAAGAAAATAAATAACTAAACTTTAAAAAACAATAATTAAATTATCCTAGTTTAATGCTGAATTAAGAAATCCTAAGCTACTCATGAGATATAATTCTCATTTATTGAACATAAAATAAAATAGTTGACTCAAGGACATAAATGCCCTTTAAGCCCACGAATTCCAGGGTCAATGGAGTCCTTGGTGAGCTTGTTTAGACCTGACTTGGCCCTGGTTTGAGCCATGGGACCCTCTTGGTCTTGGTTGCCCCTTGAATCAAGGGTTGCCCCTAGTTGGTTGTCATCAAGTAGTGGTGTCTTTAACACACCTATCCCAAAAAGGAAACAATTGAATTGCTCTTGAATGTGTTGAATTATTTTGAATGTTGGCTGGGCAAGTACTATTCAGCCTTGAATGCCTTGGGATGCTTTAACACGTGGTGTTAATGTCCTATTTGCTGAATGAGGAAGGTTTGTCCTGTTTTGGAAAGTTTTAAACTTCCTTCAATGGCCATTCATGTGGCTGCCTCATTAAAATGTGCCTTGGACCAGTTTTGGAAAGTATTAATCTGGCCATTCAAGTTTTGGTGCATATGTGGGAATTGATGAATGAGGCAATTGTTCCTGTTTTGGAAAGTTTTCCCACTCTTCTATGGTCATTCAAGTGGCTGCCTCCTCATTAAAACGTGCTTTGAACCAGGTTTGGAAAGCAATAATTCGATTGTTCCCGAAAAGGCAATAAATTGATTGTGTCTTCAATGTGCCAATTTGAATTTAGGCTGGCTGGATTTGGAAAGTATTAATCTGGCCATTCAGGTTTTGGTGCACATGTGGGAATTGATGAATGAGGCAATTGTTCTTGTTTTGGAATTTGAATTGATTCATTAAGGCTGCCATAACTCCTTGCTTGCCGAAATTGGAAAGTAATAACACAACCATTTAATCCTTGGTGTCCATGCTAGAAAATCTTCCACGATCAGATTCTGGTCATTTAGTTGACACGGTTGGAAAAGGCAACTCCTCAAGTGGTTTGAGTAGTTTTTTGGAAAGCATTCAAAGTAATTCAACTTGCCCCTGCCCATGCCTAGTCATCCACACGAAATATGGCTTCCATTTATTGGCACGGTTTATTAGCCTTGTGTGAAATCTGACTTTGATGGTCTGGCCGAGTTTCAAGCTGGTTGTGCCTTAGGTTGGTCAAGACATCTCCGTAGCTCTTTCTTCATATGGCAATTATAGGTTACAAGGCCAATAATGAACACACAAAAAGTTTAAAACATAAAATAAACATATTGTCCAAGTAAAATAAAACATAACTTAAAATAATGCTGGGACATAAGACCCCCACTTATTTAATGCAAAATGAAGTAGAAATCATTAAGCCCTTAAGGAAAAATGGCCTCCATCGGGTGGTTCATCTAGTTGTATGGCATGCTTGATGGAATTGTTGGCCTTCTTAGGTTTGGGCCTAGGCGGGAAGATATCAGGATAGGATAGGATAGGATAGGATAGGATAGGATAGGCTGGGATAAGAAAGGATAAGATAGGATAGGATAGGATAGGATAGGCTAGGCTAGGATAGGAAAGGATAGGTTAGGATAGGATATGATAGGATAGGATAGGATAGGATAGGATAGGTTAGGATAGGATAGGATAGGATAGGATACGATAGGATAAGATAGCGTAGGATAGGATAAGATAGGATAGGATAGGATAGGATAAGATAGGAAAGATAGGATAGGATAGGATAGGATAAGATAGGAAAGATAGGATAGGATAGGATAGGAGGGATAGGAGAGGATATGATAGGATAGGATAGGGTAGGGATGGGATATGATAGGATAGGATAGGATGGGATGGGATAGGATGGGATGGGATGGGATGGGATAGGATGGGATGGGATGGGATAGGATGGGATGGGACAGGATGGGATGGGATAGGATGGGAGAGGATAGGATGGGATGGGATAGGATGGGATAGGATTGGATGGGATAGGATGGGATAGGATTGGATAGGATAAGATAGGATAGGATAAGATAGGGTAGGGTAGGGATGGGATATGATAGGATAGGATAGGATTGGATGGGATAGGATGGGATGGGATAGGATAGGATAGGATAGGATTGGATGGGATAGGATGGGATGGGATAGGATAGGATAGGACGGAATAGGATAGGACGGGAAAGGATAGGATGGGATAGGATAGGATGGGATAGGATAGGATGGGATAGGATAGGATGGGATAGGATAAGATGGGATAAGATAGGAAGGGATAGGATAGGATGGGATAGGATAGGATGGGATAGGATAGGATAGGATAGGGTAGGATAGGATAGGATAGGATAGGATAGGATAGGATAGGATAGGGTTGGGTAGGATAGGATAAGATACGGTAGGCGAGGATATGATAGGATAGGATAGTAGAGGATAGGATAAGATAGGCTAGGCCAGGATAGGGAAGGATAAGTTAGGCTAGGATAGGAAATGATAGGATAAGAGAGGATATGATAGGATAGGATATGATTGGATAAGATAGGATAGGGTAGGGTAGGATAGGATATGATAGGATAGGAAAGGATAGGAGAGGATATGATAGGATAGGATAGGGTATGGATGGGATATGATAGGATAGGATGGGATAGGATGGGATGGGATGGGATAGGATAGGATGGGATGGGATAGGATGGGATGGGATAGGATGGGATAGGATGGGATAGGATAGGATGGGAGAGGATAGGATGGGATGGGATAAGATGGGATAGGATTGGATGGGATAGGATGGGATAGGATTGGTTTGGATAGGATAGGATAAGATAGGGTAGGGTAGGGATGGGATATGATAGGATAGGATATGATTGGATGGGATAGGATGGGATGGGATAGGATAGGATAGGATAGGATAGGATAGGACGGGATAGGATAGGACGGGAAAGGATAGGATGGGATTGGATAGGAGGGGATAGGATAGGATGGGATAGGATAGGATGGGATAGGATAGGATGGGATAGGATAGGATGGGATAGGATAGGATGGGATAGGATAGGATAGGATAGGATAGGATAGGATAGGATAGGATAGGATAGGATATGATCGGATAGGATAGGATTGGATTAGATTGGATAGGATAGGATAAGATAGGATTGGATTAGATAGGATAGGATAGGATAGGATATGATAGGATAGGATAGGATAGGATAGGATAGGATAGGATAGGATAGGATAGGATAGGATAGGATAGGATAGGACATGATAGGATAGGATAAGATAGGATAAGATAGGATAGGATAGGCTAGCCTTGGATAGGATAGGATAGGATAGGATGGGATAGGATGGGATAGGATGGGATAGGATAGGATGGGATAGGATGGGATAGGATAGGATAGGATAAGATAGGATAGGGTAGGGATGGGATATGATAGGATAGGATAGGATAGGATGGGATAGGATGGGATAGGATAGGATAGGATAAGATAGGATAGGGTAGGGATGGGATATGATAGGATAGGATAGGATGGGATGGGATAGGATGGGATGGGATGGGATAGGATAGGATGGGATAGGATAGGATGGGATGGGATAGGATGGGATGGGATAGGATGGGATAGGAATGGATGGGAGAGGATAGGTTTGGATGGGATAGGATGGGATAGGATGGATGGGATAGGATTGGATAGGATAGGATAGGATAGGATAAGATAGGATAGGGTAGGGACGGGATATGACAGGATAGGATAGGATTGGATGGGATAGGATGGGATGGGATAGGACGAGATAGGATTGGACGAGATAGGATAGGATGGGATAGGATAGGATGAGATAGGATAGGATGGGATAGGATAGGATGGGATAGGATGGGATATGATAGGATAGGGTAGGGATTGGATATGATAGGATAGGATAGGATTGGATGGGATAGGATGGGATGGGATAGGATAGGATAGGATAGGATAGTATAGGATTGGATAGGATGGGATTGGATAGGATAAGATGGGATAGGATAGGATCAGATAGGATAGGATAGAATAGGATAGGATAGGATAGGATAGGATAGGATAGGATTGGATAGGATAGGATAGGATAGGATAGGATAGGATAGGATAGGATAGGATAGGATAGGATAGGATAGGATAGGATAGGATAGGATAGGATAGTATAGGATAGGATAGGATAGGAATAGGATAGGATAGGATAGGATAGGATAGGATAGGATAGGATAGGATAGGATAGGATAGGATAGGATAGGATAGGATAGGATAGGATAGGATAGGATAGGATAGGATAGGATAGGATAGGATAGGATATGATAGGATAGGATAGGATAGGATAGGATATGATAGGATGGGATAGGATAGGATAGGATAGGATAGGATTGGATAGGATATGATAGGATAGGATAGCATATGATAGGATAGGAGAGGATGATTTAGGATTGGATAGGATAAGATAGGATAGGGTAGGATATGATTGGATGGGATAGGATAGGATAGGAAAAGATAGGATATGGTAGGGATGGGATATGATAGGATAAGATAGGATTGGATGGGATAGGATGGGATGGGATAGGACGGATAGGATAGGATGGGATAGGATAGGATGGGATAGGATAGGATGGGATAGGATAGGATGAGATAGGATTGGATGGGATAGAATAGGATAGGATAGGATAGGAAAGGATAGGATAGGATAGGAGAGAGGATAGGATATGATAGGATAGAATAGGATATAGGATTGGATTGGATAGGATAGGGATAGGAAATGATAGGATAAGAGAGGATATGATAGGATAGGATAAGATAGGATAGGGTAGGATAGGATAGGATGGGATAGGATAGTATGGGATAGGATAGGATGGGATTGGATAGGATGGGATAGGGTAGGGATGGGATAGGATAGTATGGGATAGGATTGGATAGGATAGGAAAAGATAGGATAGGGTAGGGATGGGATATGATGGGATAGGATAGGATTGGATGGGATAGGATGGGATGGGATAGGATAGGATAAGATGGAATAGGATTGGATAGGATAGGATTAGATGGGATGGGATAGGATAGGATAGGATAGGATAAGGTAGGATCGGAGAGGATAGGAGAGGATAGGATAGGATAGAATAGGATAGGGTAGGATAGAATAGGATCGGATTAGATGGGATAGGATAGGATGGGATAGGATAGGATAGGATAGGATGGGATAGGATAGGATGGGATAGGATAGGATGGGATGGGATAGGATAGGATAGGATAGGATAGGATAGGATAGGATAGGATAGGATAGGATAGGATAGGATAGGAGAGGATAGGATATGATAGGATAGAATAGGATAGGATTGGATTGGATAGGATTGGATAGGAAATGATAGGATAAGAGAGGATATGATAGGATAGGATATGATAGGATAAGATAGGATAGGGTAGGGTAGGATAGGATAGGATGGGATAGGATAGTATGGAATAGGATAGGATGGGATAGGATAGGATGGGATAGGGTAGGGATGGGATAGGATAGTATGGGATAGGATTGGATAGGATAGGATAAGATAGGATAGGATTGGATGGGATAGGATGGGATATGATGGGATAGGATAGGATTGGATGGGATAGGATGGGATGGGATAGGATAGGATAGGATGGAATAGGATTGGATAGGATAGGATTAGATGGGATACGATAGGATAGTATAGGATAGGATAGGAGAGGAGAGGATAGGATAGGATAGGATAGAATAGGATAGGATAGGATTGGATAGGAAATGATAGGATAAGAGAGGATATGATAGGATAGGATATGATATGATAAGATAGGATAGGATGGGATAGGATAGGATGGGATAGGATAGGATGGAATAGTATAGGATGGGATAGGATAGGATGGGATGGGATAGGATGGGATAGGATATGATGGGATAGGATAGGATGGGATAGGATAAGATTGAGTAGGGATGGGATATGATAGGATAGGATAGGATTGGATGGGATAGGATGGGATGGCATAGGATAGGATAGGATTGGATGGGATGGGATAGGATGGGATAGGATAGGATGGGATGATATACGATGGGATAGGATAGGATGGGATAGGATGGAATAGGATTAGATAGGATAGGATAAGATTAGATAGGAAAGGATAGGATAAGATAGGATAGGGTAGGGATGGGATATGATAGGATAAGATGGGATTGGATGGGATAGGATGGGATGGGATAGGACGGGATAGGATAGGATAGGACGGGATAGGGTAGGATGGGATAGGATAAGATGGGATAGGATAGGATAAGATAGGATAGGATGAGATAGGATTGGATGGGATAGAATAGGATAGGATAGGATAGGATAGTATAGGATAGGATTGGATAGGATGGGATAGGATAGGATAGGATAGGATAGGATAGGATAGGATAGGATAGGATAGGATAGGATAGGATAGGATAGGATAGGATAGGATAGGATAAGATATGATAGGATAGGATATGATTGGATTGGATAGGATAAGATAGGATAGGATAGGATTGGATTGGATAGGATAGGATAGGATAGGATAGAGTAGGATAGGATAGGATAGGATAGGATAGGATAGGATTGGATAGGATAGGGTTGGGTAGGATAGGATAGGATAAGATACGGTAGGATAGGATAGGATAGGATAGGATAGGATAGGCCAAGATAGGATAGGATAAGATAGGATAGGATAAGATAGGATAGGCTAGGATAGGATAGGATAGGATAGGATAGGATAGGATAGGATAGGATAGGATAGGATAGGATAGGATAGGATAGGATAGGATAGGATAGGATAGGATAGGATAGGAATGGATAGGATAGGATAGGATATGATAGGATAGGATAGGATTGGATAGGAAATGATAGGATAAGAGAGGATATGATAGGATAGGATATGATATGATAAGATAGGATAGGATGGGATAGGATAGGATGGGATAGGATAGGATGGAATAGTATAGGATGGGATAGGATAGGATGGGATGGGATAGGATGGGATAGGATTGGATGGGATAGGATAGGATAGGATTGGGTAGGGATGGGATATGATAGGATAGGATAGGATTGGATGGGATAGGATGGGATGGCATAGGATAGGATAGGATTGGATGGGATGGGATAGGATGGGATAGGATAGGATGGGATAGGATAGGATGGGATGAGATAGGATGGGATAGGTTAGGATGGGATAGGATGGAATAGGATTAGATAGGATAGGATAGGATAAGATAGGATAGGGTAGGGATGGGATATGATAGGATAAGATAGGATTGGATGGGATAGGTTGGGATGGGATAGGACGGGATAGGATAGGATAGGACGGGATAGGATAGGATGGGATAGGATAGGATGGGATAGGATAGGATGGGATAGGATAGGATGAGATAGGATTGGATGGGATAGAATAGGATAGGATAGGATAGGATAGTATAGGATAGGATTGGATAGGATGGGATAGGATAGGATAGGATAGGATAGGATAGGATAGGATAGGATAGGATTGGATAGGATAAGATAGGATAAGATATGATAGGATAGGATATGATTGGATTGGATAGGATAAGATAGGATATGATAGGACTGGATTGGATAGGATAGGATAGGATAGGATAGAGTAGGATAGGATAGGATAGGATAGGATAGGATAGGATTGGATGGGATAGGGTTGGGTAGGATAGGATAGGATAAGATACGGTAGGATAGGATAGGATAGGCTAGGATAGGATAGGCCAAGATAGGATAGGATAAGATAGGATAGGATAAGATAGGATACGATAGGATAGGATAGGATAGGATAGGATAGGATAGGATAGGATAGGATAGGATAGGATATGATTGGATAGGATAGGATAGTAGAGGATAGGATAGGATAAGCTAGGCCAGGATAGGGAAGGATAAGTTAGGCTAGGATAGGAAATGATAGGATAAGAGAGGATAAGAGAGGATATGATAGGATAGGATATGATTGGATAATGTAGGATAGGGTAGGGTAGGATAGGATATGATAGGATAGGAAAGGATAGGAGAGGATATGATAGGATAGGATAGGATAGGATAGGATATGGTAGGGATGGGATATGATAGGATAGGATGGGATAGGATGGGATGGGATGGGATAGGATAGGATGGGATGGGATAGGATGGGATGGGATAGGATAGGATGGGAGAGGATAGGATGGGATGGGATAGGATGGGATAGGATTGGATGGGATAGGATGGGATAGGATTGGTTTGGATAGGATAGGATAGGATAGGATAAGATAGGGTAGGGTAGGGATGGGATATGATAGGATAGGATATGATTGGATGGGATAGGATGGGATGGGATAGGATAGGATAGGATAGGATAGGATAGGACGGGATAGGATAGGAAGGGAAAGGATAGGATGGGATTGGATAGGAGGGGATAGGATAGGATGGTATAGGATAGGATGGGATAGGATAGGATGGGATAGGATAGGATGGGATAGGATAGGATGGGATAGGATAGGATGGGATAGGATAGGATAGGATAGGATAGGATAGGATAGGATAGGATAGGATAGGATAGGATAGGATAGGATAGGATAGGATAGGATAGGATTGGATACGATAGGATAGGATAGGATAGGACATGATAGGATAGGATAAGATAGGATAGGATAGGATAGGATAGGCTAGCCTTGGATAGGATAGGATAGGATAGGATAGGATAGAGTATGATAGGATAGGATAGGATAGGATAGGATTGGATAGGATAGGGTTGGGTAGGATAGGATAGGATAAGATACGGTAGGATAGGATAGGATAGGATAGGATAGGATAGGCCAAGATAGGATAGGATAAGATAGGATAGGATAAGATAGGATAGGCTAGGATAGGATAGGATAGGATAGGATAGGATAGGATAGGATAGGATAGGATAGGATAGGATAGGATAGGATAGGATAGGATAGGATAGGATAGAATGCATAGGATAGGATATGATAGGATAGGATAGGATTGGATAGGAAATGATAGGATAAGAGAGGATATGATAGGATAGGATATGATATGATAAGATAGGATAGGATGGGATAGGATAGGATGGGATAGGATAGGATGGAATAGTATAGGATGGGATAGGATAGGATGGGATGGGATAGGATGGGATAGGATAGGATGGGATAGGATAGGATAGGATTGGGTAGGGATGGGATATGATAGGATGGGATAGGATTGGATGGGATAGGATGGGATGGCATAGGATAGGATAGGATTGGATGGGATGGGATAGGATAGGATGGGATAGGATAGGATGGGATAGGTTAGGATGGGATAGGATGGAATAGGATTAGATAGGATAGGATAGGATAAGATAGGATAGGGTAGGGATGGGATGATGAGAATCCCATCATGGATGACAAGTCCATACAAGGCTTAGGGGGTCCCATGACCCGAGCCAAGGCTAAAAGGGCTAAATTAGTCCTTGAAAGACTCGTGGGCAGAACCCTTGAGTCAGGCCAAGAGGCCAGCACCAAAGCTAGGCCCATTCACTTCATAGTCCAAGATGAGGACTTGGGAGGCCACGGCCTCAAGGCAGCTACCTAGCTTGCCTTTACATGCTTTCAATAAGTGGGCCATTACTTGACCCACATAGGATTAGGTTTATTTTATGCTTGTTTATTTTATTTCCAAGTATTTTATTTGTGTTGCTTAAAATATGGAAGAAGGTGAGTGTTTGTTAAGTGTTTCAGGGATAGGCCCAAAAGCCCAAGCAAAGACCAAGCCAGGACCAAAATGCTAAGTCAAATGGAGGGAACTCAAAGGCACAAAGGAGGGAGATTGAAATTCCAAAACTTTAAATTCAAATTTGAATTCAAATTGGGATAGAGATGAGATTATCATGGCCAAGTCTTATGGGACAAAGGAGCCACGTGTATCATCAAAGGAACCTCACCAAAATAAGGATTCCTTGAATTTAGGCCAAGTTAAAGGAGGATCCCTTAAATTTCGGCCAGGCTCAAGTACAACTCAAACTTCCCAAAAGCCAAGCCTAGTTTTGTGGAGAAGATATCATCCCAAAAATTCAGCACAAATCAAGGTAGAGGAGGACTCTCCTTGATTCTCGGCCAAACCAGCACAAAAGGAGGACTACAAGATCACAAGGTCAGCTTGACCTAGTTGTGCCGCCAACCCTTTCAAGGCAAGGATTGACAAATTCAACCTATTGCACACGTGGCCTACTATGAAGCTAATAAGGAACAAGTCTAGAATATTCCATTCAACAACTTATCCCTAATCTGCCTAGGTCAAGCAGCCAGCAAACATTGACTTAGTTAGGTGCAATTGAATTTAGCCTATTTTTTAGCTTTGAATTATCTTAGTCTAAATTTAGCATTATCTTATGTGGATTTGAGGCCCAACTTGTGGGAACCCTAATCCTAGTTTCTTCTTCTATATGTATTTCGTTTTAGTCATGAATAAAGTTAAGTTGATATTGAATTATTTTGGATTAACTTCCTGAGTTAGTGAGTGAGTCTCCTAGCATTCTTGGCTAAGCCAAGGAACCGTTCTTATCAAGTTACCTAGTTGGCTTGTGGCGAACTTCGCAGGCTTATCAAACACTTAGTGTTTGTGGCGCCCCACCTTTCATACCCCCCATCCACATTCTTGTTCTTTACCCCTTAAACACATATAAACCCAAAACACAAATCATACACTTCCGCATTCATTAAATTTCCAAGTACAAATTCAAATAAAATCATAAGAGTTCCAAGCAAGAAACGGTCCAAGCAATTCTCTCAAAAAGGAGAATTGTCAAAAAGGCAATCACCCCCCTGAGGTTGTCATCAAGTGGTATCAGAGCTCAGTTCTTGCCTGGAAAAAGAAGTAAAGGCCGAAACAAATCAAGTGATCCACAAAAAAGGGTCAAAGCTACAAAATCGGCCAAAGTAAGTAAAATTTTGTTTTTCAAGTTCAAACCTCAAACACCTACCCAAAACCCTTTCCCAAACACGTCCCAAACACCATTCCCAACCAAAACCCAAAAAAATCCCCAAAATACAAAAATTTTCCAAAGCCACAAAATACCCCAAACACTACCCTACACTCATAACCCAAAAAAAAACACCTACCCAAACACTAAGCCTTTGATACTTTTACGACCTAGTCACAAGACCTTCTACAACAGCTTGATTACTTGACTTGTCAAGATTCTTAGGAGACTTGAGTGTCATATTGAGTGATTGTGAGGCAAACACATTGAGTGACATCAATTGAGTGATTGTGAGAACAAACACATTGAGTGACCATACTTGAGTGATTGTGAGCACAAACACATTGAGTGATTGTGAGGTACATTGGTTACAAAACAATGGCTGAAGAAGAGGACAGCCCACCTATGTCCCCAAGGACAGCCATGCTATTTACAACAATGGAGGCACGGTTTGCAGCAATGCAAGCACAATTGGAGCAAATGAATAGGCGTCGTGATGGAGGATCTAGTGATGAAGATGGAGGACCCCGGAGGAGATTTAGGAGAGGCAGGCGTGAGGAGGATAGGCATGAAGGAGGAGGAGGCCGTAGAGGCAGGGAGGAGAGGCTAGAGGGGGTCAAGGTTAAAATCCCATCCTTTGTGGGATTGAACGACCCCGAGGCTTACTTAGAGTGGGAGCTTAAGATGGACCAGATCTTTGATTGTCATCATTACAATGAGGACAAGAAGGTCAAGGTGGCTGCTCTTGAATTCAAGGAGTATGCCATGGTTTGGTGGGACCAATATCAAAAGGATAGGAGGAGAGTAGGAGATCAAATGGTTGATACATGGGAGGAGATGAAGTTGGTGATGAGAAGGAGGTTTGTGCCCAACTCCTATCAACGAGATGTGCACAACAAATTGCAAAGGCTGGTTCAAGGAAGCAAGACGGTGGATGAATATTTCAAAGAGATGGAGTTGGCTCTCTTAAGGTCTAACTTCAATGAAGACCGAGAGGCAACCATGGCCAGGTTCTTGCATGGGCTTAATCCTGAGATCCAAGACATTGTAGAACTTCAACCCTACATTGAATTGGATGACTTGGTCCAGAAGGCAACTAAGGTGGAGCAACAATTGAAGAGGAAGAAGACCAAGTACTCAACCAGCAAGTTTCCATCAACAACATGGAAGGATCGGTCTAAGAAGGAGGGAGCAGGTTCTAAGGAAGGCAACAACCCTTCAAAGGAGTCAATCACCAACAAAGTGCCCAACAAAGCCCCCTTGGAGGCTGCCCATAGAAGCCGGGACATCAAGTGCTTCAAATGCTTGGGTCACGGTCACATTGCATCTCAATGCCCCACAAGGCGCACCATGGTGGTTCTCAATGGCAAAGTTGAGTCTGAATCCGAGGCATCAAGTGAGGAGGAAGAAGTAGATCATGATGGGGATGCCTTTATGCCTGATGGAGATCTACTTGTGGTGAGAAGGCTGCTTGGCAGCCAAGCAAAGGAGCATGAGGAAAGCCAGAGGGAAAACATTTTTCACTCTCGGTGCTTGGTTAAGGGCAATGTTTGCTCCTTAATCATTGATGGAGGTAGTTGTGCTAATGTAGTTAGCACACGGTTGGTGACTAAGCTTGGCTTGGCTACGAAGATACACCCAACACCCTACAAGCTACAATGGCTAAGTGAAGTTGGGGAGATGGTTGTGAACAAGCAGGCCGAGGTTCCTTTCTCGGTTGGTAAGTATGAGGACCTAGTTCTATGTGATGTGGTCGAGATGGAAGCCAGCCATATGCTACTAGGGAGGCCTTGGCAGTATGACAAGAAGGCCACTCATGATGGCTACTCTAATAAGTACACATTCATGCAAGGTTCCCGGAAGGTAGTCTTATCACCTTTGTCCCCAAGGCAAGTTAGTGATGATCAAAGGAGGCTCAAGGAAAAGATGAGCCTAGAGAAGAAGGAAGCAAGGAAGCTCATGACGGATGGTGGAGAGCAAAGGAAGAACTTCTTTGTGACCAAAGGAGAGGTAAGAAGGGCCCTCACCTTGAGGCAGCCCATGTACCTACTACTATGCCATAGCTACTGCCTTAGCAATGAGGCAAGTGATGAGGCTGCAATGCCTAAGTTCTTGAAAGAATTATTGGCTGAGTTCAAGGATGTATTCCCTAAGGATGTCCCTAGTGGCCTTCCTCCCTTAAGGGGAATTGAACATCATATTGACTTAGTCCCGGGAGCATCCCTACCCAATAGACCAGCCTATAGGAGTAACCCTCAAGAGTCTCAAGAGATTCAAAGGCAAATTGAGGGGTTGATGCAAAAGGGGTGGGTTCAAGAGAGTATGAGCCCATGTGATGTTCCAGTCATCCTAGTCCCTGAAAAGGATGGATCATGGAGGATGTGTACTGATTGTAGGGCCGTTAACAACATCACGGTCAAGTATAGGCATCCAATCCCTAGGTTGAATGACCTATTGGATGAGCTATATGGATCTAGTATCTTTTCAAAGATTGACTTGAAAAGTGGTTACCATCAAATCCGGATCCGAGAGGGTGATGAATGGAAAACTGCCTTTAAAACCAAGTTTGGTTTATATGAGTGGTTAGTCATGCCCTTTGGGCTGACCAATGCCCCAAGCACATTTATGCGCTTGATGAACCAAGTTCTAAGGGCCTTCATTGGAAAGTTTGTTGTGGTGTACTTTGATGACATCCTTATCTATAGCAAGAACATAGAAGAGCACCATGTGCACTTACAAGATGTCTTGCTAGTTTTAAGGAAAGAGAAGCTATATGCCAACTTCGAGAAGTGTTGCTTCTATGTTGATCACGTGATCTTCCTAGGCTTTATCATAAATGCCAAGGGAGTCCATGTAGACCCTGAAAAGATTAAGGCCATACGTGAGTGGCCCACTCCAAAAACAACCACGGATGTTAGGAGTTTTCATGGGTTGGCTAGCTTCTACCGAAGGTTTGTCAAGGACTTTAGTACCTTGGCTGCACCCCTCAATGAGGTTGTTAAGAAAAACGTGGGCTTCAAGTGGGGAGAGAAGCAAGAAGAAGCCTTTGAGAAGCTTAAGGAGAGATTGACACATGCCCCTATTCTCATGCTGCCAAATTTCTCAAAGTCTTTTGAGATTGAATGTGATGCATCCAATGTAGGCATTGGAGCCGTCCTTATGCAAGAAGGACACCCCATTGCATATTTCAGTGAGAAATTGGGAGGGGCAGCCCTAAACTATTCCACATATGACAAGGAGTTGTATGCATTGGTTAGGGCCCTACAAACTTGGCAACATTATCTCTTGCCTAAAGAGTTTGTTATCCATAGTGATCATGAGTCACTAAAGTACTTAAAGGGCCAAGGCAAGCTGAACAAAAGGCATGCCAAGTGGGTGGAATTCCTTGAGCAATTCCCTTATGTGGTCAAGCACAAAAAGGGAAAGGCTAATGTTGTGGCAGATGCCCTATCAAGGAGGTATGCCTTAGTAGCTACCCTTGAAACCAAGTTACTTGGACTTGAGTGCCTCAAAGGTACCTATGAGTTGGATGGAGATTTCGGAGAGATATACCAAGGGTGCTCTCAAACGGCCCGAGATGGTTACTTTAAGGTGGAAGGAATCCTATTTCGTGGGAATAGGGTTTGTGTGCCAAAGGGTTCCATCCGAGAATTGTTTGTAAGGGAAGCCCATGAAGGAGGGCTTATGGGACACTTTGGGGTTCCAAAGACCCTAGATGTCCTAAAGGAGCACTTCTATTGGCCTCACATGAGGCATGATGTGCAAACACTTTGTGAGAGGTGCATAGGGTGTAAACGGGCTAAGTCCAAGGCCATGCCACATGGACTTTACACACCATTGCCCATACCCGAGGCACCATGGGTTGACTTATCCATGGACTTTGTGGTTGCTTTACCACGCACTCAAGGAGGAAAGGACTCCATCTTTGTGGTGGTTGACCGATTTTCCAAGATGGCACACTTCATCCCTTGTAAAAAGGTGGATGATGCATGCCATGTTGCTGACTTGTTCTTCAAGGATATTGTAAGGCTACATGGCCTTCCAAGAAGTATAGTGAGTGATAGGGACACCAAGTTCCTAAGTCACTTTTGGAGGACCCTTTGGGGTAGGATAGGAACAAAATTGATGTTCTCAACCACATGCCACCCCCAAACGGATGGCCAAACTGAAGTGGTTAATAGGACCCTCTCAACACTCTTGAGATCCGTCCTAGGAAAGAATCTTAAGGCTTGGGAAGCATGCCTTCCACACATTGAGTTTGCCTACAATAGGACAACTCATGGGACAACAAGCCTATCTCCTTTTGAGGTGGTATACGGGTACAACCCATTAACCCCTCTTGACCTACTCCCATTCCCTAATTCATCTCTCTTGAAGCATAGGGATGGCAAAGCCAAGGCTGACTTTGTCAAAAAGATCCATGAAAAGGTCAAGGCCCAAATTGAGAAGAGGACTGAAAGTTATGCTAGGTCAGCCAACAAGGGAAGAAAAGAGATCATCTTTAAGCCCGGAGATTGGGTTTGGGTCCATATGAGAAAAGAAAGGTTTCCTACACAAAGGAAATCTAAGCTACAACCAAGGGGTGATGGCCCATTTCAAGTCTTGGAGAGGATTAACAACAATGCCTACAAGCTGGACCTACCAGGAGAGTATGGTAACATTAGTGCCACATTCAATGTGGCAGATTTAACCTACTTCGATGAAGATTCGAGGTCGAATTCTTTCAAAGAAGGAGGGGATGATGAGAATCCCATCATGGATGACAAGTCCATACAAGGCTTAGGGGGTCCCATGACCCGAGCCAAGGCTAAAAGGGCTAAATTAGCCCTTGAAAGACTCGTGGGCAGAACCCTTGAGTCAGGCCAAGAGGCCAGCACCAATGCTAGGCCCATTCACTTCATAGTCCAAGATGAGGACTTGGGAGGCCACGGCCTCAAGGCAGCTACCTAGCTTGCCTTTACATGCTTTCAATAAGTGGGCCATTACTTGACCCACATAGGATTAGGTTTATTTTATGCTTGTTTATTTTATTTCCAAGTATTTTATTTGTGTTGCTTAAAATATGGAAGAAGGTGAGTGTTTGTTAAGTGTTTCAGGGATAGGCCCAAAAGCCCAAGCAAAGACCAAGCCAGGACCAAAATGCTAAGTCAAATGGAGGGAACTCAAAGGCACAAAGGAGGGAGATTGAAATTCCAAAACTTTAAATTCAAATTTGAATTCAAATTGGGATAGAGATGAGATTATCATGGCCAAGTCTTATGGGACAAAGGAGCCACGTGTATCATCAAAGGAACCTCACCAAAATAAGGATTCCTTGAATTTAGGCCAAGTTAAAGGAGGATCCCTTAAATTTCGGCCAGGCTCAAATACAACTCAAACTTCCCAAAAGCCAAGCCTAGTTTTGTGGAGAAGATATCATCCCAAAAATTCAGCACAAATCAAGGTAGAGGAGGACTCTCCTTGATTCTCGGCCAAACCAGCACAAAAGGAGGACTACAAGATCACAAGGTCAGCTTGACCTAGTTGTGCCGCCAACCCTTTCAAGGCAAGGATTGACAAATTCAACCTATTGCACACGTGGCCTACTATGAAGCTAATAAGGAACAAGTCTAGAATATTCCATTCAACAACTTATCCCTAATCTGCCTAGGTCAAGCAGCCAGCAAACATTGACTTAGTTAGGTGCAATTGAATTTAGCCTATTTTTTAGCTTTGAATTATCTTAGTCTAAATTTAGCATTATCTTATGTGGATTTGAGGCCCAACTTGTGGGAACCCTAATCCTAGTTTCTTCTTCTATATGTATTTCGTTTTAGTCATGAATAAAGTTAAGTTGATATTGAATTATTTTGGATTAACTTCCTGAGTTAGTGAGTGAGTCTCCTAGCATTCTTGGCTAAGCCAAGGAACCGTTCTTATCAAGTTACCTAGTTGGCTTGTGGCGAACTTCGCAGGCTTATCAAACACTTAGTGTTTGTGGCGCCCCACCTTTCATACCCCCCATCCACCTTCTTGTTCTTTACCCTTAAACACTTATCAACCGAATCATAAATCATAAACACTTCCGCATTCATTAAATTTTCAAGTACAAATTCAAACGAATCATAAGAGTTCCAAGCAAGAAACGGTCCAATCAATTCTCTCAAAAAGGAGAGTTTTCAAAAAGGCAATCACCCCCCTGAGGTTGTCATCATGGGATATGATAGGATAAGATAGGATTGGATGGGATAGGTTGGGATGGGATAGGACGGGATAGGATTGGATAGGATGGGATAGGATAGGATGGGATAGGATAGGATGGGATAGGATAGGATGAGATAGGATTGGATGGGTAGAATAGGATAGGATAGGATAGAATAGTATAGGATAGGATTGGATAGGATGGGATAGGATAGGATAGGATAGGATAGGATAGGATAGGATTGGATAGGATAAGATAGGATAAGATATGATAGGATATGATATGATTGGATTGGATAGGATAAGATAGGATATGATAGGATTGGATTGGATAGGATAGGATAGGATAGGATAGAGTAGGATAGGATAGGATAGGATAGGATTGGATGGGATAGGGTTGGGTAGGATAGGATAGGATAAGATACGGTAGGATAGGATAGGATAGGATTGGATAGGATAGGATAGGCTAGGATAGGATAGGCCAAGATAGGATAGGATAAGATAGGATAGGATAAGATAGGATACGATACGATAGGATATGATAGGATAGGATAGGATAGGATAGGATAGGATAAGATAGGATAGGATAGGATAGGATTGGATAGGATAGGATAGTAGAGGATAGGATAGGATAGGCTAGGCCAGGATAGGGAAGGATAAGTTAGGCTAGGATAGGAAATGATAGGATAAGAGAGGATATGATAGGATATGATATGATTGGATAAGATAGGATAGGGTAGGGTAGGTAGGATAGGATATGATAGGATAGGAAAGGATAGGAGAGGATAGGAGAGGATATGATAGGATAGGATAGGATAGGATAGGGTAGGGATGGGATATGATAGGATAGGATGGGATAGGATGGGATGGGATGGGATAGGATAGGATGGGATAGGATAGGATGGGATGGGATAGGATGGGATGGGATAGGATGGGATAGGATAGGATGGGAGAGGATAGGATGGGATGGGATAGGATGGGATAGGATTGGATGGGATAGGATGGGATAGGATTGGTTTTGGATAGGATAGGATAGGATAGGATAAGATAGGGTAGGGTAGGGATGGGATATGATAGGATAGGATATGATTGGATGGGATAGGATGGGATGGGATAGGATAGGATAGGATAGGACGGGATAGGATAGGATAGGATGGGATAGGATAGGATGGGATTGGATAGGATGGGATAGGATAGGATGGGATAGGATAGGATGGGATAGGATAGGATGGGATAGGATAGGATGGGATAGGATAGGATGGGATAGGATAGGATAGGATAGGATAGGATAGGATATGATCGGATAGGATAGGATTGGATTAGATTGGTTAGGATAGGATAAGATAGGATTGGATTAGATAGGATAGGATAGGATAGGATATGATAGGATAGGATAGGATAGGATAGGATAGGCTAGCCTTGGATAGGATAGGATAGGATAGGATAGGATAGGATGGGATAGGATGGGATAGGATGGGATAAGATAGGATGGGATAGGATGGGATAGGATAGGATAGGATAGGATAAGATAGAATAGGGTAGGGATGGGATATGATAGGATAGGATAGGATGGGATGGGATAGGAAGGGATGGGATGGGATAGGATAGGATGGGATAGGATAGGATGGGATGGGATAGGATGGGATGGGATAGGATGGGATAGGAATGGATGGGAGAGGATAGGATGGGATGGGATAAGATGGGATAGGATTGGATGGGATAGGATGGGATAGGATTGGATAGGATAGGATAGGATAGGGTAGGGACGGGATATGACAGGATAGGATTGGATTGGATGGGATAGGATGGGATGGGATAGGACGGGATAGGATTGGACGAGATAGGATAGGATGGGATAGGATAGGATGAGATAGGATAGGATGGGATAGGATAGGATGGGATAGGATGGGATATGATAGGATAGGGTAGGGATTGGATATGATAGGATAGGATAGGATTGGATGGGATAGGATGGGATGGGATAGGATAGGATAGGATAGGATAGTATAGGATTGGATAGGATGGGATTGGATAAGATAGGATGGGATAGGATAGGATTGATAGGATAGGATAGGATAGGATAGGATAGGATAGGATAGGATAGGATAGGATAGGATAGGATAGGATAGGATTAGGATAGGATAGGATAGGATAGGATAGGATAGGATAGGATAGGATAGGATTAGGATAGGATAGGATAGGATAGGATAGGATAGGATAGGATAGGATAGGATAGGTAGGATAGGATAGGATAGGATAGGA